>OZ025243.1:19635532-20140532 GCA_964019155.1 Osedax fenrisi | reverse complement strand
ATAAGTGAAAACTTCTTCTAAGTTCCTGGATGGGATGAAAGGATTCCACCAAATAAAAAAAAATAACAATATATATATATATATATATATATATATATATATATCCTGTATATCATCTATATATATACTATATATTCAATATTATTAAACATCTATATATATATATATATATATATATATATATATATATATATATGTACACTATATATTCAATATTACTACTAACCTTGACGTAAACCTGTTCATAAGCTCATCTTACATCAAAGCAATCACTCTTCCGACTATCTGCAATCTCTATTAGTCCGTGATGACCAACCAGTACTTGTACGTACCCCTACCCTATGGGGCTTATAGTGTACTATAGTATATACCCTATGGGGCTTACAGTGTACTATAGTACATGCCCTATGGGGCTTATAATACACTATAGTACATGCCCTATGGGGCTTATATTGTACTATAGTACATACCCTATAAGGCTTACAGTGTACTATAGTACATGCCCTATGGGGCTTACAGTGTACTATAGTACATGCCCTATGGGGCTTACAGTGTACTATAGTACATACCCTATGGGGCTTATAATACACTATAGTACATGCCCTATGGGGCTTATATTGTACTATAGTACATACCCTATAGGGCTTACAGTGTACTATAGTACATACCCTATGGGGCCTACAGTGTACTATAGTACATGCCATATGGGGCTTACAGTGTACTATAGTACATGCCCTATGGGGCTTACAGTGTACTATAGTACATGCCCTATGGGGCTTACAGTGTACTATAGTACATACCCTATGGGGCTTACAGTGTACTATAGTACATGCCCTATGGGGCTTACAGTGTACTATAGTACATACCCTGTGGGGCTTATAATACACTATAGTCCATGTCCTATGGGGCTTACAGTGTACTATAGTACATACCCTATGGGGCTTACAGTGTACTATAGTACATACCCTATGGGGCTTACAGTGTACTATAGTACATGCCCTATGGGGCTTATAATACACTATAGTACATGCCCTATGGGGCTTAAAGTGTACTATAGTACATACCCTATGGGGCTTACAGTGTACTATAGTACATGCCCTATGGGGCTTACAGTGTACTATAGTACATGCCCTATGGGGCTTATAGTGTACTATAGTATATGCCCTATGGGGTTTATAGTGTACTATAGTACATGCCCTATGGGGCTTACAGTGTACTATAGTACATGCCCTATGGGGCTTACAGTGTACTATAGTGCATGCCCTATGGGGCTTATAGTGTACTATAGTACATGCCCTATGGGGCTTATAGTGTACTATAGTACATGCCATATGGGGCTTATAATACACTATAGTACATGCCCTATGGGGCTTACAGTGTACTATAGTACATGCCCTATGGAGCTTACAGTGTACTATAGTACATACCCTATGGGGCTTACAGTACACTATAGTACATACCCTATGGGGCTTATAATACACTATAGTACATGCCCTATGGGGTTTACAGTGTACTATAGTACATTCCCTATGGGGCTTATAATACACTATAGTACATGCCCTATGAGGCTTATATTGTACTATAGTACATGCCCTATGGGGCTTACAGTGTACTATATTACATTCCCTATGGGGCTTACAGTGTACTATAGTACATGCCCTATGGGGCTTACAGTGTACTATAGTACATACCCTATGGGGCTTACAGTGTACTATAGTACATTTCCTATGGGGCTTATAATACACTATAGTACATGCCCTATGGGGCTTACAGTGTACTATAGTACATTCCCTATGGGGCTTATAATACACTATAGTACATGCCCTATGGGGCTTACAGTGTACTATAGTACATTCCCTATGGGGCTTATAATACACTATAGTACATACCCTATGGGGCTTATAATACACTATAGTACATGCCCTATAGGGCTTACAGTGTACTATAGTACATACCATATGGGGCTTATAATACACTATAGTACATGCCCTATGGGGCTTACAGTGTACTATATTACATTCCCTATGGGGCTTACAGTGTACTATAGTACATGCCCTATGGGGCTTACAGTGTACTATAGTACATGCCCTATGAGGCTTATATTGTACTATAGTACATACCCTATGGGGCTTACAGTGTACTATAGTACATGCCCTATGTGGCTTACAGTGTACTATAGTACATACCCTATGGGGCTTACAGTACACTATAGTAAATACCCTATGGGGCTTATAATACACTAAAGTACATGCCCTATGGGGCTTACAGTGTACTATAGTACATTCCCTATGGGGCTTATAATACACTATAGTACATGCCCTATGAGGCTTATATTGTACTATAGTACATACCCTATGGGGCTTATAATACACTATAGTACATGCCCTATGGGGCTTACAGTGTACTATAGTACATGCCCTATGGGGCTTACAGTGTACTATAGTACATACCCTATGGGGCTTATAATACACTATAGTACATGCCCTATGGGGCTTATATTGTACTATAGTACATACCCTATAGGGCTTACAGTGTACTATAGTACATACCCTATGGGGCCTACAGTGTACTATAGTACATGCCATATGGGGCTTACAGTGTACTATAGTACATGCCCTATGGGGCTTACAGTGTACTATAGTACATGCCCTATGGGGCTTACAGTGTACTATAGTACATACCCTATGGGGCTTACAGTGTACTATAGCACATGCCCTATGGGGCTTACAGTGTACTATAGTACATACCCTGTGGGGCTTATAATACACTATAGTACATGTCCTATGGGGCTTACAGTACACTATAGTACATACCCTATGGGTCTTACAGTGTACTATAGTACATGCCCTATGGGGCTTACAGTGTACTATAGTACATACCCTATGGGGCTTACAGTGTACTATAGTACATGCCCTATGGGGCTTATAATACACTATAGTACATGCCCTATGGGGCTTACAGTGTACTATAGTACATGCCCTATGGGGCTTACAGTGTACTATAGTACATGCCCTATGGGGCTTACAGTGTACTATAGTACATGCCCTATGGGGCTTACAGTGTACTATAGTACATGCCCTATGGGGCTTACAGTGTACTATAGTACATGCCCTATGGGGCTTATAATACACTATAGTACATGCCCTATGGGGCTTACAGTGTACTATAGTACATGCCCTATGGGGCTTACAGTGTACTATAGTACATGCCCTATGGGGCTTACAGTGTACTATAGTACATGCCCTATGGGGCTTACAGTGTACTATAGTACATGCCCTATGGGGCTTACAGTGTACTATAGTACATACCCTATGGGGCTTACAGTGTACTATAGTACATACCCTATGGGGCTTACAGTGTACTATAGTACATGCCCTATGGGGCTTATAATACACTATAGTACATGCCCTATGGGGCTTAAAGTGTACTATAGTACATACCCTATGGGGCTTACAGTGTACTATAGTACATGCCCTATGGGGCTTACAGTGTACTATAGTACATACCCTGTGGGGCTTATAATACACTATAGTACATGTCCTATGGGGCTTACAGTGTACTATAGTACATGCCCTATGGGGCTTATAGTGTACTATAGTATATGCCCTATGGGGTTTATAGTGTACTATAGTACATGCCCTATGGGGCTTACAGTGTACTATAGTACATGCCCTATGGGGCTTACAGTGTACTATAGTACATGCCCTATGGGGCTTATAGTGTACTATAGTACATGCCCTATGGGGCTTATAGTGTACTATAGTACATGCCCTATGGGGCTTATAATACACTATAGTACATGCCCTATGGGGCTTACAGTGTACTATAGTACATGCCCTATGGGGCTTACAGTGTACTATAGTACATACCCTATGGGGCTTACAGTACACTATAGTACATACCCTATGGGGCTTATAATACACTATAGTACATGCCCTATGGGGCTTACAGTGTACTATAGTACATTCCCTATGGGGCTTATAATACACTATAGTACATGCCCTATGAGGCTTATATTGTACTATAGTACATACCCTATGGGGCTTACAGTGTACTATAGTACATGCCCTATGGGGCTTACAGTGTACTATAGTACGTGCCCTATGGGGCTTACAGTGTACTATAGTACATGCCCTATGGGGCTTACAGTGCACTATAGTACATGCCCTATGGGGCTTATAGTGTACTATAGTACATACCCTATGGGGCTTATAATACACTATAGTACATGCCCTATGGGGCTTACAGTGTACTATAGTACATTCCCTATGGGGCTTATAATACACTATAGTACATGCCCTATGGGGCTTACAGTGTACTATAGTACATTCCCTATGGGGCTTATAATACACTATAGTACATGCCCTATGGGGCTTACAGTGTACTATAGTACATTCCCTATGGGGCTTATAATACACTATAGTACATACCCTATGGGGCTTATAATACACTATAGTACATGCCCTATAGGGCTTACAGTGTACTATAGTACATGCCCTATGGGGCTTACAGTGTACTATAGTACATGCCCTATGGGGCTTATAGTGCACTATAGTACATGCCCTATGGGGCTTACAGTGTACTATAGTACATGCCCTATGAGGCTTATATTGTACTATAGTACATACCCTATGGGGCTTACAGTGTACTATAGTACATGCCCTATGGGGCTTACAGTGTACTATAGTACATACCCTATGGGGCTTACAGTACACTATAGTAAATACCCTATGGGGCTTATAATACACTAAAGTACATGCCCTATGGGGCTTACAGTGTACTATAGTACATTCCCTATGGGGCTTATAATACACTATAGTACATGCCCTATGAGGCTTATATTGTACTATAGTACATACCCTATGGGGCTTATAATACACTATAGTACATGCCCTATGGGGCTTACAGTGTACTATAGTACATGCCCTATAGGGCTTACAGTGTACTATAGTACAAACCCTATGGGGCTTAAAGTGTACTATAGTACATGCCCTATGGGGCTTACAGTGTACTATAGTACATGCCCTATGGGGCTTACAGTGTACTATAGTACATACCCTATGGGGCTTACAGTGTACTATAGTACATGCCCTATGGGGCTTATAATACACTATAGTACATGCCCTATGGGGCTTAAAGTGTACTATAGTACATACCCTATGGGGCTTACAGTGTACTATAGTACATGCCCTATGGGGCTTACAGTGTACTATAGTACATACCCTATGGGGCTTACAGTGTACTATAGTACATACCCTATGGGGCTTACAGTGTACTATAGTACATGCCCTATGGGGCTTATAATACACTATAGTACATGCCCTATGGGGCTTAAAGTGTACTATAGTACATACCCTATGGGGCTTACAGTGTACTATAGTACATGCCCTATGGGGCTTACAGTGTACTATAGTACATGCCCTATGGGGCTTATAGTGTACTATAGTATATGCCCTATGGGGTTTATAGTGTACTATAGTACATGCCCTATGGGGCTTACAGTGTACTATAGTACATGCCCTATGGGGCTTACAGTGTACTATAGTACATGCCCTATGGGGCTTATAGTGTACTATAGTACATGCCCTATGGGGCTTATAGTGTACTATAGTACATGCCCTATGGGGCTTATAATACACTATAGTACATGCCCTATGGGGCTTACAGTGTACTATAGTACATGCCCTATGGGGCTTACAGTGTACTATAGTACATACCCTATGGGGCTTACAGTACACTATAGTACATACCCTATGGGGCTTATAATACACTATAGTACATGCCCTATGGGGCTTACAGTGTACTATAGTACATTCCCTATGGGGCTTATAATACACTATAGTACATGCCCTATGAGGCTTATATTGTACTATAGTACATACCCTATGGGGCTTACAGTGTACTATAGTACATGCCCTATGGGGCTTACAGTGTACTATAGTACGTGCCCTATGGGGCTTACAGTGTACTATAGTACATGCCCTATGGGGCTTACAGTGCACTATAGTACATGCCCTATGGGGCTTATAATACACTATAGTACATGCCCTATGGGGCTTACAGTGTACTATAGTACATTCCCTATGGGGCTTATAATACACTATAGTACATGCCCTATGGGGCTGACAGTGTACTATAGTACATTCCCTATGGGGCTTATAATACACTATAGTACATGCCCTATGGGGCTTATAGTGCACTATAGTACATGCCCTATGGGGCTTACAGTGTACTATAGTACATGCCCTATGGGGCTTACAGTGTACTATAGTACATGCCCTATGAGGCTTATATTGTACTATATTACATTCCCTATGGGGCTTACAGTGTACTATAGTACATGCCCTATGGGGCTTATAGTGCACTATAGTACATGCCCTATGGGGCTTACAGTGTACTATAGTACATGCCCTATGGGGCTTACAGTGTACTATAGTACATGCCCTATGAGGCTTATATTGTACTATAGTACATACCCTATGGGGCTTACAGTGTACTATAGTACATGCCCTATGGGGCTTACAGTGTACTATAGTACATACCCTATGGGGCTTACAGTACACTATAGTAAATACCCTATGGGGCTTATAATACACTAAAGTACATGCCCTATGGGGCTTACAGTGTACTATAGTACATTCCCTATGGGGCTTATAATACACTATAGTACATGCCCTATGAGGCTTATATTGTACTATAGTACATACCCTATGGGGCTTATAATACACTATAGTACATGCCCTATGGGGCTTACAGTGTACTATAGTACATTCCCTATGGGGCTTATAATACACTATAGTACATGCCCTATGGGGCTTATAGTGTACTATAGTACAAACCCTATGGGGCTTAAAGTGTACTATAGTACATGCCCTATGGGGCTTACAGTGTACTATAGTACATGCCCTATGGGGCTTACAGTGTACTATAGTACATACCCTATGGGGCTTATAGTGTACTATAGTAAATTCCCTATGGGGCTTACAGTGTACTATATTACATTCCCTATGGGGCTTACAGTGTACTATAGTACATGCCCTATGGGGCTTACAGTGTACTATAGTACATGCCCTATAGGGCTTACAGTGTACTATAGTACATACCCTATGGGGCTTATAGTGTACTATAGTAAATTCCCTATGGGGCTTACAGTGTACTATATTACATTCCCTATGGGGCTTACAGTGTACTATAGTACATTCCCTATGGGGCTTACAGTGTACTATATTACATTCCCTATGGGGCTTACAGTGTACTATATTACATTCCCTATGGGGCTTACAGTGTACTATAGTACATTCCCTATGGGGCTTACAGTGTACTATAGTACATGCCCTATGGGGCTTATAGTATACTATAGCACATACCCTATGGGGCTTACAGTGTACTATATTACATTCCCTATGGGGCTTACAGTGTACTATATTACATTCCCTATGGGGCTTACAGTGTACTATATTACATTCCCTATGGGGATTACAGTGTACTATAGTACATGCCCTATGGGGCTTACAGTGTACTATAGTACATGCCCTATGGGGCTTACAGTGTACTATAGTACATACCCTATGGGGCTTACAGTGTACTATATTACATTCCCTATGGGGCTTACAGTGTACTATAGTACATTCCCTATGGGGCTTACAGTGTACTATAGTACATTCCCTATGGGGCTTACAGTATACTATAGTACATACCCTATGGGGCTTACAGTGTACTATAGTACATGCCCTATGGGGCTTACAGTGTACTATATTACATTCCCTATGGGGCTTACAGTGTACTATAGTACACGCCCTATGGGGCTTACAGTGTACTATAGTACATGCCCTATGGGGCTTACAGTACACTATAGTACATTCCCTATGGGGCTTAAAGTGTACTATATTACATTCCCTATGGGGCTTAAAGTGTACTATAGTACATTCCCTATGGGGCTTATAATACACTATAGTACATGCCCTATGGGGCTTACAGTGTACTATAGTACATGCCCTATGGGGCTTACAGTGTACTATAGTACATTCCCTATGGGGCTTACAGTGTACTATAGTACATTCCCTATGGGGCCTACAAACCCCACATGGTCTACAAACCCCACAATCTCTAACTCACACAGCACACCATAACTAACACCATCGCCTGTGTTATCTCCGTCTAGTAAGTTTGGAACCCCATCCTAAACCCATCACTGGTTATCACGTATCCCTATCGATGTCATGTGTCAGCAAGTGTCGGAACACATCTTTACTAGAATCGCTATCATTAATATAACTATCTATGAAAGACTACATACTAGTATTTTTAAATATTAAATACATTTATTAGCATAGTTTTCAGTACCAACATCTACAAATATAATGTATTTCACATCATCATCAACATCAGCATCAACATCACCGAGACTGGCAGTAGATCTACACTGTTCAATTATATAATTATATATGTTTAACTAAACTAATCAATCATTATCACTAATATCATCTTCGTCTTCATTAGCACTATCATCACCATCTGCATTATTATATCATTATTTATCATCAAAGGCATTATCAATATTATTATCACCATCACCTTCACAATATATATATATATATATATATATATATATATATATATATATATATATTATATACAAATTTCAATGACGAATAATAATATAAGTATAACTATAATATATATAAAAATAATAGAATATGTATCAAATTATGATTATCTATTTAAATAAATCTAATATTAATTTATAATAAATACGTGATGATGAAGATATTTTAAATAATGTATATATATAAATATAATATGTATTTTTGTATATATATAAATATAATATGTATTTATATATATCTATTATATAAAAGAAAGTCTATTTAATTATATATATATATGTGTGTGTGTGTGTGTGTATCTGGTGAGGTAACTCGAGAACCGGGGTACGTCGCGAAAATATGTTATACCCGATCTTAATAAATTTGCAACAGTATGGTCTTGGTCCGGAAAATTTTTTGAATTTTATACCGCGTACCCCAGAAAAACCTGAAAAATTGACTTTTTGCCATTAAAATGATTTTTTGTCGTCCAAAATCTTCGGCGTCGCATTTTTGAAATATTTTTTTTACATTTTTTCGAACTATTTTTTTGAATTTTTTTTGATTTTTTTTTGAAATTTTTGGAAATTTTGGAAATTTTTTGAAATATTTTTGAAATATTTTTGACATTTTTTGAAATATTTTTGAAGTTTTTTTTAAATATTTTTAAACATTTTTTTGAAATTTTTTTAAAATATATTTTGTAATATTATTTATATTTTTTGTATTTTAAAAAATATTATTTGAAATAATTTTTTATATTTTTCAACTATTCGTTGAAATATTATTATTTTAAGATATAATTAAAATATTATAATTATATAATAAATATATAAATATTATAAGATATAATAATATACTTTTTAAAATATTTGTAGAACATTTATAAAAAATATATTTTGTAATATTTGGAAATATTTGTTGTATACTAGGAATACAGAATCAGGAATAGCTATACTTAATAAATAATAGATAGGCAAACAATCAAAAATCGATCAACGCAGGGTGCGGTTTGGGTTTTCGATATTTATTAAGTACTATTTTGTAATATTGGAAATATGTGTTGTATTTTTTTAAATATTATTTGAAATATTTTTGAAATATTTTTCCACTAATTTTTGAGATATTAATATTTGTATAAATCTGTTTGAATTTTAGCAACAATTTATGTTATTGTATATGAAAAGCAGAATCATGAATAGCCATAAATAATAAATAATAGATAGGTAAGCTATCAAACAACGAGTAAAGCAAAGTTGGGTACGGCAAGAAATTCCAAATCAGGAATAGTTATAATTAATAAATGATAGATAGGCAAATAATAAAAAACCGAGCAACGCCGATTTGGAACTGTTTGGGTTTAGGTTTTCAACATATTTTGGAATATTTGAAATATCTGTTGTATTTTTTGAAATATTTTTTATCTAATTTTTTAAATATTAAAAAAAATATGTTTCTACATATGTTTAATTTTATTTAATTGTATATACTAGAAATGTAGGATCAGGAATAGCTCTAATTAATAAATAATAAATAGGCAAACAATCAAAAACCGATAAATGTCGAGTCGAGTACTGTTTGGATTTGGGTTTAGGTTTGAGTTTTCGACATTTTTTTAAAACATATTTTGTAATATTTTAAATATTTTTTGTATTTGTTAGCAATTATATATTTTAGAATAATCAGGAATAGCTATAATTAATAAAAATAAATAGTCAAACAATCAAAAACCTAGCAACGCCGGGTAGGGTATGACTGCTAATATGTTGAAATATTTTTTATATTTAAAAAATATTTTTAGACACTTTTTAAAAATATATTTTATAATATTTTAAAGTATTTTTGTATTTTTGTATTTTTACAAAATATTTTACAAATAAGTCTTAAAAAGAACAACGCTAGATCTACATCGGATACAGTTAGATTTATTAAATATTAGTTAGAAGACAACAATTAAAGAATAGCTATGCATAATTAGGAATAACTATAATTAATAATTGATAGGCAAATAATAAAAAAACGAGCAACGTCGGGTTGGGTTCGGCAAACAATTCTAAATCAGGAATAGTTATAATTAATAAAGTATAGATAGGCATATAATTAAAAACCGATCAACGCCGTTTTGGGACGGTTTGGGTTTGGGTTTTCAACATATTTTGTAATATTTGAAATATTTGTTGTATTTTTTAAAATATTTTTTGAAATATTTGTTCACTAATTTTTTAAATATTATAAACAATATTTTTCTATATTTGTTTGTATTTTAAATAAACTTTATTTAATTGTATATACTAGAAATATAGAATCAGAAATTGCCCTAATTAATAAATAATAAATAATAGATAGGCAAACAAACAAAAACCAAGAAATGCCGGGTCGGGTATGGTTTGTTTTTAAAACATATTTTGTAATATTTTATATATTTTTTTGCAATTTTTAGCAATTATATATTTTAGAATAATCAGGAATAGCTATAATTAATAAAAAAAATTAATAGGCATTAAAAATCAGGTATGGCTACTAATATGTTGAAATATTTTTTATATTTCTTAAAATATTTTTAGACACTTTTTAAAAATATATTTTGTAATATTTTAAATTATTATTTGTAATCTTACCAAATATTTTACAAATAATCTTAAAAACGAACAACGCTGAGTCTACATCGGATACAGTTAGAATTAGTAAATATTAGTTAGAAGAAAACAATTAAATATTAGCTAAGTATAATCAGGAATAGCTACAATTAATAGGCAAATAATCAAAAACCTAGCAACGCAGGGTAGTGTACGGTTTGTGTTTGGGTTTAGGTTTGGGTTTTAGACATTTTTTTAAAACATATTTTGTAATATTTGAAATATTTGTTGTATTTTTTAACATATTATTTGAAAATGTTTTCTACTTTGTTTTGTATGTCAGCTAACATTTATTGTATTATATATATATCAATTAAGAATCAGGAATAGCTATAATTAATATATAATATATAGGAAAATAATCAAAACCGAGCAACGCCGGGTCGGGTACGGCTAGTATATATATATATATATATATATATATATATATATTAGAGGTGAATTCTTATTAATAATGTTCACGATAAAGAATACAATATGTTCTCGTCGGCCCGATAAGCGAATAAGTCCTAATATCGATTTCTGTAGCGAATATTACGCCATCAAGACGAACGGAGAGAGACCGAACGAGAGAGAATGCGAGAGAATGCGAGAATTAGCGTCGTGCCGAGAATTCACGAGAGAAAACAAGATCGTTTCGCGTAAAGACTCGAGTACGTTTGCCGATCGATATATCGAGATGGCCGCCGCCGACGCCCGCCTCCTAGCCACGCCCTCTTTAGTTAGGCCCATCTGCGTGCGTCGTCGGTGCGCGCTCGATTACAAAGCAACGCGGCCCAGTCGCGAGAGTTCATCACCATGTCCTTCTCGGTCTGATCGTACCCTCCTGTCCGTTCCTCCGCTCCTCCAACTCCATCTAGAACCTTCGCCTACTCGTTATGCAACCCGCCCAACAGCAGGGTGGCCGCCCACCCGCGAGTCACGTGACGGATGACCAGTCGTACGGCTACGGCGAAGACAAACTCGGTGAACGTTGGCCTACAACCGGAGGCGGCGACCAGTACGGCGCTAAGCCGGGTCCGGGCCAAGGACACACCGTCGACGGTCAACAGTCCACCCGGGATTGTCTGGACAGACTGATGACCGACGTGAATCACCCGCTGCTCGTGTCCAAAGCGTTCTACTTCTTCTTCTTCGCAGCGTTCGGTTCGCTGTTCCCCCTGGTGGCGGTCTACTTTAAACAGATCGGAATGAGCGCCACTCAGGTAATAGAACAATACATAATAGCCTCTCATGTACGATATGTTACGTAATAATTGTCTCTCGTAGCCGACAAGTTTAGCTGGCGGTCCTAGATAACAGTATACAATGTATACTATACACTATTTCGTGTATACGGCAGTAGCGAAAACATATGCAACTGAATGCCAACAGACACCGACATCCTCATAACATCATTGTACATACACTACGTATAGTGTGGACATATAGGATGTTTACGATGATCAACTTCCGTATACAATATATACATTCGACGGTGAATGATGGTTTTCTGATGATGTTATTGAATTATTATATTATGGGAATGTTCTTAGGACATATTTTAATGAAACGATGGTATTCCTATAGGATGTTATCAAGATGTTATTGGATAATGAATCTTCATTATTAATGATATTCTAGGGATGTAGTTTTTAAAAATAATGTTCCAATGATGTCGGTGTTTGCTGAGTTATGCTTTTAAATACCTATAGGCAATATATGCCTATATATGGGCAATATATGCCTATATATGGGCATCTATAAATAACTTTATATGTGATAGTCATGATAATGTAGTTATAATAGTAATTGTTATCAATAGATTAATGATAATAGAATACATTACGCCATATCCAGCAGGCGATACAAGCGCATCCTGCATGTCGAGGTTATGCCTGCCTGCATGAATTATCCTCGATATAGGCCATATTTCCTGCTCATTATATATTCATACGTTCGCTAGCGATACATTCACGCATGCGTATTGTTATAGCACGTGACTAGTGTAATCGGGTCACGTGACTGCACATGTTTAGAATACCCGGAACACACACGTGATAGAGATAACGGTAATCGATGTACTGACGCGGCGTGTCGGAGCGGGGCATTACATTTAAATCTATAGGTAGTAGTAGGCGGCAGTCTATATACTCCTACCGCTATAGAGCGTCGCTGCCGAGACTCCGGCTCTTCTAGCGCGCGCTCGCTAAATCGTTAGATCGATACGAGCGCTCTCTACATCATTATTTATATCGGACGACGTTACACTTGTGTGTGCTACGTTACGTGTGTGCTACGTTATACGTGAATACACGCGTAGACTTTCGTCATGCGTGTATGTAGAGATAATGTTCTCCGTGTACGGCGTTAACGATCGTGATAGTCACGTGACGTTCAGCTTAGTATTGACGTTATTAGCCACGTGTGCTAGCGGCTTAGTTACAATGATCGTTACTCGAATTTATAACGCTCGTACAGTGTATTAAGTTATATCTAAAAGGGCTCATATCTACTGGCTCATAAAGCAATCCACCATGACTCTCCTGACTACCTAGCATCCCTACTCAAACTTAAATTACCAACTAGTACCACTACACGCTCCACCAATACGTTTTTGCTTCAACTTCCTCCTAAACACTACTTACATTCAACCAACACTCGCGCATGGGCAATATCCGTCCCATACTCCTGGAACACTCTCCCCACATCCATCCGTACTACACCATCAACTCCCAACTTCAAGAAACTATTGAAAACCTACCTATTTAATATGAAACATTAACTTAATATATATATGGACGGCAGATTGCTTTATAAGCACAGTTTAGCAGTCCGAAAACCGAAAAATGTAAAATGTATGTATGTAAAATAGCGATGTATTAGCGATGTTAAGAAGTTCGGTTAGCGTTCGATATATTAAAAATGACGATGAAATATTCGAATGTATTGTTAACATATGTTTACATTAATGTACACGATATGTGGCTATAGTTATTAAGGGTGTACTTTGTAGTAGGAATATATATATAGACATATGGACAGTGCTATGGGCAGACTACCTTTATACATACGCTATGAGTCACCTGACTATCCACCTGTCAATTACCTATCAATCTGGTCACATTCCAGCTATAAAAAGTACACCCTAAGTAAATATATATACTTATTTACAAATACCGGAATAATATCTCCATCGTCCACCAGGTGGGACTGTTACTAGGGTTCCGTCCTCTAATAGAGCTAGCGAGCGGTCCATTCTGGAGTGGGGTGGTGGACCGTTACAGTAGGGCTAAGGAGATCCTACTGGCGTCGCTGGTATGCTGGGTGGGGTTCACTCTGGCCCTCGCCTTCGTGCAACCGAGAGCCGACTCCTGTATCAGTCATAACACAACGCACATCCTACTGTCACCTGCTTGGTTAGTAGCATACTATAATAGCATCTGATAGTATACTATAATAGCATCTGATAGTATACTATAATAACACCTAATACATTCTATAATAGCATATGATAGTATACTATAATAGTATCTGATAGAATAATATAATATCATCTGATCATATACTATAATAAAATATGATAGCATACTACATTTACATCTCATAACATGTCAACATGTAATACCCACAGACATATAAGGGCGAAACATATGTAATATATAACGTATTTGGTACTATAGTACCAGTGGTATACCATATATGGTAATGTATGATATATGGTTGTAAGCGAATAAAATGTTCATGTATCAAACTACATTTCGATACATCGAATACAAGTTCTTCTTTATTAGCTTTACTGGCTTCGTT
This sequence comes from Osedax fenrisi, assembly GCA_964019155.1. NCBI lineage: Eukaryota > Metazoa > Annelida > Polychaeta > Sabellida > Siboglinidae > Osedax > Osedax fenrisi. Next base: position 20,125,522 of record OZ025243.1, on the reverse strand, counting down.
ATGCGTGGGTATTTATATTCATAAATGTAAATGAATATTGTGTCTATATAACAAATATGGGTAAACAATGCACACTGAAACTGAAACTACCAACAACCCTTCTTATGTATCTGAGTCATCCGTGATGAGTCAACACTCGTAATCATAGTCATAGTCATAGTCATAATCATAGTCATAGTCATAATCATAGTCATTGTCATAGTCATAGTCATAGTCATAGGCATAGTCATAGTCATAGGCATAGTAATAGTCATAGTCATAGTCATAGTCGTAGTCATAGTCATAGTCATAATCATAGTCATAGTCGTAATCATAGTCATAATCATAGTCATAGTCATAATCATAGTCATAGTCATAGTCATAGTCATAGTCATAATCATAGTCATAGTCATAGTCATAGTCATAGGCATAGTCATAGTCATAGGCATAGTAATAGTCATAGTCATAGTCATAGTCATAGTCGTAGTCATAGTCATAGTCATAGTCGTAGTCATAGTTAACACAGTTGACCCATCGTTGACATATTATAATCATGTAAGTGGTTTCTATAATGTATGGTGTTATACGGTTTAGTGTAGAATATGATGATGGGTTAAGGAAGATATACAGTTATGGGTTAAGGAAGATATACAGTTATGGGTTAAGGAAGATATGTATGTATGGGTTAAGGAATATATCTAGTTATGATGTTTTTAAAATTATATGTTTATTTATTTTTTTAAATCCATTGAGTTATGAGTTTTAGTTATTGATTTAAATGTTTAGTTATTTATCCATATACCTATATACCTATAATAGATATTTAAATTAACTAATAAAATATAATTAATAACTAGAAGTTTCTGAAATAACTAAGTTCATCTATATGGTATGGGGTTTTATAAGTATATTTGGACAGTTTTTACATGTATATATATATGTGTGTGTGTGTGTGTGTGTGTGTTTAATGAATGAGTGCACTCATGAGTATGCATGAATGAGTACATGTATTCGTATATGCTTTCTATTCTAGTTGATTATCATATATATATGATATACTGTATACAGTAATTATATCTATATAAATATGTAATTATTTCTATAGAAAAAGTATAGTTCATAAACAAAGAATATTAATAATATGTAATATATAACAATTACAAATAAATTAATAAATTATTAATAGATATCATTCATTATTAGTAGGATATATACATATATAAAATTAAATAGAATAAATCATTTAAGTTACACATATAGGCTGAATAAAGTTACATTTATTAATAAAGGTACACATTTACTATAACTATAAATTGTTCCTTACTAAAATATACAATTTTAATTTATAATTTTTAGTTAATATATATATAATTATACCTTTCATTTAGTATATATATATATATATATTAGTAAAATGTACCTCGAAAGATACAATGGAATACAAAACTGTCAGCCTTTTATTTTTATCTTTATTTCCTTTATTTATAAAAGTTGATTAGTTTCCAGTTTCCAATTAAAATACGCATGATAACATGCGTTAGTTTAGTAATTATAGTGATCAATGTTAAGTTGTGTATGTGAATTAAAATGTGTTCATTCATTAGTGATGTTCACCTATTATAATAGTATACTGTTTACAATACCTACTCGTTATAGAGCTAGAGCTTCTCTAAGAATGGGTATGTCTAAATAGTTAGACATACATCATAATGTACCACATTTTCACTAGCTGCAGCTATAGCTGTACTAATTGAGTATATTCATTTTAATTATAATTGATTTCGATATGGTATACCATACCATTGTATGCATTAAGAAATATATTTTAAATGGTACATTATAGCATTTCCAAAATTATACTCTATGTAATATAATATAAATGGTACATTATTTTTTTTAATATGCTACATTAGGTAATCTATTTTAATTCGTAACGTTTATATAATGTACTTTGGAATATGTCTACATAGTAGAGATACTGAGAATACGCTGATTGTGAATTATTGTGGTTACGTAAATATTATTTAAACTAAGGATTTGGTATACAGTCGATCGATGTTATCTCCTGGTATGCTATGTAAATAAATACTATTTTTCTCTGCGCGATACGTAGGTAAACGTAAATATCTACTGACATTTGTATTCCGGAAATACATATGTATTAGATCAATTATGTATACGCGACTAGCGAGTATCTTACGCAACGCTATGACGTAATCGGAGCGCGGTAACCACGGCAACCGATGACCTAGTACCGGAAGTGCTTCGGCTAACTAGAGATAGACTCGAGATGTTATTATTATCGCTCGGCGTGTGGGGGGGGGCGATAATTGAGGTGTTACGCTACCCAATCCTGGAATTAATGCCGAGTAACCCGATGCACTTGTTTTCACAATAATCAGCATTTCATTATATTATATATTAGGGTAATTGTCTCTCGATAAGTAGGATAGCTTCTATGAGTACCAAGACAATGCATACATATGATGCTGATAATAATAATAATAATAATAATAATAATAATAATAATAATGGTAGTAGTATATCCCGATATTCACTATTTTTGTTAGCAGTGATTTTGAATTGATTCAAGAATACCTTTTTACGTCGAGTTTAAATATATAAACATAAATATATACACCGTGTTGCTGTATCTTGATAATTTGTAGTTTGTATTCAAATTTATTTATTTTTTAAATATAAGAAATTTAATATGAAAAATAAAATTATTTTAATAATTATTTTAAATAATTACCACTATTATCGACCAATCAAAGTATATTACATAATTAATTATAACTTACATCTATATAACATTTCATTATTATAAAATATTTAATAATCTGGTAAAAATAATGATATAAGTGACAGTAAGTTATATTTCATAATTACAATATTATTATTTTATCATTTCTTCTTATAACTCATATTAAGTAAAACCTATAGTTTAAATATATCTAATAAATAACTATAATTTTATGTAATTATTATAATAATAATTATAATATATCATTATTAATAGAAGAATCTGTATTAATAACTCATATAGTTCTGTTATATATATACCATATGGTAAAGGATATATATGGTAAGGGATGTCCAACAATATAACTTCATACGATTTATAAGAAAAGTTAGATAATTTATTTTTGAAGTGAAGCTAAGAGATCAATATATGTTATTTTCTACCACATATCTGTTGTAAAATGGGCATTGTGAATGTATATCTCGGAAAAAATAATAAATTAAAATGTTTAAAATATTGCATATATGTATATATGGTATACCAGTGAAATGGAGAGAAGGTAGATATCATAATCATGTATCAGATTTACTATAACATATTATTCCTTTCCTACACATTAAGTTTGGAATCATGAAATGTTCGTTAAGGGGATATCCCATATGACGTCCATTTTGTAGAATGGTATATTTATAGTGCATTACTATTAGCGATAATGATCTCGTTGTCTCCGTTTATTGAGTGTTTCTAAACAAACTATTTATTGAATTTAAAAATGTGTTTTTGTTATATAAAAATTACATTTATATCTATAATCCTAGATAAAACATAACATTAAAAATATATATTTTACATGTATAACAATATATATAATTTTTATTTTTCACCAATGTTATCAAATTTATTGCATAATAAATATATTTGTGAATATGGCCTATATGACAGATATATCTTGAGTTGTGCATACATATGTTATGTATATATAGCGAAAGGAATTAGGTAGATTGATTTAGTACTTTTATCTAAAAACTCATTTATATATGCAAACATATATGTTTACTATAGCAACACAAATTATTCAGAGTAAACGTATTTGAAAAGTAAATAATAAATACATTCAATACAATTCAATAAATAATTTTTTTAAAGTAATAACGTTATGTCTAATGCTAATATAAAATCATTATTATAAAGTAATGTTTTTATATTTTCTTATCTATATATAAATGTTATTTTTATATAATTAGATAACAATATTATATTAGTTAGTAATGTAGATTTCAAAATATATAATTTATTTTATAATTGCGTGCTATAAAATATTCTTTGTATACTATTTCTAAACTTATTTCATAGATAATTTAGTTCACAGTTACTAAATAACATATCTTAAATCAATAATAGATATTAATATATTTTTTTTCGATTTTAAATAATTTTTCCATTGGGATATCCTAATAAAATGTTCTATTAAAGCACATTATTATATTAAAGCTATTAAATTAAATAACATACGTTAAATAAATAATAAATATTTATATATATATATATATATCGATTTTAATTAATGTATCCATTATCCACGGGATATCCTAATAAAATGTCCTATTAAAGCTCTGAATAAAGATGGTGATCCACGTGCATTTATGAGATGAAGATTTCCAACGAATCAGAGAAGCTGAGATAACATCATACATTTAATATGGACCGCAAATAAAAAACACATTAACGATACTAAATTTGATGCGACCACGAAAAGGATATAACTCCGAGAAAAAGTGACATTCAACGAATAGTACACAATTGTCCACTTAACTACCAAAGTCCATCTCATCAGTCCGGATTATGAAAATATATTTGATGAATTTAATAATTATTTTGAAACTCTAGGATCACGAATTTCTATAAAAAAAATACATTTTATTCATTCACATCTAGACTATTTGTAAAGTAAGTATAAAGTGAAAATCAGGGTAAATGATTTACCAGTATATAACAGCAATGGAATACTATTATCAATGATTATATGATATTAATATGCTTTTAGACAATTTGGTGTCATAAAAAATAGCATATGAGTGCAATATCGATATTGCAGATCCACACATCACATATAGAGTATTTAGAGAGAACTTAGAGAGCACTTAAACATTATGTTATATAATCGTCATAATTTTCATAATTATACTAAATATCATTATATCTACTAATGTTATTTTATATTTATAATAAACAATTAAATATATATTTTGTTATTTACATTTCGTATATTTACATATTATTTTAAACTATATCATATACAATACAATATATACTCTTTATATATATATATATATATATATATATATATATATATATATATATATATATATATTGTATACTATACAATCTATAGGTATGCCGTGAACATGTCGAGTATAAATAGCTTACGATATAGATATAAACTATATAGTGCTATAAATATATTTAATAAAAATACGAAATCATGAATAATAATCTGAATAATACGAAATATTCACAAATAATCGTTATCTTATTTATCTGGTGTGATACGGAATACATTAATAAGAATCTATTTATTTTGAATATATTCTATATTATTATACCTACACCAGTATATAGTATTACTTATACACAACAATAAACACTCTAATCTTATTTAAGATAAATATATTTGTTACTGTATCTACTTTATATATAGTATATAACTACACTCATATATATATATAAACTACTTTGACAGGCTTGACCCGTCCGAGAGGTGGAGTAAACTTGGAGCTATGGCCGGTAAAACTCCGGCCGAAAGACTGGCGATCATCAAGGGAGGGGGCTCACCCCAACCCGAGGCCGTGCCTGGAAGGTTAGCATCCACCTATGTGCTCCTATGTATCTAGGTACTATCTAGGAATTATGGAGGATATTCCAGGCACTATCCAATCACCATCCAAGAACTGTCCGGAAATATCCGAGAATTATGCGGGATTCTCCGAGCATTGTTTGGCTATTATCCAATCACAATCCAGGCTCATGTCGGTCATTGTCGAGTAACTGTCTGGGCGTTATCCAATCACTATTCATTCTCTGTCCAGGCACTACCAATAAACTATCCAGGCACACTAGACCGGTCACCGCCGCCTATTAGCGATTACGTAATCGAGTACAGTTGCACCTAGCCCTAGATAATACCACATATGGTATTAGATACAACTATGGTTGTGTAGTCGAGAGAGATAGAGAGAGAGAGAGAGAGAGAGAGAGAGAGAGAGAGAGAGAGAGAGAGAGAGAGAGAGAGAGAGCGAGAGAGAGAGAGAGAGAGAGAGAGAGAGAGAGAGAGAGAGAGAGAGAGAGAGAGAGAGAGAGAGATAGAGAGAGAGAGAGAGCGAGAGAGAGAGAGAGAGAGAGAGAGAGAGAGAGAGAGAGAGATAGACTCATTAGATATAGCATATATTCGTGTGCCTATATATAGGCATTACGACGACATCTAGATACTCCGCCCCTCTATATATTGCCACCCCGCATTATAACATAGTCTATATAATATTACATATATACAATATTACTTATATTATTATATATATAACGTCAACCCCTCTACACCACCATATAATTTATATACTAAGTGGAGATATATACAGGGGATAATATATATACACACATATATATATATATATATATATATATATATATATATATATGTATATATATAAATATATATATTAAATGCATATTATAAGATCAATATATCGCGTCCTAGTTAATCGCAAACCATGTATATATCCAAGGCTATGTCCTTTAGTATACTCGTGAAGTAGTCGATCGAAACAATATATCTATAGACGAGATAATAACATCCGTCCGTTCCCGCGCTCTATGACCTCGACCTCGACCTCATTAACCACGACATTGACCTCCCGTAGCGACGGAATAGAGTACACCACGTTGGATCAAGTGCTGCCCCACCCTAAGATCACCACGTTCGGAAAGTCTCCGCTACCCCTCGATCACGAGGACATAGCTAATCGTGCGCATGACCAAGTCGTAGGTCTGGTCAGTCCGCCGTTCTCCTCGGTGGTGTACAGGTCATCCGATGTCACCAAGGTTACGTCCTTTCATTCATGTAGGCTAGCTTTTTCTATATTAATTATATAACCTATAGGTTCCTATAGGCTCCCATCTGGTATATATATATATATATATATATAATATTGTAAATGTAAATGTATGTACAAGATATATAAATTATAAATTATATTATATAAATTCGATAAATAAATAACTATTGATAATATCTAATTATATATATATATATATATATATATACACACACATGTGTATATATATAAACGCTATTATAGATCTAGTAGAATTATCGACTATCGATAAAGGACATTTGTCCATATTTCTAGCCTCATTACTGCAGTAATGTATTTCAACGGTAGTTCTGTTATATAACAGTTATTGCTCGACTGTAATTCTACAAATATGTATATACATATTTTATTTACATATACACACATACACATACACACACAATTATATATATATATATATATATATATATATATATATATATATATATATATATATATATATATATATATATATATATATATATATATATATATAAATACTTATATGTGTGTATTCGCCTTTATATTAAATATAATTTAATAATACCAATACAATTTCTAATGATTTTTCACACAATTTGTAATACTACTAACCGTATACCGCGGTAAGTAGTATAATATATACTATATACACTAAATATATATATATATATATTATTAATAATCTTCTTTCAAAATAATTCCTTTAGTCATTTCATCTAAATAGTAGTACTGAATATCACTGATGACGTCTGAAATAATATTATAGCACGCATGTCATATGAGTTAATGTTTGCAGACCTGTATAGTTACTTTAGATTATTCTACTTTATATTGTCGACATCGTATAACGTGTACGTACAGTTGCCCTCTGGTTACACCGTTAGTAATACCTTTATAGTATCCGAGATTATATCGTTAACAATTCGTGCATTTATCTCAATCTTTCTCATATGAAATATCGATTTCCTAATGGATGGGTCCTAATGGGGATATTATTCGGTCCGTCTCTTTATTCCTTTTACGTATTACCTTATGTATTCTTCCATTAACAACACTGATATGCACTATCACCTTTGGTAAGGTGATATCCAACTATAAATCTGATAATAATAATAATATATATATATATATAATATATATTATATATAGATGTGTGTTGATGTGTATGTGTATCTCACTACCAACCAATGTACTTACATTATAAGATATCTAATTGACTATTATCATTAACTAATTACCTGATCATAATAACCTCCACCTCCTCCTCCTCCTCCTCCTCCTCCTCCTCCTCTCTGAATACCTCGATGCAGTGTATAGGCAACACCATATTCAGAATAGTTATCACACGTTGTGTCTTAAACTATCTTCAAATAAACATTACAGTAAAGTAATATCTCTATCCTAGTTTGACTTTATTTTAGATATTATTGTTTATTGTAACTTTTTATCAGTTTATCTGTTTTCCTCCTCCTATATCCGTTAAGTAAACATTAAACTTTTACCATCTACACAAATTAGCGAACTTCCTACAGATATACATTATCCCTGTTAAAATCACTAGTTAACTCTCCGATCTTCTCATGTATACATGTATTATATACATTATATATATAATGTATATAATGTATATAATAGGATATATAAATCTATATATCAATTTATATTATTATTCTATAGATTTTCTATATAATATATATATATATATATATATATTTATATATTCATATATGTGTGATTTATACCCATGGGAATTGTATTGTGTTCCATCTTAGCCGATAATAATATTGTTCGATAAACATGTACACATTTATAAATCCATCAATATTATATTAATATATATATATATATAGAAATATATTTATTTATATACACGACTAAACATCAGTATAGAGTATATTATCATACATATTCTGATATATACCAGATTAATATATTTATTTATTTAAATCATATATGAAATACAGAGATCCATAGTATACTATATATATATATATATATATATATATATAAACTAAAATTATAAAAAATAAACTAATTTAAAATACTATACAACAATTAGTTATACGGTATAACGTATGCCTTATGGACTATGTGGCATGTGACATGTGACATGTGACATGGTAAACAGTGTCGATGGGAAAACAATATTATATTCATATATTTGAACAATTAGCGAATTACATGATAATTGTATTCGTTTATATAATAAAAAATACAACTTCCGTAATTGAATGGTTACATTATGAATATAATCGTTTAGAAACATTAATGATGCCCTATAGGGAATATATTTCTACATCTGTAGTTCATCGCGCTACGATAAGCATTATTTTAATATATCTAAAGTTTATCCATACAATATCTAGGTATCCAAATACTACTAAGGTATAAATTAGAAATAAATTTTTAAATACAATGATGTTGGTATCCTTAGAGCAATAATTAAAGTTATATGATATTGCATAACTGTGTAATATTAGTATATATATATATATATATCAATTTCATCAGATAATTCCTCAGAAATCCAATGACCAAGATATTTATATTATTTAACAACATTTAAAAGTTCATTACCTATATATAATTTAACATAATTATGATAAGATTTATCAAATTAAATAAGTAAAATACCCGAGTTATCAATATTAAATGTTATTTGATTATGGTTAGCAAACTATTCACAGAAATATATCAACAATTGCATACCCTTTATATATATATACCATATTTAATATTAATATAGTATTTATATGTTATAAAGTTATAATTACTATTAATTACTATTAATAGGCATCCATATACATATAAAATATGATAATAATTGTAGTGATTAATAAAACTTATATCATCATCAATATACTTTATAAAATAGATTATAAATAGAGAATACTCTTTATATATACAATGTTATCAAGGGCATGTCCTTGCCGATATTTAGCGCGCGCTCGCGATGCGTGACCTCTCATCTCGTGACCCCGCTCTCCAATAACCGCGCGAGCGTAACCCCTTACCCCTCGCCCGCAGGCGTTCGTGCTGATATTCCTGCTGATGATGGTAGGCGAGTTCTTCTCTTCGCCAGCCCTAGTGCTAGCCGACTCGGCCACTCTGAACATTCTCGGCACCGATGTGGAGAACTACGGTCGGCAACGTATGATGGGAAGTCTCGGCTGGGCCGTCTCCATGTTCTTCGTCGGTTAGCCCCGCCCCCCGCTGCCCCGCCCCCAATCTATATATATGCATGACGTCATCGGTACGACTTCATCGTTATAGCGTAAACGCTACAGGGTTGCCTATGGGCGTTATCTATATATGGAATATATTCTACGTCGGTTATCATACGTGTATCTATATATATATGTGTGTGTTTGACATAACCGGTATGCAAGCTAAGACTGACCACTGGTCAGTGACCAGTGACCGAGGATGTTAGTTGTAGTTAACGTAACGTAACTATGTTAAGGCATAACCCCAGCAACCACCGTTATAACTATGATAATAATGATAAGAACTATAATAACTATAATTATAGGTATATCATTCATATCATCATATCATAAAGGGGAAAGTAACCTAATACCGATACTTTAACAATAAATGGTCAAAAACATTTCATGAATCATTATTTGTATTCAAAAATTATAATATAATAATAGTATATGATTATAGATATTATTGTGATTCAACAATTTTATTTAATCTTTTAATTCCATAGATAACGGGGGTGTCCGTATTCGGTACCCATGTCCGAATACGGACACCCTATGTTACAATATGGACACCCTATATACCAATAGATAAACTATATATTATTGATGAATCAATCAGAAAAATTACAATTACATTATTTATAATTAATGTTATGAATAATTTATTCTAATTTAATTAGTTAATAATTAATTTATTTTTTGAATATAAATTAAGTATCTAAATAATACAAATTTTAGATTTAGCTTTATTGGTGGTATTATTATAACGCACCTGATTTTTATGAAAATAACAATAGTTCATACGCTGCTCACTGGTTGGTTATAGGGTGTCCGTATTAAGACATTTATAGAGTTTCCGTATTAGGGACTTATATAAGACCACATATATGACCTCTAGATATATGATTATAACTTAATTAATATTTTATAACAAATATAGAAATTATATATCTAATTTTAAAATGCTTTATTTTTTAATAATATTATTTTATATCGATACATTTGTATATTCTTGAGAAGGTTTAAAGGTGAAATTTGTTTTCATAAATTTTAAAACGTAATAAAAAAATCAGTTAATTAAATATATCAGCAATATTTTGAATAATTATAGAATAATAAATACTTTTTTAGACTATTTATATAATTATGAATATGTTATTCATTAAACATTTTTTTGTAGTATTTATAGTTTCTGAGATACAGAGAGTGTTCGTATTCGGGCACTGTCCGTATTCGGTTACTTTCCCTTATATATATCACATAAGTTATATATATTATTATTTTACCCCGTTAACTTTTTATTTTCTTTTTATTCGATTTTTTTGTTATTTGACCTCAGTCTTTCGTGACTCGCTTTTAAAAAACCGGATTATCTTAATTTATAATCTTTAAATTATATTGATATTGATACTCAACATACATAACAGGTATTATCATGCATTAAAACTATTTATACACACTTTATAATCTAAAAGTGTGTCGTACGACCATGTTATATTATCCGCGCATACACGCTTAGTAGCGCATCTCTGACCCGAACATATGCTGGATATCCACTACTATATTAGTATTCTATAGAATAACTAAATAAGGACCGCCCACTCCACCGTTATGACGTCATCCCCACCTAGCGAGTAGTAATGGAAATAGCGATGCATTACGTAATCCGATATCAACATCCGTGTTGTCTTACGTCACTATTTCCGATCGGCGCACGCGCTGCACGGCATCTAATAATTTACGAACGTAGCTGGATGTATGCCCGCGTGTGTGTTAGCGAGGGTAATCATAGATATCTCGCAGACATATTGTAGAGATATTATATAAAACATTCGCGTAATTGTTCCTATATATATAAACTTAGCTTGCACCAAATGTCGCTAACTTTTTTAGGATTTGACAAATGTACGTATTATAAGTGTATCGGTTGTTTTAAGCTCAATCTATTGGTTATAACTGACGCCTGTCCCAATTTAGTTATGTTATACAGGTTAGTTAAGTTAGGTTTAGTCAAGCTTAGTAGGTAAATACCATTCATTACTGTTATATTTAGATAATATATTAGTGGTTTAACTGTTTATCTAACCTATATATGGCTAATATAGTTTGTCTTGCAACGACACCAAAGGGGTATTTATACCTGAAACATATTCTATGTCATATTAATATATCATAGAGCTAGAGAGAAACTTTCTAGAGCATATACATATATGTAATATATAGACGTGTAATATATATATATATATATATTATGATCTTTATTCGATTTTTATAGATATTATTATCTATATATATATATATATATATATATATAACATTTGTGAAATATCCTTTATAAGAGATAGCACCGATAAAACAGATAATACATCTAATATATATATGTAACTGATAACAGATAGCACATGTACAATATATCACGTGCTAATAATATACCACGTGATAATAATACACCACGTGATAAGCTCAGACCACGTGAAGGTCAACATTAATTACGTGACCTCTATTGTGTGAAGCGATGTGTGATATTAACAACTAAAATAGGCATTGTTATCGGTATTGTCATCATTGTGAGAGTATGACGCACACTGGGTGTTATGTGTGAATACGTATAATGGTGTTATTGTTATTTGTATTGTTATTTCTGTGCAGTCCTTTCATCCAATCCAATAACTTAGATGCATTTTTCATTATAACCTTATATGGCTCAAATTCCCTTCAAAGTCGCTGTCATGGTTTTAATGAGTTCCGATCATGTATTTATATACACACGCACATATATATATATATATATATATATATATATATATATATATATTACAATATGTATACATATGTTATATATAACAATTATAATGAACTACTTATTAAATTAAGTATACTTATATGTATACAAATACATATACCTAATATATTAACCATGTATAATTAGGTCGTAATATGCATTTGAATAAAGTATCAATAAACCAATGAGTCGATAGACTGCTTTAAAAGGGTAAAAGTATTGTATTACAATACATTTCATTTCACGTTATTATGCATAATTCATAGTGAACAATATAATGTATTTGTGTTCTTTATTTTTATAATTTTCAATATTATCTAGGAAACTAATTCTTACAAATAAATCAACAAATATAATAGGATATTTCATTTCAAAAAATATCAAATTTGAATAATTCCATTATATATGCGTCTTTAGTGATAATACTACACCTATAAATATATTTAATTTAATATCACAAGTGTACTTTGTAAGCATTGTAATATTTAAATTCCCATGAATTATTATAATATACCTATAGTTTTTGTTAAACGTGAATATTTTTATATAATATTATCAATATTTTAATATTCAAAGAAATTGAACAAAACGAAATAAATTTACTAACTCTAACATACTAACTATATATATATATATATATATATATATATTATTGTATATTTTATTTAATTAAAGATAATAAATATGAATTATGATTATATAATAGGAGTTCCAATTCATCTTATGCGCATGTCCGCCAATAATAATCACCTATCACGTGAATACGTTAAAACTCGAGATAAATGAGCTCATCTACTTGATTGACAGCTAATATAAACCCGTACGCATTCCGCTTCCGGTTCACGTGTCCCCTGTAAGGTTAACCACAATGATAATAGAAGCGTAACCTTAAGGCTATGCCAAGGCGGTGCGATAGTCCGTCCGGTGCTATCGAGAGAGAGTGTGCGCTTCATTAACCGAGGAGAATATTCGCTCTCGAATAACCGCATTTACTGATATTCGCAAACATCGCCAACATGTTTCATCTATATTCAATACATTATTATTCGCAAATAGTAGCGAATAATCGCGAGTTTCGCTTCAGCTCTCAGTGTGTACAGAATAATAATATCTGCAAATAGCGTAGTGCATATTATGTAATTAATTTAATAAGTATGTACCACATTAAGATTTATAGTTATAAATAACTCTAGTTATATATATATATATATATATATACTAATAAAGCAAATAAATATACATCGATTTATTATGGTGGTATATGGTGTACTTAATATATTACATTAATGTTAATTACAATTGTTATACTTACTTTTACTTTTAGTCAAATGACTCTTTAATCGTAGGGGGGATCATATCGCTCGCTTTCACTACAAATCTTCTCCGTCCTTCTAGATCGTCCTTCACCTTTCGTAGTAGTTCACGGGTCGGTTTCTTTGTCCACTTATTTATATTCGTCATCCAGTTATTCCTCGGTCTTCTTCTTCCTGTAGTACCTTCTATTTTGTATTTGCATCTTCAAATATACTTAAACGCTATAGCGTTAGGTCCATAAAGATTGATGCGTTTTCATTTCCATTGTTTACCATTGTCTTATTTTTTACTTACTTCCATCTCATATTATTCGGAAGCTTCGACAAGGCTATTTGCGAGTTCTTATAATTCAGCGTTGCTACCTGCTATAAGATCAATATCGTCGGGAATCTAAGGTTGCTGATTTCTCTGCCACCAACAAATGTAGTTGATTTGTAGTTTTGAAGTGTAACTTACATGATTTGTTATTCATAATATATTAAATATATTTATAAAATAATATGTAGAAACAATATGTCAAATTCAATTTATTTAAATTTAAAAATAATCATAAATTATTAAGTATACTTTATTATTATAATTGATTATTTTGTCACCTATATTAAGTTCGCAGACACTATTATATTAATAATTGTATTGTATTTAGTAATCTCTTAAAATATATATCTAATAATTATTATATATGATTTATTATAACAAATATCAGCATATATGAAAATTTTCATGCAAGTTAACTTGTCGTAAACATGTACAGCTATAGCATATAGCAGTTATATAGTTATATATAATACGATATGTATATGATATATATATATATATATATATATATATATATATATATATATATATATATATATATATATGTGTGTGTGTATGTTTGTGTGTTTATGTGTGTGTGTTATGTTATTTTATGATATAAATACATAGATTGGAAAATCGATGCTGCATTCACATATGTTAATGACCTGTATAAATGTTAATCCAAGATTGCATGTGAGAACATCATGTCTTCGAATACGATTTATTATTCATATTTAATATATATATATATATATATATCCAGGGATATATATTTTGTGTGTGTATTATATAATATTCGGCTTATTTTGACAATTCAAAATTATAATTAAATTAGTTACATATAAATCATTATATATTATAAATATTATAATATTATATATAGTTAATTATGATTATATTATTTGTAATATAAATTCCAGATTGTGTTATTATTATCATAATATTATCATATATATATGTATACATGTATGTACACATATATTTGTATAAAAGTATACATCAATATACATACTTATCTATATATATATATATATATATATATATATATATATATATATATATATATATATATGCTGGCATTAATATATAACGAATAGCGGAGTGTGCACAATTAACATGTTGTGTATGATATGGCTTAAAATCAAGGAACAAGATGGACATGTAATTATGTACCTTCGTGTTAACATGTGAGCTTCAATGTAAACTGTTGTACATTGTAGTACGTATTGTTATAGCATTCGTTTACACGTTAATTATGTACATGTACAATATATATATATATATATATATATATATATTATAAAATATATAATTTATAATATATATTACATATATATGTAAACATTATTAATATATACGATATTATAAGACCTTTAACTAAAGACTATACTGTAGAGAAGTGATTCCCAACCTATGGGTTCCATATTCCCAAACGGTTTTTGTTTAGGTTATGGGCCAATTTCTAAAAAAAAATTATTTAATAAAAATATATTTTTAGATATATCATGTGTATACATAAATTTAAATTCTATTATATAGTCCGTTCTTTTTAAAGTTATCATATGTGTTTGAAGTATGGTCAAATATTTACAAATCAAATATATCAAAATGAATTATATTACAGAAAAAAGTTATCAGAATTATTAAACAAATAATAGATAAATAAAAATTACCATTAATGGTATTAAATAATACGTCTAAAGGGGTATCCCTGGGATACTATCCCACTACCAGTATTTCCGGAAATACCGATAGTGAGACCCATTTACAAATACTGTTCCTTTTTTAAAAATAATAAATTAGATATTTAAAGATTTAATTATATATAGAAACACATTATTAATCTATAATGTCTTAAATAATAAATATAGATTAGATTACAAATTATATATTAGGTTTTTAAATAAACAAAAAATAAATTTGTCTTATTTCTTATTAAATCAAATAAATTAAAAAATAAGATATTTTGTAGAGGACCACAATTATATAATGAATTAATGTTTTATAATCGTGTACGCAAAAAAATATATATAAATATTGTATCTAAAAAAATATTGTAATCGTTATTTAGAAGTAGGTATTAGTTTGTTATATTTTTTAAATTAATATTTTTTTTTCACCTCTTTCGTTTCAAATTTTTGTAAAATTATTATATGTATTATTAATCATCTGTAATTTGACAGGAATGTGGCGCCATTGCACATATTAGTGAATGGTGGTTGATTTTTGTAGTATTTTAATTTTATAACATATTTCAGATATTTTTTATTTACTTCTACACTTATTTATAATAATAAACTATTGTATTAACATTTTCTCAATCGAGATATCCAAATTGTAATATATATAACGATTTTACTAAGTTACATAATATGTAGTTATATTTGTTTGTACATATATAATCTGTAAATAATAATTTTGGAGGTAGACCTATCGATCAAATAAATCCTAGGTTTCACCTTTCCTCCATTGACGCATGACACACTTATTTCATTAATGTATTATTTCATTAATGTATTCAAATATATATATATATATAATATATATTATAAAATATAATACATTACAAATAATTACATACACGCTCAAATCCCTCCAGATATGCTCACCCACAGTGTGTGTCCCATACTCACCCATACACACTCACCCGAACACACACACCCACATACCCTTATATCCACACACCCACATACCCTCATAACCACACCCTCACACCCACACACCCACACACTCTTATAACCACACACACATACCCACACCCACACACCCACACACCCACACACTCTTATAACCACACACACATCCGCCCACTCATACACCAACACACACACACACACATCCGCACACTCACACACACCCACCCACACATACCCGCACACATAGGTATAGCCCTGGACAACTCCAACATGTTCCGCAACCACCCGTGCGGGCACGAGCAGAGTGTGGAGCGCAACTATACGATCTGTTTCGCTATCTTCTCCGTACTGATGGCGCTAGCTTTCCTGGCAGCCACCCAGTTCCGGTTCTCCGATAGGACCTACGTCGAACCCCAGGTAGGGCACCACCACCCCAGTTAGGGCACCACCACCCCAGGTAGGGCAACACCACCCCAGGTAGGGCAACACCACCCCAGAAAGGGCACCACCACCCCAGGTAGGGCACCACCACCCCAGGTAGGGCAACACCACCCCAGGTAGGGCACCACCACCCCAGGTAGGGCAACACCACCCCAGGTAGGGAACCGCTTGGGGGCAGCACGCATAGGGGCGGCGTGCGTCGTCGTGCATCGCGGGGGGCGGTACTGGGTACGTGTATGCTGTAGTGAAACAACCCATCACTAATAACACTAACACCAATAGTATTTATAAGTAAGTATACATATATGTATAATATATATATACATATATATATATATATATTAGATTGATACATTTAGTCATATTCATAACATATGGAATTACGAATTACTACAACCTACTACATAAATTGTATAAAATACTTGAGTGAATTGATAATTTTATAATGATTTAGAATTTGTTTTAATACTGTGGGTTGATAGTGAACACCCCTATAGGTGGGTTGATAGTGAATACCCCTATAGGTGGTTGATAGTGAATACCCCTATAGGTGGTTGATAGTGACTACCCCTATAGGTGGTTGATAGTGACTACCCCTATAGGTGGTTGATAGTGACTACCCCTATAGGTGGTTGATAGTGACTACCCCTATAGGTGGTTGATAGTGACTACCCCTATAGGTGGTTGATAGTGAATACCCCTATAGGTGGTTGATAGTGAATACCCCTATAGGTGGGTTGATAGTGAATACCCCTATAGGTGGTTGATAGTGACTACCCCTATAGGTGGTTGATAGTGACTACCCCTATAGGTGGTTGATAGTGAATACCCCTATAGGTGGTTGATAGTGACTACCCCTATAGGTGGTTGATAGTGAATACCCCTATAGGTGGTTGATAGTGAATACCCCTATAGGTGGTTGATAGTGACTACCCCTATAGGTGGTTGATAGTGAACACCCCTATAGGTGGTTGATAGTGACTACCCCTATAGGTGGTTGATAGTGAATACCCCTATAGGTGGTTGATAGTGAATACCCCTATAGGTGGTTGATAGTGAATACCCCTATAGGTGGTTGATAGTGACTACCCCTATAGGTGGTTGATAGTGACTACCCCTATAGGTGGTTGATAGTGAATACCCCTATAGGTGGTATACAATGTATACTATACATGCATGATAGGAGCAGCATAGGTGGTATACATGGCATATATGTCGGTCGGTAGCGGCCAAGGGCAGGTGTGGGAAAAGTAAATATAGTTTTGTACCGGTTATAACCGAAGAATATGAGGTTATGGCCAGCCTCATATTCTGGCAACCAACAGTAAAGCGAAAACAGGACGGCGTGCAGTGACAACTGTAGACGATTTAAAGGAAGATACTTATTTGGAAGAAATTGATGAAATCAGGAATGTGATGATGATGATGAGAGATGTTTGGAAGAGAATGGTAAAATCGGGTAGAACGTTAGTTCGACAAGGGTAAGTAGTGCATAGTTAACGTAATTAAGTGGGGTGGGGGTGGGGGGTTAGCAGTGAGTAATGGCCTATATAAGGTATTATTGTCCGTGTATTGCTTCTTAGTAGCGTTACGCGATCCGTGAAGGAGAGAATTGAGGGTGATACCGAGGTGATTAACTTTATTTGTGCGGATAAATGAGACGTTGCGAATGCAACATGTATCGTTGAATTAATGATGTTGTGTGAGTGTGAACACATATGATGTGTAGTAATATATCGGTGGAGTTTAGTATCCACGAGTCGTGTGATAGCGAATTGTGTAGCTAACCCGAGTTAGATAGGTTAGTAGCTATAGCTATAGTTGTATATTAGCTGCCTATTATATTTGGTGTTAAGGAAGGTTTAGTGGGCTTAGATAGTGAAGCGTGTAGCTTTTTAGAGAATGCTATCCGTGAAAGTATTCACTGTATACATTGAATTGTGGCACTCGAGGAAGTTCATAGTTGTTTATATCATGCATGTTTAATGTATACATAATAATATATATATATACATTAGTATACATAGTATAATATAGTATATATTCAATTGTGCGTGTTTCCGTATATCAGCATGTGTACTCGTTTACATTGTATGCGTGTGCGTGAGTGTATTTCTATATCACAATAGGTCATTATAATTAAACACATCATTATAATTAATTATGAACCCATTTAGTTGTATATCAGTGGTACAGTACCACTATAGTAAATCTATCACATATCACACATATTATAATATTATATGTATATATATATATATATATAAATTATACTATAGTAAATAATTATACTGTACTATTATATTTTAAATATATTAAGGTTTAAGCGCAACAATTATAGGTGTACTATATATAGTACAACTATAATTGCAACTATAATTGCAACTATAACTGAACCTATAACTGCACCTATAACTGTACCTATAGTGACGCTATAATATTAACATTAAATATAGTGAACTTTCCATTACGAACATATATGGACGTATAGGTTATCGATTATCTATTATCGATTATGACGTAATACAGGTGAACGAACACGTACTACGTGGGGCCATCTGTGATTGCATAATCGATATCAATTAGTGCTTAATGTTATGTCATCTCTACGATTACGACATTTAGTGCACGTATATAATTGGTAAATTATAATCTCCGCGTATAATAATAATAATAATAATAATAATAGTATTTATTTATTGAATCACGTATAAATCGGAAACAAATGGATTCCTCTAGAAGGCGTAGACTTGTACATGTTATTAATAACAGTGAGGGGCCCGGGATGATACAAAACAATTGTTTCAAATAGTAATATTTGTTTTCTTATGTTTTGATATAATGTTTATTAAGATCTTGAACCATGAACCATCTAGAAACACGAACCATCTGTAGTCGAAACATCTCGCTTATTAACTTTCGACTGTTCCGTTGAATCATATACGCCAGGCATATATATATATATATTGGTAGTACCGATTCGGTACTCCCGTGTATAGAGTCATATATTTCTATATATATATATATATATATTAAATGTAATAACATTTTCATAAAATATCAATAATATAATAAAAATCACGAGATGATTTATGACATCCTCTGGAGCAGTTTTCGCCATGGACGGCGAATGTTATCACGTGACCGTACTACCAAAGATTTTGCGAAGCAAAGATATAACACTCCCTATGCATGCAACGTAATTTAGTTATAGCCCCAACCGCTGCTAGCAGTAGTATCGAAATCACTGAAATAGATTTAGGTTCGGCTCTGTTTGCATACAACAATGTTTTCATTGCTCTATTAAATTACATGCAATATAAATTAGCTTTTACTCACTAAATATATACTTATAGCATTTAAAACATACATATCATATTTGTTTGTTATATATTAGTAATGAACACTTAGTTTTCATCATATAAATATTAATTTAAAGCATATTATTTAACATTTTAAAAGTGTATAGTTAAATACGAATTTACATTATAAACAACGCATAGTTCCTAAAAGTAACCCGCTATAGGTGACACCAGGGTATTTTGTATACAAATTCGAATTACACGATTTCGCGTAAGTGTTATATCTTTCCTTCGGAAAATCTTTGGTACTACTATTACGTAGTATCCCATATATGGTACTACTATAGTAGTAGTATCCCATATATGGTACTACTATAGTAGTAGCATCCCATATATGGTACTACTATAGTAGTAGCATCCCATATATGGTACTACTATAGTAGTAGCATCCCTTATATGGTACTACTATAGTAGTAGCATCCCTTATATGGTACTACTATAGTAGTAGCATCCCATATATGATACTACTATAGTAGTAGTATCCCTTATAGGGTACTACTATTATGTAGCATCCCATATATGGTACTACTATAGTAGTAGCATCCCTTATATGATACTACTATAGTAGTAGCATCCCTTATATGGTACTACTATAGTAGTAGTATCCCATATATGGTACTACTATAGTAGTAACATCCCATATATGGTACTACTATAGTAGTAGTATCCCATATATGGTACTACTATAGTAGTAACATCCCATATATGGTACTACTATAGTAGTAGCATCCCTTATATGATACTACTATAGTAGTAACATCCCATATATGGTACTACTATAGTAGTAGCATCCCTTATATGATACTACTATTACGTAGCATCCCATATATGATACTACTATAGTAGTAGCATCCCTTATATGGTACTACTATAGTAGTAGTATCCCATATATGGTACTACTATAGTAGTAACATCCCATATATGGTACTACTATAGTAGTAACATCCCATATATGGTACTACTATAGTAGTAACATCACTTATATGGTACTACTATAGTAGTAGCATCCCTTATATGGTACTACTATAGTAGTAGTATCCCATATATGGTACTACTATAGTAGAGTATCCCATATATGGTACTACTATAGTAGTAACATCCCATATATGGTACTACTATAGTAGTAGCATCCCTTATATGATACTACTATAGTAGTAGCATCCCTTATATGGTACTACTATAGTAGTAGCATCCCTTATATGATACTACTATTACGTAGCATCCCATATATGATACTACTATAGTAGTAGCATCCCTTATATGGTACTACTATAGTAGTAGTATCCCATATATGGTACTACTATAGTAGTAACATCCCATATATGGTACTACTATAGTAGTAACATCCCATATATGGTACTACTATAGTAGTAACATCACTTATATGGTACTACTATAGTAGTAGCATCCCTTATATGGTACTACTATAGTAGTAGTATCCCATATATGGTACTACTATAGTAGAGTATCCCATATATGGTACTACTATAGTAGTAGTATCCCATATATGGTACTACTATAGTAGTAGTATCCCATATATGGTACTACTATAGTAGTAGTATCCCATATATGGTACTACTATAGTAGTAGTATCCCATATATGGTACTACTATAGTAGTAACATCCCATATATGGTACTACTATAGTAGTAGTATCCCATATATGGTACTACTATAGTAGTAGTATCCCATATATGGTACTACTATAGTAGTAACATCCCATATATGGTACTACTATAGTAGTAGTATCCCATATATGGTACTACTATAGTAGTAGCATCCCATATATGGTACTACTATAGTAGTAACATCACTTATATGGTACTACTATAGTAGTAGTATCCCATATATGGTACTACTATAGTAGTAACATCCCTTATATGGTACTACTATAGTAGTAGCATCCCATATATGGTACTACTATAGTAGTAACATCACTTATATGGTACTACTATAGTAGTAGTATCCCATATATGGTACTACTATAGTAGTAGTATCCCATATATGGTACTACTATAGTAGTAGTATCCCATATATGGTACTACTATAGTAGTAGTATCCCATATATGGTACTACTATAGTAGTAGTATCCCATATATGGTACTACTATAGTAGTAACATCCCATATATGGTACTACTATAGTAGTAGTATCCCATATATGGTACTACTATAGTAGTAGCATCCCATATATGGTACTACTATAGTAGTAACATCACTTATATGGTACTACTATAGTAGTAGTATCCCATATATGGTACTACTATAGTAGTAACATCCCATATATGGTACTACTATAGTAGTAGCATCCCATATATGGTACTACTATAGTAGTAACATCACTTATATGGTACTACTATAGTAGTAGTATCCCATATATGGTACTACTATAGTAGAGTATCCCATATATGGTACTACTATAGTAGTATCATTCTATATGGTAGATCCGCACCGAATACTAACGCAGGCGCGCGGGTGGCCGTTGTTTACTATACGGGAGTCACGTGACTATCTAGGGATTAGGTAATCCGACGCGTAATAGGATAACGAACAAAGGTCAAGGTCGACGTATCGGGTGGTATTACCATAGAAGTCATCCACGTTATTATAATCGCGTATAGGCATCACCGGCGCGCGTATAATCTAGTCCGGATACGCGTGTATTCCACCGTTAACACAGAACGTGCCTCACTAATCATAGAATGTCAACTATTACGTGTTTTAAAGGTTACCTTAGTGGGGCGGACAACACGTGTTATTGTAATGGTGTACATTAAATGTATGTATGCGTTATATAAATAGTATGTCTGAGGTATTATATTGTTTGTATTTATTGTATATAACGTATATATATATATATATATATACACGTGTAAATTCATCACCAGACTGTATGTTGAATATGTGACGTTAATCTAATAGACATCATTAACATGTCAGCACACATACAATGTGTTACGTAATGAGATTGCTAAATAACAACTCAGTCACGTGCACGTAATTCGTAGTCAGCTGACTAGTATATAACGACGTTGTATAGAGGTTGTACACTATGCATTATATACATTGTACATTGTACAATGTATAATATAATAATATATAGTTTATTAGGTAAATAAAAATAAAAAATAAAAAAAAATACGGAAGAAAAAATAGATTGATACCCAAATCGACATGGTACGCAAATTAACATCGGGTTTACATTTAATAACAAAACACCGTCTTGGTTTATGCATGCCGAACTTATATAGTGTACAATATATTGTGCAATGTCAAATGTACGGTGTTCTCCTCTAACAGACATACGCGCACACACGCACACACCACATCCAGGCACACATACTCACGCGCACAGTGTCGCGCACACACACACCACATCCAGGCACTGCTACGGCTACATAATCAATACCTGACTGCAGTGGGTCAATTGTGGACTCTGCCAGCTCATAAGATTGACGATGCACATACATACACACATACATACATACACACATACATACATACACACATATACATACACACACATACACACACACAAATACACACACATACACACACAAACACACACACAAACACACACATACACACAAACACAAACACAAACACACACACACACACTAGATGAGAGAGCCCCGTGTACAGTGCAGGCATAGCAGTAGTGATTACTATACAATGCTTAGCATACGTGGTTTAGTGCGAGTGGAAGGTTACTGTATAACGCACACTGGTTACTGTTATAGTGTGGATGTCAGGGTAAAACATCGGGTTATTTAAATCTGAATATTGATAATAATAATAATGATTACATCATATTATTATATATATATATATATATATATATATATATATATATATTATAGTATACTACATAATATATTATTTCAGATTATTACACTTATAACGTACGAATGTATTAATTTAGTATTTCATTTCGCGTACAAATCCGGTGAAATATATACCCATTCGAGTTACGCGAATAAAAGAGTAATGATTAAATTAAGAATACTCTAGAAGTTCATCACACGACGAATACAATAGCTGGTGTCGATGTCACGCGCTGCCCCTTTGTTCTCGTGACAATGTATGCTGTCACACACGCTATGCGATATGACATCATCGATTAGATGTGTTACGCGTGTGCTTCGATATGATATAGTATTACGTAATAGTATGTTTGTATCGCTGTCGAGTATCGATTTTTTAGGTATTCTACGTATCTCAGAAACCTCGTTTACTCAGACTTTTACAAATACAAGTATTACCGAATTAGCTAATTTGGTGTTTTACGTATATGTAAACGAGTGAAAGAATAACTCGATATCTCAGAAGCTGGTTATTTCAAACACATGTATCCGGTCATTTGTATTCTAATATATTGAGAGTTCACTATAATAGTGTAGCATTCCATATAAACTATTACGTAATATAACTATAAATTATATAATAAGTATGGCTAGTTGGCTAGCTTAGAGGTTATATCCATTACGGTGTGATTTTTATATCACTGAAAGTTGTACAAGTGGACAGATTAACATCGTATCCACGAACCGTATCAACTAAGTGTCCACCTGTCCATCTGAACCACTGACCTGCTACACTAATACACCAATAACTGATACTATAGAGATATGCGCGCAGACATCCGCATGCATGCGGTGATTCATTCACTGCGGATGTCTGCAGACATCCGACAGCGAAATATGCCTCTATTAGCTAAATATCTATAGATAAATATATTTACCATAATCAATACACATACACACATATATATATATATATATATATATATATATATATATATATATATATATATATATATGTATAACATTATATATGTATATATAGGCTATAAGCTAAGTTTAAACCTAATTGATCACATTACGATTATTCTCGGGTATTTATTGATACGTATTTATTATGCGTATGTATGTGCGTATGTGCGTATGTTACATGATCGATATTCACGTATTACTGCGGTGCTATGTAATATATTGGACATGCGCAGTAAATACATCGTTCTACGCATGCGTGTTCGTCTCTATTGTAGATCGATTGTTTACCCGTTCTCTCTGTAGGACATATGTCGCGGGTAGGACACATGTGTCGCGTTAGATATCGTATAGGACATAACGTGAGGATATACTGTAGGACATACCGTATAACATACTTTTAATATAGTCCTTAAACTACCCGATGAGGCGAAGACGTCAGACACACATTGGGTATGGCGCAGGTTTAATACACTCGGTGGTTGTTCGGTATACCGTGTTGATATATCATAAAAGGGACATCGGGGACAATTTGCTGATTTCAATTTCTAAATCCTGCCTTAATAGGTAAATAAGTTATACTATCTCATGATAGAATGAACGAATTTTAATAGTAACAAAATAAAAATAGTAATAAAAAAAAGATATGTTTTTTTGATATCTTACCTCAAATATGTCATTTTATTACATTTTTTATACATTTTCATTAATAATATTAAATGATAAATATTTCTAAATATTTTTACTATTAATATAATTTTTTGTAAAATAAAATAAATAATTAGTTAATACTAAATTTTCAAATAATTCTAGAGCGCCCATTTTTTATTTTTCAGAACAATTCTTTTAAATATATCATCTTTTTTATTATTTATTAACAATCTGTTAAATTTGCATCTAAATCGAACAGATGGTAATGCGGGAGATTGTCCTTACATTTTCTGATTTCACTTGGAATGTTTCTCCAGAATAAATGTCACCCAGCTATATTGTTATAAGTAAAAACGTCATCTAAGTTCCTGGATGGCATGAAAGTACTTCACAAAAATTAAAATATAAATAACAATAACAATAATGTATTATTTAAAACATACTGAGGATCATATAGTATATGTAAAGCGTAGTATACTATATATACTATATATGCTATATATGCTATATATGCTATATATGCTATATATATATTTATTTATTTATTTATATATATAGTTTATTGACTACAAAAACACTGTGTGGTTATAGGCGTCGTTAGATAATAAAAAACAAAAACAAAAATAAATAGAAAACGAATAATAAAATGAAGTAGAACGAATTACAATGACTTAAAATGTACATAAAGTTTACGTTTAAATAATGAAATTGATGTAACACAACGAATATCATAAGTAAGAGAATTCCAGCTATATATATATATATATATATATATACTAATGAGTATACTCATATTAGTATATACGCATATTAGTATATACTCATACTGTAGTATACTATATATATATATATATATATATATATATATATATATCATTAATATATATATAGTCATCATCGTCGCCAAATTCACGAGGATATACCGCAATAGCCAGGGGCATCCGTGTACACGTCGCACGTTCACACATACACACGCATACAAACACGCAAACACACGCATACACACACCGACGCACGCACGCATACGTACGAGCACGCTTGTGTTACGTAATGAGTAGGCAGGTCACGTGGTCGTGAATTATCACTTCGTCGAATTCATTCTGTATATTAGTGTATGTGTGTGTGTGTATGTGTGTGTGTGTGTGTGTGTGTGTGTGGAGGGGGGTGGTATGCGTCGTATGAGGTTGTATGTGTGTGTACATAATTGCTATAGTAATTAGGTACACTATAATGTATCTATTTTCATAACCATAGGCATACATATACAAATAAATGCATATATATGTACTTATAGGGTACATGTACACTGCAGTGTACAGTATACAATATGTTGCGAAGCAAAGATGGTTCACTCCCTATCTAAGCTTTGTGATTATTTTCATATAGTTCCAATACCAGCCACGAGATGGATACACATGTATTATTATCATTTATATTTACTATTAATAATTTATAAGTTAATTAATCTAATTATCAGACTAATACTTTTTATATTAAAATAGATATATGAATTATATTTTTTTTAATATATTATCAAATTACGACATTTTCACAGTATTGACAGTTTACATGTAAATAACAATGACTGAATCGATCTACTTTTTACCAATAAAATTCGATAACAATTTATGAATTCACTTTTTAAATCTCCAAATAATATTTTTACGGAACATTTACTTTTCGATATATATCGACTTTCTATACGTAAATAGGATGAATAATAACATAACTTTCAAACTATTAATTCTCAAATGAATACATCTCAGCAAATACACAAGTTTTATACAATAAATATAGATATATTATCACTGAAGACACGACTAAGAAATAAAAATATATACAACTCAAAGAGATAAACATAATATACAAAATATATATATATATATATATATATATATATATATATATATATATTAACTTCCTGTGTGGCTCAGTTGACTAAGGCGTCAGACACACAAACAGTATGAAGTGGATTCGAACATCTTCCGGACAATCAAAATAGGTATTACAATAATATTTAGAAGTGATCTTATATAATTGTGTTTAAATAAATGATCATATCTCGTTAAAACCGTGGATGTCTTAACACGAGAGCGGCTTCGAAGGAACATTATAGCCATATATGAGTATAAGTATCTAAGTTCATGGATGGGATGAAAGAACTCCACCAAATAAAAGTAACATAAAGATAATATGTTCACATTTCTAAAGGCTTGTTCACACGACAAATATCTACGACGATTAATCGGCACACATTTCACCATACTTCGCCGTGATATAATGAACAAGTCTTAGATTATAAACTACTATTATAACATCGTCACAGAATCTCGTCTGTGAATATTATATTGACCGTGTAATAACTCCCTAATTTACCGTTTAAACACGCCCCTATTTACATATAAACTGCAGTGTAAACACGCCCTTATCTGTAATAGCGTACATACATTTTCACGCGAATGCGCTATTCCATGGCCTCCTTTAGCTTCAGAAGCTAAAGGAGGCCATGGCTATTCACATACAAGGATTTAACGTGTAATAACAAATATTCTCAATACCGAACAATTTCCAGCAAACAATAACAGCAGATTTAAATAATTATTAAAGCAGTTTATACAGCAATTTTAATCAGATTTTCGAACATTCTGATTTAAAATCTGCTTTAAACGTTTTCAAAACATCTTTCTACAGCTTTAATAATTAAGTATTAAAGCATGATTTAATTATGATTTAATAATCTCCATATATAAAATATATTTTCTCAACAAACAATAATAGCAGATTTAAATACTTTTAAAAGCAGTAATAAATGATGACATATTTAAATACTTATTAAGACAGCTTTAAATATATCGGAGATTATTAAATCAAAATTAAATCATGCTTTAAAATTAAAGCAGTAGAAATATGTTTGAAAAATGTTTAAGTCGGTTTAATTAAAGCAGATTTTAAATCAGAATGTTCGAAACTCTGATTAAAATTGCTTTTTAAACTTCTTTAATACGTATTTAAATCTGCTGTTATTGTTTGATAGGTCTTACTTTATCTCCCTTTAAGAAAGGTTTAAGAAAGGTTTAATGAAATGCTGCAACTATCTAAATTAATAAATCAGAGTTCTCTCCATAACCAGATCATAACCAGATAATACCCCTAATTATGTTAAAGCAGCAAAGTTCAATAATTTATCATATGTTAGAATACGTACATACTTCGATGCAAGTAGGTTTTTATAGAAAAAAGAAAGAAACACGTATATATAAACACATAATAAGTAGGACACTGGTTCAAGCCTCGTCCGGACCATTAATTAATTTTATAAAATGGGTCTTAAAATATTATTTAGAAGTGATCTTATATAATTGAGTATAAATAAATGATCAGCTCTCATTAAAACCACGGATACCTTAACATGAGAGCGGCTTCGAAGGGACATTAGAGCCATATATGGTTATAATATAAAAAAACTTCATCTAAGTTCCTGGACGGGATGAAAGGACTCCACCAAGTAAAAATAACAACAATAACAACAATATATATATATATAAATAAATATATAAAAAGTCTAGTCATACATGAAAGTACCGACAAATGTGTCCGGGATATTTAATTTCTGAGATATAAAAGTATGCATAACTGTAGGTATACCAAACAAAACTATCATTTGTAAACAAAATATCAGCTCACGGCAGTTCTGGGTTAGCGGTAGATTTAGTTCGCGAACCTTACGGTATATTAGTATTGTTATTGTTATTTTGGTGGAGTTAAATTAATATTGTAATCCCATCCAGGAACTTCTAGATGAAGTTTTCACTTATAACCATATATGGCTCTATAGAGATATATGGTAAACGAAACCCTTTACGTATTGATATTTTATAAAGTAGAGGGTTTTGAATGCTATTATTTTTAACAGTGTAATAGCTGTTCGAAGCCGCTCTCATGATAAGGCATCCGTGGTTTTAATGAGAGCTAGTCATTTATGTATGTACAATTACATAATTGTATAATCTTGTATAATCTTATGATCACTTCTAAATATCATTTGAATACCTATTTTATTGGTCCGGGCTTGTACCCGATTCCTACTATATATGTGTATAACTCATCAGTTTAAATAAGCCAAACATGTAATTATATATTTATATATATATATATATATATATATATATATATATATATTATATGTAATAAATAATAAATTATAACTTCAAAATATTTGTAGGTAAGGTATTAGTAGTTAAAATATACTTTAATGACGTTATATTACGGGAATATGTATTATATCATCTCTAATATGTACTTATTAAACGGGGTTAACATATATATACATATATACTATTACTATATACTATGATTACGTCACTATCAGGGTACAAATTTCCCGCTGCCAAACCGTGAAGAAGAAGTAGAGGCACCTCAAGAGAACAAAGCAGTCGAGATAACGCACAAGGAACACCCGACAGGGGAAGATGCCGTCACCGATACCACAGCTTCCGCTCTGGCCGACCAGGAGATCAAGGCCGGGGTCAGTAGTCGACCTTCACCTTTCGTTCCGAGGGCAGCTCTCGATATGCTACCACCTCAATGGAAAGAAGTTAGCGATCGCGCATGAGCTTATTAATTATCGTTATTCAATATTGTTAAGTATTATAAATAACGTATAGCTATATATACTTATATACTCTATATATATATTTATAAGTATTTATAAATACTTATAAGTATACTTATAAATAAGTAAACATAATTTATATAGATAAATGTATTTACTATAAGTATTAATAAAAAACTAAGTAGGTACCTATTATTATTGTATTTGCAATACAAATTAGTTTATTCTATAAACAAATATTATTAACAATTGATTAATTATTTATACTATATTTATTAATAGGATAGAGTATTTTAAACTTATTTATATTAACTATAATTTTGTAATCAATATTTATAATTAATAATAACGGACAACTATATGTACGCATCTTGATACACCTATATGTCTGTACATTTCTCTTCCAATACTTTATCAATCCATTATCATATATGACATATGCAAAATTCTACATCTATTTTTATTCTGATATAGGAATTCCTGATTATTATATAACTATTACTATTATCATACTAATATTAATAGTTACAGAATAATCAGGAATTCCTATATCAGAATCAAAATATAAGTAGAATGTTGCATAATGTATCCCATAGGTGGACATATCAGTAATAGACTATAGTTACATAAATTCAACATCTATTTCGATTCCGATATAACAATTCCCGATTATCACGTAACCATTAACATTACTCCGTTACCGATAAGGTATAGGCACTGATACCAGGGAGCTGAACCTTCCTGCTAATACTACAGTATTAATAGTTACGTAACCGTACACAATTCTAGCTATATGGTACACGCGCACGCGTAATCAGCGGTACTGTGCGGTATACAGCCGGCGATGAGTCACCACCACCACCGCCGCCGCAGCCGCCATTGATTTCCTATAATACAATAGAGTGATGTCACGTGACTAGACAATGACGTGGCTGCATTGTTTCCCCCGATGAAGCGACGCTTATTACGGCGAGCCGATACCCACCCGCGAGCGAGCGTGTTATACAATCATCGCGGACATGTGTATTCTACGATCAGTGTCGACGCTCGAATGTGTATACAATCAGTGGATACATACGTGTACTATAGTGAATAGTAGTTTTTAGTTTATTTTAAATGTATACATACTATAGTATACTATACTATATATAGTATTTTACTTTTAGATGTTTTTCTAAATTCTATGAATTATTTAGAATTATTATATGATATTATGAGATATGAGATATGATTGATAGTTATAATGAATTATATTTGTGGTTATCAATTTTATTTATAAATGTTTTAAGATAAGGAAACATCTCGAATATATGTATACATATATGCATATATATATATATACTATTTATTAGTAATATAATGTATATATATATATATAAACAATTGTTTTGAATACATAGGATACGAGTTTATAGATAATATAGGTTTATATATTATCAAGTTGAAATTAATAATATATTACCTTATGTATTATATATTACCTTTAATATGTTAAAGGGGGTAGGGATATTGTATTGCTATCTTTTTTTAACTAAATCAAATAATATTATTATATAAATCATAATAATATATTATATAATACTATAGTATATACTTTAATACTTTATATAAAGCATATATATATATATATATATATATATATATATTAACATATCATATTATACTTTTTACATATAACATTTATATATGTAATAACTAAGTAATTCAATCTCCGTTATTTATTTGTACATTTCACATGCTCTGCAGAGATACCAGGTTAACCTATATGTATTATAAAAAGCAATATATTACATCATACTAAATGATGAGAATATTTAGTAATATCTCAATTGTTTGTTATCATATTACATATATATATATATATATATATATATTATTATGTGTATGTATTATATGAATGTTTTTTGTGTATTAACATATATTGAGTTTTTTTTCATACAATTAAATTTTCTAAATACTATATTGTAATATATATTGGAGTTTATATATACAGTAGTCTATATACTGTGTATAGGTATATACATAATATATATATATATATATATATATATATATATATATATATATATATATCTAAAATGACTTTGTAAATCTCAAATTAACTAACGATATATTGTATATTAATACAGTCGCAATCTATAGACTCTACCACGTACACTGTCGTACAATGTACGTCGTACAGTGCATAATGTACGCTGTACACTGTACGTCTTACACACCCTATCGATGTAAATAAATGTTTGTATTACAGTTTTTATAAAAAAAAACTTTTATTTACATGGATGAGACACCCATACCAACGCGCACACACGCGCGCACACATTCATACTATAGTACGTATACGTACACATAGGGATACCCGCCCTCGCACACACGCCCACCCACACTTACACGCGCATGTCATAACGGTACCTCATCACGTGACAGGTATGCATGGCCCTACTGACGCCCGGCAATTCTGCCGTCCTGTTCATCACGTGGTTTATGGGGTTCTCGGTGGGGCTGGTGTTCACGTTCCTGTTCTGGCACCTGCAGGACCTGGGCGGAACCCCCACGGTGTTCGGTCTCGCCTCAGTGGTGAATCACCTGTCCGAAATCATCGCCTATCTGTTCTCCACCAAACTCATCATATCCATAGGTATCTTCTAATTAGATACGTATTTTTATACACGTATGTTAACTTCCCGCGTGGCTCGGTTGGCTAGAGCGGTGGGACGCGGGTTCGAGTCTCGTTCGGACCCTCGAAATGTGTATTGAAATATTATTTAGAAGCAGTCTTAATAATTGTGTACAAAATAATTATAGTATCTGGTTAAAGCCATGGATGCCTTAACACAAGAGCTACTTCGAATCGACATTAGAGCCATATATGTTTATACGTTACAAAATTATTCTAAGTTACTGGATGTGATGAAAGGACTCCACCAATATAAAATAATAAAAACAATAAAGAATATATATATATATATATATATATATATATATATATATATATATATATATATATATATATATATATATAGACGTATGTATATGTATATACGGTTTCATGTATAATTGCAACTATTTCAATCGGTCGATGTTCAACTTGCGAACTAGAATATAGCTTCGTGTGTACTAATTATTTAGATTAATCTCAGTATTTCTAGTGATGAAGCCTAGTGTGTGGTTGTGTAGCACATGGACACATAGTCACATGGACATATGGTCAGGCTACCGTTGTAACATCTGACCACTGTCCAGCTACAAACCAAAACTTGAAATGGTTTCAATAGGTCAAAGTTCACTCGTATACTAGTTCTCGTTAATTAACAAATAACTAATCATATTTCGTTCGTACACTTATTGATAGTTAATCGTAATCCACATTATATTACGTAATGCTTCGTTCTGTACTTCGGCCCAATAAAACTGGCTCGTTTACAACATTAACTATATTCTATGCGCATGTTAAGGGTGATCATAGAAAAAAAAGTTTTTTTGGACACATTGCATCTTATAGCTATTGAAATTCTAAGAATATATGTATACTTCAATTTTTTTTTTATTCATTTTTGACAACACGACATACTGTCAATCTTTTTTTTAGTCATTTTTTACGATTTTTTACATGTACAGTAGACCGGTTCGTACTAAATTTTTTTTCGCAATTTTATAAACCTTCACATCTGTGACAATTATGTATGCTATGATGAATAAGTGTTTAAAATTTTAGACCTATATCAAAGATTTTGCGAAGCAAAGATATAACACTCCCTATGCATGCAACGTAATTTAGTAGTATCCCCAACCGCTGCTAGCAGTAGTATCGAAATCACTGAAATAGATTTAGGTTCGGATCTGTTTGCATACAACAATGTTTTCATTGCTCTATTAAATTACATGCAATGTAAATTAGCTTTTACTCACTAAATATATACTTATAGCATTTAAAACATACATATCATATTTGTTTATTATATATTAGTAATGAACACTAAGTTTTCATCATATAAATATTAATTTAAAGCATATTATTTAACATTTTAAAAGTGTATAGTTAAATACGAATTTACATTATAAACAACGCATAGTTCCTAAAAGTAACCCGCTATAGGTGGCACCAGGGTATTTTGTATACAAATTCGAATTACACGATTTCGCGTAAGTGTTATATCTTTCCTTCGGAAAATCTTTGCCTATATCTTAAATATTGTTATGTCACGAGACATTTTTATTTTAACATTGAATACATACAAAAGTTAACATGGGGGAGATATAGAAATAAGTTTTATTCAATTTTTATAAAATTGGATGATTTTTTTTAAGCCAACTATGGATATATCCTAGAAACATATATAACAAGTAGTATTAACAGTACAACATATTTTTCATAACAATCTAGATGCCCAAATTTCATAAAATAATTTTAGTCAAAAAAAATATCTAAAAATCGTATAATTTAATATAAATAAATTATTACAATTTAATTTAAAAAATTAAAATATATAATTTATAGATAATAATAATACAATTCAAATTAATTATTAAAAAATTAAAAATTATTTTTAGAAAAAAAATTAACATAATTTTTAAATTTTTTTGGATTTTTATTTGAAATATGAAATACAAAATATATTTACATATTTTTTTATTTTTTTAATTTTATTTGTATAAAGGACATTTATATCTAACTCATATCCACAATTCAATACAATATGATCACTCAAATGTATGTAAAGTATAATTTTATATATTAATTTAAAAAAATTAATTATTTTTTTGAATTATTTTGAAATAAATACTTTGTAAAATGGTGTATTTTCTCGAGTTTTAGGAGACATTAATATTGGTAATTTGTAGATATAAAAATGAAATATAGATATTATAATAATAATAAATGTAAATAATGGTATATATTATATTAATTCATTAAATATAATACAAATACATAATTAATTTTAAATATTAATTTAAATATTTGTAAACATCAAAAATAATAAGATGGCGTCATTACTATTATACATGGAATATTATACATTTTATCTTAAAATAATAATTTATGTTTCAAACTTTAAATGCTTCGTGACCAAAGGTAACTATTTTTTTATAAAAATTGTTAATACATATTATACTAAAATATAGATATGTATTATATTTTATATGAAGGATTAAAAATTGAATCGAACGAACCGGTCTAATGTACAGTGTCCTGTTAAAATTCCAAGAAATGTCCAGGAATTTTTTTTTCAATTCTATTTTTTATATTTTCTATTCCATTATTATAAAATAAATAGTGTGTACACACGTTTTAACGTTAAAATTTGATAACAAATTATTCATAACAAAGGTTTCAAATACTTATTTTTTTATAATTTATTTTTTACAAAATTTGTATCTAACTACATGTTAAACTTCACGAGGCTGTTGTGTGAGCTTAGATTAATAAAAATAAAAAAAATGTCGTGTGCTTCATTTAAAACATAGTCCAATGTTAATCTGTTAATTTTCAATTTTCTATGATCGCCCTTAGCGCATGTGTATTGGACTAAGGTTAACCGTATATGTCAGCAGTATATACCGTAGTATATTACATAGTATATTAGAGCGTGTTACTGTAATTGCGTATTTATAGCATAGAAATGTCCTTGATTATTGAAATGTCATTGATTATAACTACGAAATGTTAAAAATGTGTATAATTCTAGATGTATTCGATCGAAGCTTATATGCTAGGGTATACACTAGATATTAATATATATTTATATTAAATACTTATAAACATGTCCTTAGTATGTAAAAAATATACTTTTATGTCAGGATAATTTTTTTATAATAATCCATTTACATAGTCGAACAATGGCATATTATATATATATATATATATATATATATATAAATATAGGGAAATAAATAATAAAGCTAGATATATAGATAGAACTAGCACATATGTCATTTGATAAAGAGCAATTTGGAAAACGATAAACCAATTGTGTTCCTCCTGCTATAATAATCGATATCGACTTGGTCATCATCGTGGTTTAAAGTGACGCACTCTAGATGTGAATAACAGTGTAACAATCGCATTGTATTGTATTGTAACGTTCGCAGTGTAAACCAGTTGAGGATGTGTTTATAGACTGCACAAGCGCAGATAATAATATCATTTGTTTTTCATTACTATTGTACAGTAATAAATTAGTATTGTACTACCATATTATAATATTAGGAAATATATATTAGTTATATTATTCCTTATACTTAATATATATATATATATATATATATATATATATATATAAACTGCCTGCCTGACTGCAGTGGCTAAGGCGTCAGACAAACAAGCAGTAGCTAATGGGACACGTTTTCTAAACTCTTCCGGACCATTAATTATTTTTTTTTAAATGGGTCTTAAAATATTATTTAGAAGTGATCTTATATAATTGTGTATAAATAAATGATCGGCTCTCGTTAAAACCATGGCTATGTTTAATATTCGTGTTGTTATACATTTCATTGTTGTGAAGTCACAACTATATTACCCATTCTACTCGCCAGGGCATATTCGCGTACTGTACCTTGGTCTATTTGGAAACGTTTGCCGCTTCATGTACATCTCCTATCTACGAGATCCTATGTGGGTACTGCCCTTTGAATTCGTAACAGGTTCCCACTTATTATCGGCATTACTACTATATATAGTATATAGTATATAGTATATACGTATACTATACTGCTATATACTATAGTCATAGACATCTAATGGGCGAAGCCTCTTAAATATATAAAGTATTTGACTATAGTATATTATAGTTGTTAGCTATGTATAGATATACAGGTCGTCATTTTGATTAGAGAATTATCTGCTAACTTATTCGAACATAGGTAGCATCGATATTTAAATGTACTCAAACTTATATATATATATATATAACTAATGAAATGCTTTCAAACATTATTCGTTGAATGTGTTAATCTAATTATGCACGTACCATTTGTCAGTATTTAGTGCGACTTCGATAATTGTACTTTCATATAGGTATTTACATTGTACATTATACATTATACACAGACAATGTACATTGTAAATTGTACATTGTACATCGTACACTGTGCATACATTACACGTATTTGATTATTTAAATAATACCTACCCGAGGGTGTTGCATACTAATATCACTCTCTCATCCCCCGAGGAAAAATCCTTTCATAATATAGTAGTAAAAATACCTACATGTGCCATGTACCATGTTTCATACACAACCGGTGTAGAAAACACATAATACACAGAATAAAGTGTATTTATATAATATATTCAAATATTTATTTATTTCCTAAGAAAGAATTACAAATAATAGAGCTTCATCTCCTCGGAATCAATCACTTATAGGCCGCCCCCACTCATTCCCCCTATCCTACCCCACTCCGGTTAACCGTGACCCCATATGGCCCAGGTCTGACTCACGCTACGGTATGGGCATCGTGCTGTTCGTTCATCACCCAATCGCTGCCCAGCAAACAACGAGGTACCGGTCAACTGGTCATTCAGTGTCTGCATCACTGCCTGGGCAGAGCTTGCGGCGCTTTCTTCGGCGGGGTTCTTGTCAGCGCTTACGGTTAGTGACTCATGAGTAATGTAGCTATGACTCATGACTACCACGTTCGTCATACGGTCAGTGACTCATAAGTAATGTAGATATGACGCATGACTACCATGTTCGTCATACGGTCAGTGTTAATAAATAATGTAGCTATGACTCATGACTACTACGTTCGTCATACAGTCAGCGCTTACGGTCAGTGACTCATGATTAATGTAGCTATGACTCATGACTACTACGTTCGTCCGGTACGGTCAGTTCAGCGGTCGTAGTCTCCAATACGTGGCTGTTCACTCAGCTGTGACGGCTAATCTCGTATTTCAGATTAAGGACGTGTCGGACGTATTACGTCGCAGATTTGAATCTATAGATACGACAACATTATCGGGGTACCATTAAACTCGGACCAGGTAAACTGGGACCACTTTTGAAGTAAACTCGTACCAATTTTGAAGAAAACTCGGACCACTTTTATGTTTTAACCCATACTATAGAAGTCTACTATATATAGTTATTTTAAAATGGACCGAATCTTATTCAAAAGTGGTCCGAATTTTATTTTAAAAGTGGTCCGAGTTTACTGGTATTCCATTATCGTCGCGTCGTCGTGTGAAGTGTGACGGTTTATCATCGTGATATTCACCGTGTAAAAACGAGCGCCTTTAGTCTGAAACTATTTATTTCTATCATTGAATTCCTATTTGTTAGAATATAAAATCGGTTACCTGGACATTACGTTTCAGAGTGATCACCGTGTGAACAAGACCTAAGTAAGCGATGGTCGTAGCGGTAAAGTAGGCCATATGGTAAGGTAGATAGATAGTTTATACAGTGCTAGGGGCGCTGCAACAGGGGGGGACGGGGGGATATGCCCCCCCCCCCCACTTAAAATTCTAGGGGGACCTCCTATGTATTGGTCCCCCACCCCCACTTTTACAACAAAGTTTATTTTAATTGGTTAGTCCCCTACATACAATCTCGTTCCAGCGCCCCCATACATGTCGTATATACAACGGTGTAAATATTACCTACACCATGACTACGACACTATTACGTAACGAGATGACGTCATCAGCACAGCTTATACGCTATAGGAAGAGCTCTCACATTCCGAGATGTGATTAATTAACACCTGTTAGCTGTTGATATGAATCATATCGTGTGATATCGTATGTCAATTAATCAACAGGTCATATTTCATATCATTTACATATATATATATATATATATATATATATATATATAATTATTAGTTACAAGGTTGGCCAGGTTTTTTGGTCTAACCCTTTTTTAAATTTAATGTAAAATAATTTAAATCATTTGTTTACTAATTAGATATTAATATATATATACTTACTCACTAACTGGATCGGGTGGATTTCCCGAGCACTTTTGCAAATCTTCTTCCATACGTCGCGGTTCATCATCGCTATATATTTTAAGTTGATAGGCGTGTCGACATCATTTATAAGCTGATCAAGGTAAGTTTTAGATAGTCTTCCAGCACTTCTCGTGTCCATGTTTAAGTTTCCACAATAAAACACTACTCGCACTTTCGTCTTTACTTCTAAAGCAATGGCAAGCGAATATAATCCTTCTTTCCTATATCAACTCTGCTAAAGGTGGGATGTTGCCATATAACTCTTTTTTCGTAGGGTGTTGTCTTCAAGATTTGTTGATTAAATATATTAGTATTCCTGTGTAATCTCCATCTAACTTAATCTCAAGATATTTAGTTAGTTTCATCTAACTTCTCGTCTGCATAGTCTGCATCAGTGATAGTAACAGCGGGATATTGTCTACTCTTGGATTTTTATAGAGTAAATCCTATTTGGGTTATTGAATATATTGATGTTCGTAGTACATAATCTAATGTGATGACAAATAGTTGTGGTACAAGTGTATCACCCTGTAATACTCCTACCTCAATATTAAACAAAATCGGTATATCCGCCAGGAGAACGAACAGTTGTCCATGGATTTAGTATTCTCATATAACATCATAATTTACAGTTTCCATTGGAATTCTATATGATCTCAATATTTCTGACATCTTATTCTTGTCAATCAAATTCCTTGGAAAAGTCAACAAATATTATACATACTTTAAGATTATTTTCTTTTATTTCTTCCATTATTCTTCTCTTCAGTTAAGATTTGTCCCATTTTTAATCTGTTCTTTCGGAGTCCATTCTGGTGTGGGCGAAGAACTTTTTCAATTGCAGGTATCATTCAATTTCGTAGCATCTTATTGTATATGTGTGCACTAGTGCAAGTTAGTGTGATACTTTTTCAGTTTCCTGGAAAGAATTCCTTTTTTGGAAATGGTAAATGCATCCTTTTCTACATTCTTCGATAATACTTTTATTATTTAAACTATTGCAAAATACTAGCAGATAGGTTACTACTTGTTACTACATACTTGTTAAACATTCCGGTCTTCCAAACTTCGTTAGGGATTATATTAATTTCAGTATAGTTATCTAGTTCCATGCTTTTAGTTCTATTTCAATTCTCGTAAAGTGAAATCTCTTAGTTTTATTGCCATATCTTATTCTCGTATGATTTGAAATTGGCTAGATGATGCACTTTAATTCTTACTTC
This sequence comes from Osedax fenrisi, assembly GCA_964019155.1. Lineage (NCBI taxonomy): Eukaryota > Metazoa > Annelida > Polychaeta > Sabellida > Siboglinidae > Osedax > Osedax fenrisi. Next base: position 20,084,431 of record OZ025243.1, on the reverse strand, counting down.
CAGCTAGAAGTATAGAGATGTGTTCTTTACATAATTCAATTCTTTCGTCATTTTCTTGGCTATGATTTTGGCTTTATTTGTATTTTGCCTTACGCTGATTGTATTCACTACGTTCGAAGCTAATGCAGATTGCTGATTTTCTGCTGCTGATTGTATAGCGTCAATTTGATGTTAAATGTATTTTACCTGTTCCTCGTTGTATGTTTCAGATTATTGCTATCTGAATTAGGCTATACTTCACATCATTAGGATCAGTAGGATGACATATATTAGCACGGGCTATTTTTTTTTAGTGCTTCACATTTTTCTAAAATCAGGTTATTCTCCCAAGGTAGGGTTAAGTCCCCTACTCTTTTTTTTCATTTTAGCTTTTAAAGTTATATGATCCTCAGCTGTCTCATAGTTTGACTCTATGAAGGCTATATATCACTGGAGTTGTTAGCGTTAGATGTTACGGATTCAAATATTGTATTAGATTGCTACAAAATTCTAGTTGTAATTTCGTGTCTATGTATACGCTCCAATGATATGGTTTTAATCTGGATTTACTCTTTAAGACTTATTTTGAATGTTCCTGTAATTATATGATGATCAGGTATTACCTCTTCAAGTGTATATGTGTAATATATTATACGATTCACAATTTTGAGCACTATTTTTCCACTTTTTCTTTAACAAATAATTTTTTAATAACGAATAATATATTCGCGATTTTGCACCGTTGAGATGTAAATGCGTCCAAAGTTTAATTTGCTAGAATTTAACATAGAGACAATTCGGTCTAATCTCCGTAATAAACTCATTTAGATGTCTGTCATTTCTGGTGATAATATCATGATATGAGAACACGTGTGTTACACGAGTTATGGCCCACGTGAGCATTAAAGTCACGTGCAAATATTGATATATTGTGTATTGCGATGAGAGTTCAGTATACAAATCTATTACCTTTTGTTCCTCTTATATATTTGTTAGGCTGTAATATGATGTAATCTCTGTAATGTGATTTCAAGTGAAAGTTGATGCGATTGTGCCTTCATCTACATTTACGATATTTGTAAATGTTGATTTATAATAAGAAGTAAGTAGCAAATCTACACCACTGATAGAACTGTTCGTTGTATTGTCCATGAAGATGCAGTGACTAATGTCCATCCAAGATATAATTCATGACATTTAATTTCAATGTCTTTAGAAATCTGTCTATAGTATTGTATACCGATAAAAACAATATTATTCTCTATAACAGTTAAAACTAATTCAGATGGTTGACATTCGCTTTTTAAGGCTCTGATGTTGCATGAATCATGCAGCGATATGAAATGCTAATAAACGTGTTACACTCAGTATTCGTGGTGATTATGTTATTATTGTTGTTGGGTCAGTAGTCTTCTTTTCGATATCTAAGTCCTGACTAAGTAGGACGTTGATTCGTTCTCCTTGGTATTCCGCGCGATGAGCGATGCGGCATATTATTGTGTTGGATTGATTATTCATAGTGCTTTTCGATAGATAGTACGCGAATGTATACTCTACCACTACATCACGGAATGTATATATATATATATTATTGATTGATCACAATTATATAATATTAATGAATAATCCTATCTATAAAATATTGTCTCATTTTAAAATTATATGAAATTAAATTATATTATAATATAATGAACTTAACCAAATATAAAATCACACGACACCAGTAAAACTAAAAAAACATGGATTACATTCTATATTTGTGTTAGTTTTGCCAACCATACCCAACCCTGACCCAACCCTAGATCTATGAACGTATACTTACAACAACGCCTGTTATTAAAGGAACGGAGTACGTGTTCAGAGGCTACGGTATACTGTGTCTGTTCATCCTGGCGGGCTACGTGATGCTCGATTACTTCTACTTGAGGCCGCTAGGGGTTGCCGGTTACTCGGGAGATCCTAAAGGAAGCGGAATGCCAGGCTTCACGAGGTAGGCATACGCTACTATTGTAGGGGGTATACCCCCTATCGAGGAGGTTATCGTCTAGTCGGGGGCTATATTCGTGTAGTATACTATAGTACTATAGTAGTAGAAGTTATACATGATACAATATAGCCCCGATTAGATATTGTAGTATTATTATTTATTTAATCACAAATATCTAATTTTACATAAAATGTTCGGAAAAAATATAAAAATGTAGGTAACCTATATATCATTTATGTACATTTTATTTAAAATTTAATTTTTGTGACTAAATAAATTATTCTACCTAGATTAGGGGACATCAATAGTAACAAATAAATAAAATAAAATAATAATAATACAAATACTTTTTTTGGAAATGTGTTAGCGTGTATTAAAGTATATTTCATAAAGTAAGATAGTACAGTTCAAGTAAATATCTATGTCAACCGCGTATAATCCTGCGTGAGCATATTAAGAACATCTACTGAAATCATAATATTTACACACATATATATATAGGCCTATCAATAACCGAATTATAGCTGAAGAGGTAATAATTTAATTCTAAATATAAATTTATTTAGGAAATTATTCTATACCTAGGATTATACCTATTATACATAGGAATCCTATGATAGGATTATACCTATTATCCTATAGGTATGTATACATATAAGTATACTATACAAGACTGGATACACTTGGGGCGTATTTCACGTATAGTATCACGTGGTACAGTAACAGCGATAATGTACATATCACGTGATGTTATCGCCGCTCTATACTTGACATGATCCGTGATCGATTTCTAGAATAATTAATTATAAATATAACATCTATGTTTATTACACACATACTTACAGGTACCTTATATCACCTAACTTAATTATAATATACAAATTGCCTTTTTGCTCTGTTGGCCTATGCATCACGGCTATACAGGTAATAGGACACGGGGCCAAGGGTCAAGAGCACTAATAATACCAATAACATAATGTCCTTGATAATACACAACTGTCACTATTATTATTAATTATAAAAGTGCATGATGTGTTTATTATATTTTTTATTAAGTAACGATTACATAAAATAGCTTCCTACCGTATAGGTAGTATTAATACCTATATATATATATATATATATATATATATATATATATATATATATATATATATATGCATTATATATATATATATATACGTTAGGTATACCTACTCGCAATTCCCTTAACGTAGTGTATGTATATTATACACTATACACTGTATAGTATACAATGTACCGTGTATACTAGTGATGTAAATGATGACGAGCTTTTGAAATTACATTTAAAACTAATTTTTATATATTTCACATTTACATCAATTTAAAAAAAAAACATCTGCGCCAACTTCGCGAGTCAGTGAATAATAATATAAATGTCGTATAGTGGTGTAAATAATACCGAGCTTTTTGATGCCGAGACGAGACTCTAACAAAACGAGCCCGATCCGAGTTGAGACTTTAGGTAACTGTTACTGAGACTGCATCATGTTTTAGATTTGAGCATAATTTACATCACTAGTGTACAGTGTACACTGTATACATTTCACTATGTATATATATATATTGTACATCGTAAAACCGACTTATCGGCAACGGCGCACGATTCCCCGTCATCACAGCTCCACTTAACCCCGATCACATCCACCAGGGGTCAGTCAACGGAAGGAGGTGCTGATGAACAGACAAGACGCATCATAGAGGAGACCTCGCATCTGGCTCCGTGTGGTGTACCTATGTCCTTGTCTCGTAACGTATCCTCCAGTAGACTCGACGAAACCATGGACGGTCCGTATCTCGTACAGTGTACGGGGCTTTGATACTATACGATACTATAGTATACTTATGAATAGTATAGCTTAAAACTGTAGCGCGTACACTGTACAGCTTACAGTGTAATGTTTTGATACTATAGTATACTTATGAATAGTATAGATTAAAACTAATCAATCACTCGCTAATATATACGGACTTCAAAGAATGTATAACATTACACCTACGCTAAACTTAACACTTACTAGCTCACTTCGATGAAATAACCCCAGCGATACCCGCATCTAAATCCTAGGTAATTGTGGGTATTTGTTTAAATCATCGCTAATTAATGCGCGTAAGAGGATGTTTGTAATGTGGACCAATGTACAGACTAACGCTTAATATCATAGATATTGAGTGAGATAATACTCTAATGTATATGCTAATATAGATAATGAATCGACTGACTGTAAACCTGACAAACTTTACGATAACGTAATCATAGCATTAGTTACCAATAAGAAGTTGCCTAGTTATAGATAAGACATTGCCTAGTTACAGATAAGACATTGCCTAGTTACAGATAAGACATTGCCTAGTTACAGATAAGACATTGCCTAGTTACCGATAAGACATTGCCTAGTTACAGATAAAACATTGCCTAGTTATAGATAAGACATTGCCTAGTTACAGATAAGACATTGCCTAGTTACAGATAAGAAGTTGCCTAGTTACCGATAAGAAGTTGCCTAGTTACAGATAAGACATTGCCTAGTTACAGATAAGACATTGCCTAGTTACAGATAAGACATTGCCTAGTTACCGATAAGACATTGCCTAGTTACAGATAAAACATTGCCTAGTTATAGATAAAACATTGCCTAGTTACAGATAAGACATTGCCTAGTTACAGATAAGAAGTTGCCTAGTTACCGATAAGAAGTTGCCTAGTTACAGATAAGACATTGCCTAGTTACAGATAATACATTGCCTAGTTACAGATAAGACATTGCCTAGTTACAGATAAGACATTGCCTAGTTACAGATAAGACATTGCCTAGTTACCGTAAGGATCTCAATAGAAGTACATGTACACCTACATGAATAGTGTATAATGGTTAATGTGTTAGGAGCGATATTATCACCATTATTCCCCCTCCTTTTGAACTGTTTACCGATTATATTATATAATCGTTTTGCTATTACGACAATATCATGAATCATGAAACAATTCATGATCGAGTATCTTACCCTGAACGGTAATACACACTCACAGAAACATTGTAGGAATATGTAACATAAATATTTAGGAAAACATGATTACAAAATGGCTTAAAAAGAGTAGATTCAGAGCGGATTATTCACTTGATATTGTTTTGTATACAAACAAACATGACTATTTAAACTAACAGGGGTAAACTCGTTACTGCACCATGTGTATGTACAGTGTACACATTATGTGAGTGGGTGGTGAGTTAACTATGTTTAATATATAGGAATAATCTAATATAATCTATAATATATTTGTGCCTAATGAAACAGACCGCTTCCTCCTATCACTATAGTGTAGGCCGTTAGCACCGGTTAGTCACTAGTGATGTTTACTGTACTCTCTACACACACAGCCGGATACAACCAGCACTACCACAGTAAACCGATAACACATCAGAGACCAGATCAACAACACGAACACGCCAATACTGCACCACCAAAACCTAGAGGTTAAACGTTGACCTTAGCTATACCTGGAGGTTAAACAGTGACCTTAGCTATAATTATAGATTAAGCAGTGACCTTATCTATACATAGAGGTTAAATATTTACCTTATATATACTTAGTGATAAAACGCTGTACCATGATATTTTTAGTCTATTAATAAACAATAATTTTAAATGTCACACGCATAAACATAGTATCATCTGTAACGTGTGACTTCACGTAGATTACATTCACTGAAGAACTACCTCACAATTTAATTCAATCGTATCAGTTTTCGCCGTTTTATCAGATTATTCTATATTAGTTATCAATATTATTGTTTATTTAATATATTATTGCCTTGCACACTATAACAATTCTATAATTAAATAGTTGTTCATTAATTTTCGTTTATAGATAAAAATATTAGTAATACATTACTCTACGTATATAAGTATACATACGCATACAATTACCTATCTCTATCGTACGATACAGATACGAAGAGCTATCAGAACCAACAGGCCCCCCCGTCTCAACAACCCCCAGCGCACGCCCCTAAGCCGGGCGGCAAACAAGCCAAGAACCCAGAGAACTACGGGTACGGAGACGACAACTGGTAGTAGAGGTCAAACAAAGGTCACGCGCGCGCACACACGCGAGTGTACGTGCGTGTGTACACACTATAGGATAACGAGAGTAACTTATAGTCACGTATGCGAGAGAGAGAGAGGAATTGTGTTACAATCAAATATAGTTAATACTCGTTTAGTCTGCAATTAACGTCGCAGAATATTATTATTATGGTAACGTCGGAGGAGGAGAAGGACATTATAATATTATAACATTATAATATATAACTTTATAATTATAATCTCGTTGCCGTTGAGGTAACCGCGGAGATATTATTATTATTATTATTGTAAACAACTAGTGACAATGTTTTTATTATCATAAAGAATTGCTGAGATTATCGTTCTATTGTATATAGTCGGCGATGTAACAATGCAAACGACGCATTCCTACCTAGGCGTACACCTAGCTCTATCTCTGTCGTACCAAACCTGTACCATAGCATCCCTACAATGCGTTACCGTGACGTGTATACGATTAGAACATTCCTTAATGAATACCTACGACGTCTTCAACTTAAACGTGTATACATATATATATATATATAGAGTGTGTAGAGATAATACAAGAAAATAGATGACATTATTAATAAAGAATAATATTTAAATATAAATCTACCTAATTTGTATATTATTTTCTAAACGCGAATCGAATTTAAATCAAATTTTAGTTTCAACCAATTTTCTAACGTTAGAGCCATTTGGTTATAAGTGAAAACTTCATATAGAAGTTCCTAGATGGGATGAAAGGACTCCACCAAAATAACAATAACAATTTAGCTACCCACGAAATTAGATTTTTATACAATAATTTATTATAAATGTGTTGGTTGGTACGATCGTAGGGGTGATGGGGGGTACAATGGGGGTGACACGGGGGTTCTTAACACGGTATCTCTATCGCTTCGGCGACCAGTACCAGGATTCCTTTAGTCTTCAGTCTCCAGTTGTCAATCTGTTTAGAGATGGAGCACCAGATCTCGCCGTGACGAGGCTCGGCCTTTACGCAGTGATCGATGACGTCTTGTTGTTGTTCCTGTGAGGGGAAGAACGGGGGGTATAGTACACTAGGGGGTGATTAAGAGCATTACGTGTGCTTCACTCAGTTACCTGTTATCGGGGAGGGAGGTTAGATGTTGAGGCGACACAATAATAGGTTTAATTAGAATTAGTTATTACCATATCGTAATGAAATATTGAAATAGATAATTTAACAAGTAAAGATTGGAATTATGAAAATATATAATTTTATTTTTAATATTTTAATAAAAACTTATTTTACGATTAATTATTTACTACTACTACTACTACTACTACTACTACTACTACTACTACTACTACTACTACTACTACTACTACTACTACTACTACTACTACTACTACTACTACTACTACATACCTCTGTTCCATGCTGTAACTCAAACTTGTAGAAGTAACCCCAAGCGTCTCCGAAATCTGGGTCAATCTTCACGGTTCGGTGCATCCACGACCTAGTTTTAGTAAGCTTGCGTTCCGACCAAAACAATCTATTGGATTGAGGTTAAAAAGTTATGCTCAATATGGGGTGTGTCTGATAAGGGGCATGTTTAATAAAGTAGCATAATTATTAATGGTTGATATTGCAGATTACTAACAAAAATATTATCTTTAAAATGATAAAATTGTTTACATAAAATATACCTAACAACCAAGTGACAATTTATAAATTGTAAATATAATAATATTACTCGTTAAATATTAAATCATCTTATTATAATTAAATATATTTAAATATATAAAAATTATAATAATTTAATTCATCAAATTATATTCAATAAGATCGTTTGTAATCGTAGAAATCAAGCATATATATATATATATTCAGTTATCTAATTAATGAATTCACTATGTGTCAATAGGTGTCGCTTTGTTTAAATTAACAAATTTATAAATAAAGCATCTGATTTTATTTAAACTTAATTAAACTATCATTTTATTTATATCATAAGAAGCGACTTTAATATATGAAATTTTCATTAAACAAAATTTTGCAATCCGTGTGTTTGCTATTTACAATTGTGTGATATTTACTTTTTAAGCTTTTATTTAATTAATTCAGGCACAAATGCATAGTAAATTAATAGTTAATTTTGAATATTTATATTTATATAAAATATAGTTTAAAATAAGTATGTTTAATAGGTGATAAGCGAATATAAATTAGAATTAGAGATTTATCATTTTATGTTGTATATAGTTTATAATTCTAAATTACAAGGGCATATAAAGGTCATGAATCAAGTAATAATACTCATAAGTATACTCATGTCTACAACAACCACAAATTGTATAAATTATCACACAAAAAGAGCAGGTTCTAATTAGAACATTTTGCAATTATATTGGAAGAAATACATATTTTATGGAATTTTCCGTGGTTATATCGCCTGGTTGCCTTATGAGAACATAACTTAACTTATTATATATCATTATAACATTATACATATATATATATATATATATATATATATATATATATAATATGATGAGTAAAAAATATTTAAATATGAACATAATAAATTATATTTCATAATTAATCTTTAGAATCAATATAATCAAAATAATGTCACGGATTAAACATAGATACAATAATTATTTAAATTAAGTGACATTTTTATGAAATGATATATAATATTTACATAATGTATTCTATTAAATATAGTTTAATTTATTTATCCTTGATTTATTATAATTTATTATTAAAATGTAGTTTAATTGATATTAGATATGATGCAAATAAATTATCATTTTTTAATTATTTGATATTATTTCTTTATTAGACCACCATTATTTGTGTTATAAGCATCAAATCTATTTATCTTAGAACCACTAAGGTCCCTACCCTACCTTTCCATACCCTTTAGGACATACGTGTGATATTGGTGAATTAGTCAATGAGTTGATAATAAACTGCCTGTGAGGCTTAGTTGGCTAAGACGACAAACACACAGGGTATAAGGTAGTAGGGACGCGGGTTAAGCCGGTTCGGTAATTTTTTTTTGAAAATTGGTGCACTGCTATCATTTAATGTTTGGAGTATTTCTGTCACAGTGGTATAATTTTTTTATTTTATATGTAGTATTCGCCATGCGCCAGAGCTTTTAAAAATACCTATAAATATTTTTCTATAGAAAAAATACCGCTATTACCTATATTGAAATCACGTGACAATTACATTATAAACAATTAATTTTCAAATTTATATTCATTTTTATTATACCACGAACCTTCTTAATAATACATCTTTTTATATTTTATATAACCCCAAACCATTTACTAAATGACAAATAACAACATATATGGATATAATCGGCTAATCTTACTGTATAAATAATAACTATAAAGATATTCGAATACGAGATATTGGTACTAAAATGAGATTTTATATATTTATGATATTATAATACAATTTGTATAGTTGGAATGCTTATCAAATTCTATAATAGAAGTCATATCTTAGTTTTTTTTAATTTTTATTTCAAAAAAGTTATGACCACAATTGTGAAAAAAAATTGGTAAAAATGTTAAATTTTTTAGATAGAAATTATGAATGTATTAATTTATTTATAATATATATTATAACATAACTCATTCAATAATATATATTGTATAATGAAATTAACAGAATATATTTATTATAAATATAGCTATCTAAATATAGATAGAAATAAAAAAATATCAGCATTTCTGACCAATATGGGGAAATTTGGGATTTTTTTTTTAATAATATTTTTTGTATCTAAAATTAATATAATTTATATTTTTACAAAGCTCTTTAAATTCTATAATATAAGTTGTATCTTGGTTTTTACAAATTTACAAAAGAAAAAAAATGATAGAATAAACTAATAATTTAAAATTTATAAAAAAATAAGATAAAAAGTAAAATATATTTAAAAAACTTTTTTTTTTCAAATATAAAATTTATCATATTTTTACATTAAAATAGTGAATAATAATGAAATAACCATATGGTACTATACATTATTTATTTATTTATTAATTTCATGTAATAGTACACTCATATACTTATGTATCAGTGTTCATTCTAGAGCTACCCAGATACCCAAATTGGGTAGTGCCCTAATTTTGTGGGTAGCTGCCCTAAATATATGATTATATGGATTAAGTTTAATTATAAAGTTCTTATTAATATAATTGTAATATCATGAATTAAAATTGTTATATCTCTAATTACAGGAATATATTATTTAATAAATGTCAGTTTTCCAATGAATATTAATAAAATGACGATTAAATGTGTTATTATTATTCTATTATTATTTAAGTATTAAAATATTGAAGAATTTATTATTTAATAAATGGTAGATTTTCAATAAATATTTATAAAATGGCGATTAAATGCATTATTATTATTCTATTATTATTTAAGTATTAAAATAATGGAGAATATGAATAACTTCTGTCATAACATTAGGATAAATTCATTATTTTTCAAATAATGGCGAATATATACAATTTGCCCTTTGTTATATCCATTTGATATTTTATATAAACAAACAATTTAGATTCAAATACAAATTAAATATGAAATATTATAATAAACTGCTTGAACTATATTTAGAATAATCTATTTTTAGATTGGGTAGCAAATTCACTACCCAAAATGAAAATTGGGTAGTGAATTTGCTACCAATTTATATTTATAATGATATATGAAAATTAATTCAATAATTATTTTTATTCCAATTCTTTTTTTCCCAATATATATAAATCATGTGATTGTTTTATTTAAAATTCGTAATTTTAATATATTTATTCAAAATCCTATTTTAAAACGTAATATTAAAGTGATATTGGAGATATTAAAAACCATAAAAATATAAAAATAATGAAACATTTAATCACCAATATTATTAACAAGTTCACTGTTTTTTATATGCATAATAATTACACGGTATACTTTTTAAATTTATTATAATTTAATTTTTTAATTTAAAATTATTATGATATTAATATTCAATATTTAATAATATTATATTATTATATTAATTATCATACTTATCATAATTATTATTCCTATATATATATAATATATAATGTTTAAAAGATAAAGTCATAAATATCATGTATTATACTACTTATTAGTTAGTATATATATTGAAGTTAAAATAAACCATACGGAGTACTGCATGTTGATACATGAGCATGACATATTTTATATTGATTTTATTATGATAAAATTGGTATCACTGGAAAGCTAATTAAATTATATAATACAATTCATATTATGTTTTTTTTAATTTATATTTAAACAAAAGTTATTAACAAAAATGTGCAAATAAATTATTACATTTTAATAATCAATACAATTATAATATACATTCTAATTAATTCTTTATATTATGACATTAAAATATCTTATATAAATTATATATATAATAATGTGTATCAGTATTATATAATAATATTAATATAGATATAGGTATTTTTGTATATTTTTATATACCTACCTATATGTATTTTTAAGTATTTATAAGTATGATATATTATATATCAATATTATAACTTTTAAACTTCATAATTTTCAATAATTTAACTTTTAAACTACCTAATTTTCAATATTATAATATATCGACAACCTCATTTTCAATATTATAAATACTTGACGATCAAATTTTTAATATCTAAATATCTCATGAATCAAATATTGAGGAGATTGAATATAAAAAGAATTATTTGGTATCAATGTATTAGAATTACAATTTGTAAATCATTTAATTGTAAACGAATAATAAGTAATCGAATCGAATACTTATTTTGCTATTTATTTACATTGCCTCAGGGTTTAAGCGTCCATCTAATATATCATTTATCATAAATGTATTTATAAATACATGGCAAAATTACCCAAATATGTCATTCTATATTTTACTTAGTAAAATATATTTAAATGACCTATAATAATTTTTTTTTGGTAGCTGCCCTGAAACCTAGAATGAACACTGTTATGTATATATATTTATGTTTATATTTTATTATAAATAATTTTTTTTTAATTAAAATTAAAATATTTTGTATTTTTCCAAAATTTCCTGCAAAATCGAAAAAAAATATTGTACAAATATTATCTTATACAAAAATATATAATTCAAACTATAATTGCAGATAAAACTATAAAAAAATTGTTAATGATGTTAAATCGAAGTTTCAAATATTTCCTATATCCTCCATGTTAAACTTACTATCTCTTCATGTTAAGTTTAATGAGGTGGCGCATCTCCAATAATTATTGGCGAGAGCCGATCATTTATTTATACACAATTATATAAGATAACTTCTAAATAATATTTTAAGACCTATGTTACGGTCTGGACGAGGATTGAACCCGCATTAAGCCGGTTCGGCTCAGTACATTTTTTATGAAAATTGATGAACTATATTATAATTAATTACATTTTTTTTTTTGTATTCAATTTATTATGTTATCTAGTTCATATAAAAAAAAGTTCATCAATTTTCATAAAAAATGTACCGTGCCGAACCGGCTTAATGCGGGTTCAATCCTCGTCCGGACCGTAACATAGGTCTTAAAATATTATTTAGAAGTTATCTTATATAATTGTGTATAAATAAATGATCGGCTCTCGTTAAAAGCATGGATGCCTTAACATGAGAGCGGCTTCGAAGGGAAATTAGATCCATATATGGTTATAAGTGAAAACTTCATCTAAGTTCCTGGATGGTATGAAAGGACATCACCAAAATAACAATAACAAACTTGGATGCAGCGTGAAGGAAATAACTGAACCACTGCAGCGCCTACCTACCCTACCCTACCCTAGAGTGTGTACAAACTTGGAGGCTGCGAGAAGGACATTAACGTCATGTTCACACTTGTGCATCGCGTCTATGGACTTTATCTTGCGCTGAGGCCTCGGCTCTAGGAATATTGCCTCCGACCATAGGATACCGGAGTTGGGACATTCTTGTAGGGCTGTGTTGAGGTGTAGGTGAGGTGTAGGGTAGAGCTGCGTAGGGTAGAGGTGTAGGTGAGGGGTAGGTGAGATGTTGGCGGTGAATACGGAGATAAAGTCAATCATTGTTTATATCTATTATCTATTAGACAATTTGAATATCATAACAATAAACCTTAGCATCTGATATAAGCATGTATAACCCGGGTTGTAACGGGCCTGTATTGTAGGCTGTTATAGTTATTCTTTTCATATAAAATAACGCTATTATGTTCATTATTTTCCACATTAGTTAACTAAAATAATAAATACAATTTAAACGTTAATTATAATATTAATTAATCATTATATTGAACTTAATATTAACTATATTATCTAATTGATTATAAATAAATTCAAATTAATAATATTAATATTTTATTAATTATACTTTTTAATTAAACTAAATAATCAATATAATTTAACAATAAATAACTCTTAATATTTATATTTAAATGTAATAAAGACGAATTCACGCAAAACAAGATCAGAGATTCCGATCATATTTTCATTTAACACACATTTGAAGTTCCGATATATAAGTGGTTCTTTGTAGTGTAAAGTCAGCTTTATTTAACAAAATGTATATGTTTTATCCACTCAATTTATTAATATAATATATAAATTTATTTTCACATAAAACTTATATATATATATATATATATATATATATATATATATATAACTACAAATTTATATTTAAATATATGTAAAACATTGATATGAAAATTATGAAACAATTTAATACAAATTTAATAAAAAATAATTTATTAAACAAAATGCTAACAAATACTTGTGATATATAGAGAGAGAGATTAACATTATGTTTCTACAAGTAAAACGTATGGGGATGCGCGATGTTCACAAGTTTACATGTAAAATATAGGCAAAATAGCTATCTTTTAAGGCTATAAACTTTTTTAATTACGATTATTTTTTATAATTTTTTTTACATATCAATAATACTTTATATTATATTTTATGTTACATTACATTTACTATTGATTATTTTAAGTAGTGTATATATTTGTCTCATAAATAAAAAAGTGTATAGCATTAAAATAGCCCTTTTTCCTATCTTTTACATGTCAACTCACCAATGTCTCCAGGCCCCTTAAATGTACATCATCAATAAAGCCATATAAAGACAACGTACAAACATACGTACACAGAATAACCTTTAGCCATGAGGGTTAACGAAATACCCTTATTACCCCCTCTATGTTCGATACGCACAGACTCCAGCCATAGTTGTGGGTCGGCGACATTTCTTAGTCTTCCCTATAAGGATGATATGTAGGTCAATGTACGCACACTCACACACATATATATATATATATATATATATATATATATATATATATATATATATATATATATATATATATACACACGTGTGACGTAAACATCTCACTACAGTACACATACCACTAATGTAATACATAGCTGCAGTAGTATATAGCACACAATACGGTGTAATAATCGAGTAACTAATCAACGACAGGGTTGGGGTCAAATATACATTATCAAATACAAATACAAATACACCAAATCATCGTATTTAAAACAAATACAAATGCGGATTTGACCCCATCCCTGATCAACGATAGGACTTGTCATCTTTTACCGCTGCTTAGCATTATTAGAATTGTGAAACCTATAACTCGCGTATGTGTAGGGATAACGAATAAACACATAGCGGCTAGGTTTGTAATCTTTGACATTATTGATACTTACATTTCTGCATTGATACTTTGAACGATATTAACAATGTGTGGTATCAATTTTAAATATTAATATTTGAACAATTGTTTAAATAAATACGTATATTTTTTTAAATGTATAATATTTAAATAAAGTATATTTATTTAAAAATTTGTATACTAAAAAATCGTGTTCAAAAATCCATATACTTAGAACATTAATGTTTGATAATTTGATATAAAGTTTAAATTTCAAGTATCATAAGTTGGAAACCGAAATAAATTGATCAAAAGTATTAAACAGTATCGAAATCTCGTAAATGTATTCACATACATAATTCTACTAAACCTTCTCCAGGCTACTTTCTACTAAACCGTATAGAGTGTCACTGTAGTAGCTATGCACACACACACACACACACACACACTCACACACACACACACATAGTGCCACTAAACCTTCTCCAGTATAGAGCGAGATCTTATCAGTTGACCATTAGTCTCTTCTAGTCGTGACAGCAACAGCCACAGGGGTATAGATCTAGTGCATCTCTTTAACTGTGAGCGTGTGGAGTGGGGGTGGGGTAGGGGGTGGGGTACATAAGCATACGTTCTCTATGTGAATAGACAATATTAACAATCATTTATTATAAGTTAGATGTTTGAAATAATTGAAATAAATAACAATAAAATAACTCAATCATTTTACTACTGAAAGGCTTCAAATTAAGATTTAAATCATTAATCTTTACTAGTGTTATTGACCAGTATATATAACGAAGAGGTGATTCGGATAAACTACTGGATAGGGCATACAGCAATGTTTATCCAGGACTAGCATTACTCGGGCGTGGAATAACTGCAAACAAATCATATGTTTATTTGTAAACATACAAATATATATATCCATTAATAAATGGGCATATATAAAGTAGAAATAATTAATTTACCAAATAAATTATAATATTTTATAAACGAATGAAGCTAAAATCAATAAAATAATATATTTACAATACAATATTAGTATATATATATATATAGTGTCATTTAAATCGATATTGAAAAATATATTAATTGATATTATATTATAATTTATTTATGTTCACAAAGCCTTACTTTATAAATATACCCTACCACTACCCTTACCCTCACCCCATCAGTAATACTAACAGCTTTAGTATACAGAGTACGGGCTACAGCCACGTTACCCACCCCCGTTTCTATCTGTCCGTACATCATCCACAGTTTGGGGTAGTCCCCAAAGTCTGCCACCGCCTCCTCCAGCAGTTCTCGCGCCTTCTCTATCTCTCCCAGACTCCATTCTAGCTTCACGGACTTCATGTATACCTACGTGGGGGGCGTGGGGGGTTGAGGTTAGGTAATAGGGTAGACGGGTGTGATGGTGTTACAGTTACCGTACGGTATGTAGTTGTGTATACCTACTATTGACTATTAACACACACGTATCATCACTAACTCATGATAATTTTTTGATTGTCATTACTTATAGTGATCACTCGTTCGATGTGATGGCTAATATTATTATAAACAAAATGTTTAAATATCTTTAAAAAATACAATTGTTATATAATATATTATGCATATGGCATTATTAAGGTCAAATACCTCGAAAGTCTTCTGACTATTTTATTTGTCCATTTATTATTTTTCTTTTATAATGATTACAATAATAAAATGTATCGTATCTTATCTTATAATATTACGTGTATGATGGGGTGAGATATATATAACTACAACAGTTGATGTGTATGAATTACAGTAGGATACCCATGTAAGTATAGGGGTGGGTGATACATTGAAATGTATGCATGGTGTGTGGAAGTACTTAATGCTACGTAGGCCTTAATCAATAGGGAGTTAATATATTGAATTGCCTGTGTGGCTCGGTTGGCTAAGGCGTCAGACACACAAGTAGTAGGGCGTGGGTTCGAGCCTCGTCCGGACCATTTAAATGGGTCTTAAAATAATATTTAGAAGTGATCTTATATAATTGTGTATAAATAAATGATCGGCTATCGTTAAAACCACGCATACCTTAACATGAAAGCGGCTTCGAAGGGACATTAGAGCCATATATGGTTATAAGTGAACACGTTGTAGTAGTAGCGCTATACTCGCACATTGATATATACAAAGCGTCAGTGGGGTGGGGTGGGGTGATTACTAACCCTAGCGGTAGGGGCGCTCGACCTAGCCCTACTGAGAAGTTTACGGGCCCTCGTGAACTCGTTACTTTCGCTCTCCAGCTTCACGGCGGCCAACCAAATCTCCTCGCTGTTCGGGTTAGCCTGGAACGCTAGGGCTAGGATAGATCTCGCGGCACCTATGTCGTCCTGAAAGGGCGCGAGGGAGGGAGGGTTACGTCAGTGAAAAAAATAATAATTACTAATATTGTAATTATTCAATTTTATAATATCATTATTACATTATAAAATATAATATATGATGAATAGTTGTATACTTCTTTTAAATACAATAGATTTATAATAGAATGTCGTATATCCAATGCAATTATTGAATACACATGACTAAAAGTCTATATACAAATATTAAGAAAAAGTATAATTTTATAGGTTAAAATATATAGGATGTATATTACTAAAATAAAAATTGTTAATAATATAATCAATTGTAGTTATAGTTATAGATATTATCTTTAAGAGCCATGTTAATATTTCATCTTAGGCACAAAGATTGCTAGGGAACATAAGAGAACTAAGTTTGATCAATAAGGGGAGGTTTCAGTATATGGAGTATGTTGCAATTTGTGAGTTTTTCACATATTATTTGTTAACTAATTTAGATTCAGTTATATTTTATTTATATTGTGTGAAATTTTCAAATCAAAATATATTTTATAATTATTATAAAATATATTTGTTTATAGATAGTTAAACATATATTTGATAATAATTATAACATATTCTCTTTTCTCACAATTTTACCATTTATTAACTGTATTAAGGGGATTCACGGTCTTTAAAATAAAAAAATTTATAAACAAAATTTTATTTTTAAAATAGATTACTACATGTATAATGTATGATATGTCAAAATATCATATGTTAAAAACATATATAAAGCATAAAAAAAACATAATTTTATAACACTACTTATTTCTAATAAAATAATAATTAAAAAATGGTGCAAAAATTACGGTTTACATATATTATAACACTGTTTTTCAGCGCCATCTGTTATTACCAGCGCCATCTGTTGGTTTCATTTTATAAATGCTAGTGATTGGCCGTTGGCTTTGTTCTATAATAATAAGATAGCGTCATTTCATTATTATTATTATTTGATATGGGTTGATTGACTAAACGACAACTTTCGAGGCGTAATCGAGATACAATCAAGGTTTATGTTATATATAATATGTAACTATTATATAACTATATAATAGTATCATATATTATTTATAAAATATCAGATAAATGTGTTTATTTAGGAATATAATATCATAATATATTTACAATATTTCAATTTGATAATATTGAAACAAAGCAATTATATTTTATTATATTTATGCTAATCTAATTTTATATTATATATAATATATAACTATTATATAACTATATAAAATTATCATATATTATTTATAAAACGTCAGATAAATGTGTTTATTTTGGAATATAATATCATAAAATATTTACAATTTTATAGATTTTACGGGTAGATGCGGCGGCTAGAGATGCTACAAGAGTGAAAGCCTCTAAGAAGAAACAGGTGACAGAATCTAGGGAAGGGAGACGGGCAAGACAAAGAAGGCAAATTTCATCAAAGGATTATGGAAGTGGATTACTTTTATAATATCTAATAAAAAAAAATCAATCATAATTATAATAACATTTATTTTTTGTATATTTTTATTCTTTCATATGCAACTATAATATATAATAATAATAATTTATATAGATGCAATTTATTTCAAAAGCATGACAAATTATACAAGTTATATAAATATAATATAAAAATTGTAAGAATTAGCTAAACTAACTTTTACCATAATAATAATTGTCAAAGAGCAGATAAATAATATAGTCAATCTTTAAAATCAATTATCTCAGAATATAAGTTTTTTTTATAAACATTTCTATTTCTCAATGAATAATTGACTATACTTGTTCAAATTTCCAAAGTATGTTTAGTATTATATGTATATTGTAGCTATACAAAATATTTGTTATTAGATGTAGAGTTTATACATAATTGATAATTACATTTTTTAAATAAATATTTTATTTTAACATTTTTTTTATTTTTTTAAAATGTTGATATTTTCAAAACTAGTATTCTAATCATTTAGAATTCCTATAGAACAATTACTTCAATATATCTTAATGTTATGCAATTTAAATTATGTGAAAATCTTAATTATTTCTTGAGTTTTTGAATTATCAAAAAAAAAAACGTCCTATCTAATTACATTGAAATCTAAAGACCGTGAACCCCCTTAACTGTATTATATATTTATAATTCTTATATTTTTTTAATAATTTATATATATATATATAATTATATTTATATAATCCTATTTATTCCTCTCTATTTTATTGTGAAATAAATAGAATAATAAAAATAATATACATTATTAGAAATTATGCTTTTATTTTTAAATTCTTTTATCTCAGAATAATTATTTTCTCACTTATTAGTAATTATAATTCAATTTGCATTAGAGAATATTAACGATATATTAGGATTAATTTTATATTTAGAAAGAAGATATATATCTATTTAATTTGTAAGCTTGTTTTCTAATATGTATATGTAGTTATATAAATGATTTAGTATACATATTTTTTTTTTTTGAAATAATCAAAATTAATAATAAAATACACATTTCATATAATATTATATTATATAAAATTATTTCTTTTTTATAATGATTTTTTGATTTCTGTGTTCTTTGTTATATTTCTAGATTATGTATGAAAATAAATAATATCTATATTCCAAAAATCATAGCACTGGATATATGTATAGTAGTACTATGTATTTCCTATCTATTAACATGTAAATACGTGGCATGCAGTCGAGTGAGAAATCCTCTTAATTATAATCAATTTAAAAAACCTAATGGTATATTACCTATTTAAAATATATAACATCACTAACATAATATTAACATTATTGTTAGTTAAATATATTGTTACATATAGTTACATATAAAATCATATTATATAAAATGATACGATATCGAAATAATATTTTATAAAAATTAAAAGGTTATAAAATATAATCCTAATTATCCATTATAAATAAATCAAATATTAACATTTCAGTGTATAAATTTTATCAAATAAAATTTTGAAAAATGTGTTGAAATTGTGAATTTAGAAAGAAAGGTAAAAGAGTTCAAATGAAAAAGTGCAAAAACATTTTAATCTTATTTTTATTACACGTTATATGTATAATTAACACTAAATTTATTGATTATTTTATTTTTGATATATCTACTTATTATAATTAAAATATATTCTTCACTTTATTTTATATATAATAAATTATTAATAAATTATAGAAACATAAAACTTAAAATGTTCAACAATATATATGCAATAATCATTCTTATAAAAGAGAAAATTGTTTTTAATTAAAAATATTTATTAATATTGTTTTTTTCTTTTAATTTATAAATGAATAATTATTATAATGAAAATATATTATTAAAAAAATTGTTTATATTTTAAGAGAAAGCACATCATTTACTGTTAATTACATGTAAAATAAATATTGTTAATATGGGCTATTTTAATTATGAAAATCTAGCATATATTTAATGAATTATTAATAATTTGTAAAAAAAAATTCTAATCATTATTTTTTAGTATTGTTTTATAATGTATATTTAATAAGTTTTATAAAGAATCATAATTTATAAAATTTTATTTTAAATTTACAATAAAATAATCTTATAAATTTATATTATGAAAAATGTGAATTAATTATTAATACTTAAAAATCTATGATAATTAAATTTAAAGAAAAAATAAATTACTATATTATAATTAATAAGTATTGAGAGATAAATGAGATGAATTGCTAAGCTATAGCTCCTCTACACCACTCCGGGTTACAACACCACATCATGAGTCACTAGCACTAGCACTAGGTACACTGTTGTGCTAGATAACTTACCGCCAGCCACTTAGATTTGGCCCCCATCAACCACAGCACCTCGGCCTTGGGGCAATGCGATACAGCCTTCTGTAGTAGACCTTCCAGCGAATCTCTGCGCGTGTGTGGTAATGTATGTATTAGGAGTGGGTCGGGTGATGCGAATACACTGATGTATGACGTGTTGTGTGTATTAGGTGCAGTTAATACATGAGTATAAGTTACATACGCGCGTGTGTGTGTATACTAGTGATGCAGTAAATGATACCAGTCAAATCAAAGCATGATGCAGTCTCAGTCACCTAAATTCTCAACTCGGCTCGGGCTCGTTTGGCTAGAGTCTCGGGTCGGCTCGGCCTCATTTTTTTTCCGAAAACGAAAGTATCGGCTCGGCATCATTTACATCACTAGTGTATACTATACACAGTATTTATATATGAAGAGAAATTCGAGCGTCTTCGGTACCATAGAGTATATCAACAGAGTATAAAAACTCTTCAAATGAACTCGTGTACAATTGTTGTTAAAATCATGTGGTCTCACGTGTTCTCTAGTGTAACCTTGTACCGTAATTCTTCTCGAAGTAAGCAGCCCTCAACCAGATGCTCTTCTTGCTGGGGAACACGGACAGGGCGTGGGTGTAGATAGCACGGGCGGTGTGGAATGCCTCGCGACTTATACACTACGGGGGGGGGGGGGGGGGGAGGGGGGGTATTATATGTCTATTAAGATGTATTCCATACAATATAATATTTCAATTCTGTATTATTAAATTAGTGTTTGTTCAAATATTATAAATTATAATTATATAATATAATGTATATAAATATTATAGTTTACATAATTATGTTTTTAATTATAAATATTAAATATTATATTAAAGTCCATCAGTTCATGTACATGTAAAGAATATGAAAGAATAGGGTTTTTAAAGTGATAACTTTTTATCATTAATTTTTTTTAAATACTATTAATAATATTATCATTACGTTTTTTTAATTGTATTAATGTTGTAAAATACGTACATAATACAGGTGTATAGGTAGGGGGGGGGGGTTAACATTGTTTATGGCTTTATACAAAATTAGATTTTAAGATGTATTCCATAAATAAAATTATCCCAATTTATCATCATTAAATTGATGTTTTTTTAAATATAAGTTATATTAATAATAATTTATATGTATTATAGTTTCTGCAATTATTTTATTAATTAATTCATTAAATGTTTTATAATTTAAAATGTTCGTTAAGAATTACCATTATTATTCATTATTTTTTTTGTAATTAAAAAATAAGAATAGACTATTTTAAAAAGGTGATAACTTATTTAATATTGATATTTTTATTAATTTATAGATTCGATTAGTAATACAATAATGATAAAAACATATAAAGTTTATAATTAATTTTATTAATTGAATTTAAAATATGCATCCTATTATAAAAATGAAAAAAAATAATTTGTCATACAAACAATGTAAATATATATTATTCATTTATTTATATATTTAACTAATTTAATATATAACGTATATATTTTATAAATATATTGAAAATTGTATGTCAAATTATGTATTAGTAAACAAGTAATCTTATACATGTAATCTCATACATAACATATACAGGTGTAAGCTTGAGTAGTATAAAATAAATATAGTTTAAGGGCACGGGGCACGGGTTTTTCGTGTACATGTAAAAGATACAAAAAAGGACTCATTTTCAAAACTTAATTCACTAAGTAATTTATATAAAAATTATAAACTTTTTTTTTAGTTGTATACTAATTAATCTGATAATTGTTATTCATAATTTCCAAGTTTTTTTTTTTAATAATCTAAGAGTTATGCATATTATGTATATGACATACAAAATATTAACAAAAATGTTACAAAAATACCATTTTAAAAATAAATATAAATTCTTATCAATACAAAAACTAGAATAATAAAGCTACATATGTTATGGATATAATGCAAAAAAAATTAAATAGAATAAAGTAATATTACTAAACTTATTGAAATTATAGTGAACGTAGTTGGTCAAAATAATTATTTTGTATAAATCAAGTTTAAAGTTAAAGTTACATTTTATTGATATTTTACATATAAATGACATATTATATATATATATATATATATATATATAAATGAATACATGTATATAAATGTAATATAGATATCAGTATAGTTATATAAAATTAATATATATATATATAATGAATACGAATAATAATATAATCAGTATAAATCAGTATAAATAATACATCATATAATCATAACAAAAAAGCATATATAAATTTTATATATAAATGAATACATGAGTATATGTATATAAATGTAATATAGATATCGTTATAGTTATATAAAAATAATATATATATATTATGTAGAATATATATATAATGAATACGAATAATAAACAGTTATAAATAGTATATGAGTATATGTATATAAATGTAATATAGATATCGTTATAGTTATATGTCAATATGTTATGACGCCAGCTGTCACATTTTATATTTATAATAATAAAAATGCCACCTATATACAATTGCATCATATAATAATCTTTGCTTCAGTTTTTAGATTTTGAAATTTGATTTTATAACCACGTAAATATATGCATTTTACGAAATCACATATATAATAAATCAATTATTTCAAAATATTTATTACAAATATTATTTTTTCTTTATAGTTGTTTTAAAATGCTTTTTTTTATTAGTTTTATTTTACGTAAATAAACCATTTTGGTACCATTTTAAAGATAATATTTCAAATATTATAAATAAATAATAAAATAATATTACAAATAATTTTTTTTTCATGATTTTTACCCGTGCCCTGTGCCCTTAAATATGTATAGTATAAAATTATAGTTAAAAATTAATCAGATAATGCAATTATAAAATGGCAATAAATGGGTAATGCCAGACATCTTTTTAATATAACATTATATAATTAATAATAAATAATTATATAATTAGTTAGTTTATATATATATTTATTAATAATTTTGTGTTATTATTTGTGTATAATATTCATACATCACAAAAAAACTAATATCATTTTATATATTTTAAAATTTAAATATAAAGAAATTATATTTCACAATTAATGTAACATAATTTAAAAATTATATTTCATATATTTTGAACTTAATATAAAAATAATATTATAACTAATTGAAAATAATTGTTTTTCTGAATTATTCAAACCTTTTTCTTTAAATTGTGGAAATAAGTATTATCACTTATACATTGCAGTTTGAGTTTGTTTTTATTTCAAAGTAAACATCACGCAGTTTTTCATTCGAATAGAAGTTACAGTGAATGAATTTTAACTTGCGTAAACTTCCTTAAATGTGAACATTTAAATGGAAATAAATCAATAATAGTATGTCATTGAAGTCATTATAAGGTGATTATAATCCATACATTAAAATAAACCCATACTACAATATAGAATCAAGCATGATTAAGATTTGTAAAAATATTATTCATTATTTTAAATTATAAATTATTAACTTTGATTCACAAATGAAACGTTATTTTAAATAAATAACAGGAAAAAAAATAATAAGAAAAAAAAAATGAACAAAAATAATGAAAAAAAATCCGATATCTATATATTTAATTTTAAATAATTTATTTTTTTGTACACTGATATTTATCCATGGATATTATTAGACTTTTTATACAATATATTTATTTATTATGATAATTAATCGCTTTTAAAGGTTCATTTATGGATAATGAAGGTACAAATAATCAAGTAACACAAAACTAAACCAAAAAAACCCAAAATATCAATCCTGTGATATATAAATATATAAGAACATCATATATTGCAGATATATCTATTATACATTTTCAACATTTATTTTAAAATGTGCAAAATTATTCTACTTTTATATTTCTTTTTTTTTAAATAAATTTCATTAGTTATTTCTGCCGAGCAAGCTCGACCTGGTAAGGTAAGGTATTTCAGAAAACCTAATAATTTATTATTATTGATTACATAAGATTTTTTATTTATACTGTTATTTTTTTTCGTATTATTTTTTGTACGTTATTTTTTTTCCAGTAATCATATATTTTATTATAAAATTAGTTATATATCGTATATATTCATAATAATAAAAGTAATCTAATCAAATATTTATCTGGTAATAAAACAAATTTAAAAGTGAATTATCAGAAAATTATGAGCAAATTTAATTAATAATTAAATTAAATTAATATAATAAATAAAAATATATAGTCATAAGATTAAAAAGTATTCTAATAAAATATTTATCTGTTAATAAAACAAATGTAAACGTGAATTATCAACGGTAAAAAAGCAAATTATGAACAAATTGAATTCATAATTAAATTAAATTCATATTATAAATAAAATGTATTACTAAATAAATTGCATATTGTATTAGTAATGGTAACCTCTAAAATTGGCCTCTCAAAATTTTGTTTATATAATATTATTAAAATATTAACTATTACTTAAAATGATATATAAATCAAGTTTTAAGGTCAAATATAATTTATAATATTTTATAAAAGAATAATTATAAAAATAAAAATATAATTTAGATAAATTATAATAATAATTTAAAAAAAATGTATTAACTATAATAATTGTTATAATTAAATTAATATAAGATATTAGAATTTTAAAAGCTAAAATAATAAATATTATATATATATATATATATATATATATATTTAAATAATCAATATTCATAGATGGATCTTTATTTATCATTACATAATGTGGTTAGATAATATCTGATTATATATTTCATACATTTTTCATAATTATATTATAAATCTTTAGTATAAATTTACTCAGACTAATTATTTTTACTAATTTCACTCATTCAAACACTATTTAAGTCAATAATTCTTTAAATGAATTGAAATTTTCAGAGAATTTAGAATATATATATAATTATAAGATATTTGCATTTATTTAAATGTAATGCGACTTAGACATCGAACATTAACAGAACTACTGTAAGTCTGCCTGATAAACTAATTAAAATATGACAATGAATACCTATATCTGAGAATGTATTTCATTTGTTACACACACACATGTATATCAAGGTTATAGTATGAAAGTTATTTGAAAATATTTTCTGAAACCCTATTTTTATAATTATTTATAACATCGCCGATAAAGCATCATTTATACGTAACATTCAATGTACTTATAAACTAAATGTGTACGTATCTATCCACCAACAGCTACTATACACCCAATCAAGGTCACCTGCCAGGTATCAAGGTCACTAACGCTGTCTGCATCAGTGATCCAGGTATGTTTCCTGTCCTCCTCCTCCACTCCGATATCTATGATGTGATAGATGATGTACCTACATGTGACGGGGCTACCGGCTCTCTCGCATTGCTCAGCCTCCGTGATCCATTCATCTCGTACTATGTCCACTCCGTTAGCAGTCAGCGATGTTATAGCTGAATGGGGTAGAGGTCAAGGTAGGGGTAGAGGTCAATGTAGTGGTCAAGGTAGTGGTAAGGTCAACGTAGTGGTAGAGGTCAAGGTAGTGGTAGAGATGGTAGTAGTGGTAAATGTAGGGGTAGAAATTGTAGTGGTCAAGGTAGTGGTAGAGATGGTAGAGGTCAATGTAGTGGTAGAGATGGGAGTGGTCAAGGTAGTAGTAGTAGTAGTGGTAGTAGTAGTCAAAGTAGAAGTCGTGGTTAAAGTAGTTAATGAAATGATCACGTATATTACGTATAATATTAATCATTAGTATGACAAGCGAATGAAATGTAAATAGTAATTAACTAATTACAGTACGAAATGTTAACTTATTGAAGACAGCGATATCAGAGATTAGTAAAAATTGAACAAAAGTGATATTAATGATCAGCTATATATATATGATGCTATACTACTGATGGGAGTAGGGGGGACGGGGGGTGGAACCTCTCTCGAGAATCTTCTCGACGATCTGTTCATTATCGTAGACCTCTTCGAGCTTAGCGGCACAGATCCAGATCTGTCTGTCTGTGGGGATACGCTCCCTAGCTCTGTTCAGCACACTCCTCGCGTTCTCGTAGTTCTCTAGTTTAGCTAGGGCTAACCATAACTAGGGGTAGGGGTGGGGTTTGAGAGGGAGGAGAGGGAGGGAGGGATGGAGAGTGTGAGAGAGGGAGAGAGGGAGAGAGAGAGGGAGTGAGAGAGAGAGAGAGAGTGAGAGAAATTAATAGTTGATATAATGTAAGTTACGGGAGAGAGACAGAGAGAGATGTTAGGGAATGAGATAGAGAGAAGAGAGATGGAGATATGGAGATGTTACCTCAACACTACTGGGACAGCACTCCACGGCTCTGTTCAACATAATCCTGGCGTTCTGTTCCCCCTCTAGTTCTACGGCTGACTTCCACAGTTTCACTGAGTTAGGGACGTGTTCCAGTGCTGTGTGATGTCGGGGTTATAGTTACACTGTAATATGTGATATAGGTAGCTAATCATTGCACACCGGTGATCTCGTGAGGAGAGATCTCGTGTGATTTGGTGCACAATGTATATTTTATTATTTATAAATCATTATTTACGTTAATATGTATTAACAGTGCACACGAGATCACCAATCTGTCGCACAAGATCACTTCGCACGCTATAACTGGTATTCATTGTCATGCTTATAATTCTTATGGTTAAATTACTCAGTTTATTTTCACATATATATATTATTTAAATACATATAATTCTTTCGCATCAGTATTTAAATGTTTAGTTACATATATATTTATTATGTTCATATACTTGTTATCTATTATTAAAATAAAATTAATAAAATATAATAAAATAATCAGAATAAAAAAATTATAATATTCTATAATCAAAAAACAGTGAAGAAAAATGATATATAAAAAAAACAAAATTAATATAAATCAATTATATTTAATATTTAGTATATTTTGATTATAATTATTATGATTTTTAATACTAATTTTTATAAATAAATATATAATACAAAATATATTAAATATAAATGATTTATATTAATTTTGTTTTAACATAATTATGAAAACAAACATTACAATTTTAAATTATCAATATAATATTAAAATTAACATTATATAACATTATTATGTTGGTTTAATGAATTGAATAATAACAAATTCAATTGGATATAATTATTTGACATTGCAAAAACATTTGGTTTTTTTTCTCATAAAAAATATTATATAAATTAAAATCAATATATCTAATAAAATATTAAATTGGTTTTATAATTTATTATCGAATAATTATCATAAATTACTATTGTAAAATCTGAAGTACCACACGGATTGGTTCTTTGATGTCAAATTGAATTTGTATTACATATATATAAATTATTACAAATATTCTTTTCAAAAATTCATAGTTGATTCATTTATCTGTATATGATTTAAAAGATAATATACTTTTTAAAATTACAAATATCTGATATCCTTAATTGTACCAAATTAAATTTAATATATTATTAGGATTATACTATTACAAATATAATTAATAAATAGATCGATTAATATATGAAATAATAAAATCTGTATCTATTTCATCTTTTAAAAATAAAATAAATATTATCTGTTTTTATAAACAACTTTTTTTTACAGAAATTTATAATATTATATTTATATTTCAAATATATATATTTTGTATTACATTATCTCTTCAGTTTATTTCATCTCAACATTTGTATTATATATTATTATTGGTTTTTTTAATGTATTACCTTTATTTGTATTAAATATTACAAATTAAGTACATTTAAAGTTGTGCACACTGCTTATTTCACGCCTGTATCATATACCAAACATGTATTTTATTTTAATGGGAACTGTAGAATATTTTAAATTTTGTTTATTTCGTATATAATATATATAATATATTATTCTTTATTTATTTAAATAAATTACGTTATCGTTAGCAAATATTTATATTTTAAATATACTTTATTTATACCGTATATATATATTAGACTAAATATAAAATAAATCAATATAAATAAATATTAACTATTACATTATTTAATACAAATTATATTATTATTTGGATTCATTATAAAGTTTAAATAGATATCATTTAGATGCCACATTTATATTTATAATTAAAAATTATACAAAAATAGATTAACTAATAAGTATAATTACTTCATCAATACAAAATATTTCAAGCGTGTATTTTTAATAGAAGGAGAAACCTTTTCTGAATACTCTTTTCTTCCCTTTCATTTCTTCCTCAAGTTCCGATGCTCTCATCCAGATCCTAACGGAGGTGGGCAGTTGTTGAACAGCTCTGGCCACTACAGCTTTAGCCTGGTTGTTTGGCTGCAGGGATAGGCATCAGATAAAGGGGGAGGATAAGGAGGTGATGAGGAGGAAGAGCAGAATTAGGATGCTAAATAAGAAGAGGAGAATAAGGATTATAATTATTAATGGGAAGAGGAGCATAAGGGAGATGGGATAAGTATAATACTAAATATGAGGTGACGAAGAGAAAAGATATAGTCAAGATAAGGATGAGGAATAGAGTGAAGTTGGATAAGCACTCGTGGAGAACGACTAAGAGAAGATGTAATTAGAGAAGGTATAAGGAGCATGGTAAGAATGATGAGGAGAAGCTATAGATCAAGTAGAGTGGTGCAGGAGGAGGCTGATGAGATACTCTCTGTACCAGTATTCTAGCAGCTTCTATCCAGACATCTTCACTCTTCTGGCAGTTCTCGCAGCCCTTCACGATAAGATTACGAGCCACCTGCAGCTTACCTGTCACCTCTTCTAGACGTGCTGAGGCTATCCACGCTACAAATGAGACAGGGGGGTGTTAAGGGGACGTGACCTAACTATTCAAATTGTATAAACATTAATTATTTTCAATTTTTTGTAGTATGTGAAATATTACTTATAAAATGAAAGTTTCAAAAACATCATTACTTGAAAATAATTAATTCTAAAGGTAGTGAATATCTGGAAAGATTTCAAATATTTAACTTGTAACTTGTAATAAATTGTATATATATAAATTTATATTTTTATACTTTTATTTTATAATTATATCTATATTTAACAAGTATATATATATAACAATTATATATATATATATATATATTACTAATTATCTATATATAAAAATTATAAAATAATAAAAAAATCTTTTAACTAAATTTACTAAAAATAATTATATATTAAATACGACAAATATTATAATTAATGAATTATGAAATAGAATTTAATTTTATATTATTTAGATTAAATATTAATTAAAAATTGTCATCCATATAATAAAGCTATATGTATTTAATAAGATTATTTTAGAACTATTAAAAAACTTAATTATTATAAAACATTTTGAAAACATGATATTTTCCCTATACTTTACATGCGACGTAATAAATAGTATCACCTCTCCTTAGGGGTTATTGTAAACATTGTTAATGCTATTGGTAAGGTATTTATCATAGGATATTGAGCAAGATATTAATACGTACAATACAATGTTTATAACCTACGTAATATATATATATATAACTTTTAAACGATAGCTGATTCTTATTAGATAATGTAAAAATGTAGTTAAAAATACAATGTGAACCAAATGAATATCAGGCCTCTGATGACTAATGACTCATTTAGGTTATACGTATATATGACTCATCGCGAGATATACGCTAATTACGCAGTACTACGAACCTGGAGGATGTTTGGGGTTGGTTTCTCTGACGGATTTCAATAGTAATCTTGCTTTCTTGACGTCACTAGAAATCGGGTCAGGGTGAACATTGTCAATGATCAATAGTAGTATTAACGATGCAACATTAAAATATTTGTAATTGTATATATATATATATTGAATACAAGATTAAAGGTTTGAACATAAGTTGATTTGATCGTGTAGTTATTAAAATGATATATTATTATTTTAAGGGTAATTGTCTCGATAAGCTTTAGCTTCTACAAAAACCCTGGTGCAAACCTAAATCTGATAATAATAATATATTATCAAATACCTCGAAAATCTTCTGACTATTTTATTTTTCCGCTTATTGTTTTTCTTTTATAATAATTACAATAATAATATAATATAATATTATAATATATAACTTGATAAACTCTAAACTCCAATAATAATCACAGCCCCATGGTAACCATGACTACGGGGTAGGGTTAGCGAGGGACTAACTTGATATCTCCCCCTTGGGAGGGCAGCATAGACTGTAGATCTGTTAGATAACCCTTGGGGTCAACTACAGTTTGACCACTGACAGAATCTGACACCTGGTGGAGAACATGAAGGTTATAGATATACGTGTAGGCCGTAGTGTCATTAATAAGTAATTCATCGAATTAAAGTGTAGTATTATTATGTAAATATTAATAGACAATTCTGTTCATTTTTAACGTTGTATAAATTAATGTTATTCGATATTATTTTAATATTTAATATATGTGTATTGTTTATAGATATTAAAGTTAATATTGATAAAATCCTTAATTTTTATTGTATAAATATATAAAAGCATATACAATATTCAACACATAAGATAGAGTGTGAGAGAGAGTGAGAGAGAGATAGAGATAGAGAGAGAGAGGGAGAGAGAAAGAGATAATGAGAGAGAAAGAGAGAGAGAGTGAGAGAGAGATAGAGAGAGAGAT
The DNA here is from genome assembly GCA_964019155.1 of Osedax fenrisi. NCBI lineage: Eukaryota > Metazoa > Annelida > Polychaeta > Sabellida > Siboglinidae > Osedax > Osedax fenrisi. The sequence goes on along the minus strand of OZ025243.1, from coordinate 20,052,823 downwards.
AAAGAGAGGGGGTAACCTGATTAAGTTTGATGTCCATGAGAGTGTTCCTAGCCTCGCCGATCTTCTTAAGATCAATATCTGCGGCGGGGGTGTGGAACCCGGGGGTAATGGTGCCCGGAATGGCTGATGAGATGGAGGCTGACGGGTCTATCTGCACTTTAGCTGTGAGGATGTTGTCCGGCACGGGGGTGTATCTGTTGTCAGGAGGGGGGGGGTTAGATGAGGTTAACAAACGGGGGTTTAAGTAGTCAATAGGGGGCTAGTCATAGTTAACACACGTAAAGTCAATAGGGGGTTAGTCATGGTTAACATACAGGTATACGTGTATACTGCAGTGGAGATAATTACTTACGATAGAGAGGTACATTTATGTTATAACTTACTTAATGTGAATATTAATTATTAATTATTATATTCACGCAATGAGACGTGTACAATTATAGTGAAACAATATCAATTCTATTATTGTTATTTTTATTAATAATATATTTCTTACTTTTTCAATAATTTACACCTATAATATATATTACACATAATATATAATATATACTATTTAACCAATTATTGATAACACCTTCATATTATTAATAATTACTAAGGATGCAATCTATTGAATACAAATACACATTATACTATATTCGTACGAATAGTATCTCATGATAATAATATTGCAAGAAGAAATAGTATCTGTAAGGTATAGATTATTCACATGTTAAAGTGAGTCATCTGAAGTTTAACGACAATGTTCACATTCTAAAATATATTTATTACACGTATAAAAGTATATATTTTTATAATATTTATTTATATAATAAATGAAAATCTGATTTTTACAATTGTAATAATACAATATATATTCAATAAATATTATTCATACTCTAAGAGTTAATTCATGTATTTTAACATATCGGTTATTATATTATGCTAAGTAATTATATTTTAATTTCAGTTGAAAGATGAATTAGAACAATTTAGAAAAGAGATTGCAAAATACTAATATCCAGTTACTGATGGTGGATATACTTAACTAATAAATATAGAATACTAAGATTGTTTTCTACAGAGGTATCCTTCTATCACAAAGAAGAAATATATTAACTCCTGAAAAGTGGATATATTGACATTTTTATATAAATATTTATATAATATATAATATTTAAATTGTAAATACAATTTGAAAAAAATACCCAATTTTATTTTCATTTCAAATTATTCAAAAAAAACCTGTCTTAAAATTATAAACAAATAGTACGATTAAGTTTTTGAAACTAATAGTTCACTTGTTTTAAAGCGAATGATAACTATTCATTTAAATATCTAATTACAAACATAACTAATAAGCAGCTCTATCTAAATTAGTTATATCTCTATATTTAATATTATCTTACTTCTCTTTCTTAGGGTTTCTAGCTCTTTTGTTTCGAGCATCTCCTACTTCTGGTAGAGACATCCAATTCTCATATGAAATGTCCACTAATTTACGCTGTATAAAAGTAAATTCATTTATTTATCATATAGTGTTGCATTATTTATCATATATAAGTTGTTGTTATATTATTTAAAAATAAGAAATAATAATTAATTTAATACATATTTATATTTTATGTTAGTAATATTAATAATATATTCTATAACTCTTTAATAATTAAATTAAATGTAATATTAAACGCATGAATAAATGAAAAATTATTTATAGTATATTATAATAGATAGAATATTTATTGATATAAGCTTTAATTATAGTGTGTACAATAGACAGGTTTGTTCGAATTTTTAATCCTTCATATAAATATAATACATATCTATATTTTAGTATAATATGTATTAAAAATTTTTATAAAAAAATAGTTACCTTTGGTCACGCATTTAAAGTTTGAAATATAAATTATTATTTTTAAATTTAATTTAAAATATCACATGTATAATAGTCATTCCACCATCTTATTATCTTTGATGTGTACATTTAAAATAAAAATATTTAAAATTAATTATGTATTTGTATTATATTTGATGAATTAATATAATATATACAATTATTTACATTTATTATTAATATAATATCTATATTTCATTTTTATATCTACAAATTACCAATATTAATGTCTCCTAAATCTCGAGAAAATACATCATTTTACAAAGTATTTATTTCATTTTTTTGTAATCTCTTTAATAATTAAATTAAATGTAATATTAAACGCATGAATAAATGAAAAATTATTTATAGTATATTATAATAGATAGAATATTTATTGATATAAGCTTTAATTATAGTGTGTACAATAGACCGGTTTGTTCGAATTTTTAATCCTTCATATAAATATAATACATATCTATATTTTAGTATAATATGTATTAAAAATTTTTATAAAAAAATAGTTACCTTTGGTCACGCATTTAAAGTTTGAAATATAAATTATTATTTTTAAATTTAATTTAAAATATCACATGTATAATAGTCATTCCACCATCTTATTATCTTTGATGTGTACATTTAAAATAAAAATATTTAAAATTAATTATGTATTTGTATTATATTTGATGAATTAATATAATATATACAATTATTTACATTTATTATTAATATAATATCTATATTTCATTTTTATATCTACAAATTACCAATATTAATGTCTCCTAAATCTCGAGAAAATACATCATTTTACAAAGTATTTATTTCAAAATAATTCAAAAAAATAATTAATTTTTTAAATTAAATATATATAATTATACTTTACATACATTTGAGTGATCATATTGTATTGAATTGTGGATATAATTTAGATATAAATGTCCTTTATACAAATAAAATTTAAATAATTAAAAAATATGTAAACATATTTTGTATTTCATATTTCAAATAAAAATATATACAAATGATGTTAATTTTTTTTCTAAAAATAATTTTTTAATAATTAATTTGAATTGTATTATTATTATTGTAGTAAGGCCGGAATGCCTCTTTGTCGTTTTGTATTAAACAAAACGTGAATTGCTTTAACAACTTTATTAAACCAAAAACCTAAAGAAATAGTAATAATAATAATACATGTAGTTTACATTAATGACATGAACCTTACCGTGTATATGTGGTTCGAATAATGCAGTACATATAGCGTATACAATTTGAATGTTACAATTAGAATATAACTATACCTATAAGTTACTATCAGAATATCAACTGAATGATGTCGCTGCACTAAACATTCTATGTTATAGGTGCACGACGCTAATTGGTTGATTCTACGTGACGCACTGATGCGTGATACGCCACGCTATATCGACAGATTAGTGCATTGTATGCATATTCGCTGGGTCTTATATATTGCGTAATATCACTATATAACATCCACCCAACCCCTGAAGAAAAATTTGCCCTCAAATTTTCAAACATTACCAACAACTAACTTTATATTTTCCCTATTCTCTACTCTAGTATTATCACCATATATAATCTTATATGCCGATGTCCCCTTTACCCTTCCTTCAACTTTCCACAATTCATCTCCCCAATAATTTTCTAGTTTCCTTCTCCCTAATACTCTATTTTTTATACGTACTACACTACCTTCCTCTAGTATATCCTCCCTTTCAATATATAATTTCCTATTTTCCTCTTCCACTACCTTAGCATCCATAATCTTTTTATTCATTTTCAATACCCTATTTTTTGTATCTACAAGCCATTCTCCTTCCAATTTATTTGCCATGCCACTTAACTTCCTATCTATCGGTAACCTCTCTTCTCGTCCAAACATCAACTGAAATGGGGAATAGCCAGTCGTCGTATGTTTCGTTATATTATAATAGTAAACTACCCTTTGCAAATGTTTTGGCCATTTTCTTTTTTCTTCTACACTGAGTACTCTTAGCAGACTTATTATCGTCCTATTCATCCTCTCACATTGCCCATTACCCTTGGGGTGATATGGACTCGATCTACTTTGTTTTATACCAAATAAATTACAAACTTCCTTCACCAAACCTGCCTGGAAATTACGTCCTTGATCGGTATGTATTCGTTCTGGTATTCCATAATCATATACCCACTCATTTAATAAAATCTTTGCTACGGTTTCAGCACTCTGATCTCGTGTTGGAACTGCTCTTACAAACTTGGTATATGCATCAGTCATTACTAATACATTTTCTCGATTATCTGTAGATTTATCTAAAGTTACGAAATCTAAAAATAGAAGTTCTAATGGTCTACTAGCCCCTAGACTACCTAATCTTATTATCGGTTTTCTTACTATTCCCTTGGACCTACTACATACCTCGCATTCATTGACATACTTTCTTACATCTTCATATTTACCTTTCCAGGTATACCAAAGATTAACCCACGCCATGGATCTCTCAATTCCCTGATGTCCATTATCATCATGTATCCCTTCTAATACTTCCTTAATCAATGACCTCGGTAAAACTAAAATGTTATCTCCCTCCTTACTATTCTTATATAATATTCCACCCTCTAACTTATATCTCTCTACTTTCTCCCCTTTCTCTAATAACTCTATAATACTTAGTAACCCGCTTTCCTGCATCTGTTTCTCCCTTAATGACTCTCTATCCATTTGACCTATTATTTCAATTTCATTCACAATCCCATCTCCTCCTACCTCTACATGTCTCACATCCAAATCTTCCTCATACATATTATTACTATCCTCTACCTCTGAATTACTATCCTGTTTTCTTGATAAGGCATCTGCTACAATATTTTGTTTTCCTGCTCTATATTTAAATGTAAGTTCAAATGGTGCTAATCTACCTATCCACCTCTGTTCTAAAGCCGAAAGATCCTTCTTATTTAATATGCAAGCAACTGCGCTATTATCAGTAATCACCTGACATTTAGATCCTAATAAGTAGTGTCTAAACTTATCTGATATAGCCCATACTACAGCTAAAAATTCCAACTTTTTAGCTGAATAATTCGCCTCATTTCTCTCTCCCTTATTCAGTGATTTACTAGCATACGCTATTACTACCCTTTTTCCATCTATTTCTTGGCTTAATACTGCCCCTAGCCCTCTATCCGATGCATCTGTCTCTACTGTAAATGGTCTATCATACTTTGCTATTCCTAATATTGGTGCACTCACTAATTTGTCCTTCAGTGCTTCCATCGCCTGGTCACATTCCTTATTCCACCCTATCAATACTTTTTTACTCCTAAACCTACTTACTCTCTTTTCACCTACACTCTTATCTATTCTATTCAACTCGTTTAGTGGAGATACAATTTTAGCAAATCCTTTGATAAACCGTCTATAATATGAACATACTCCTAAGAATGATCTTAATTCCTTTAAATTTGTAGGTTTCTCCCACTCCACTATTGCTTTAGTTTTCTCCTTAATAGTACTTATACCCTTATTCGATATATTATAACCTAAAAAAACTACTTGTTCTATACAAAATTTACACTTCTTAATATTAAGTTTTAATCCAGCGCCCTCTAGCTTACCCAATACTAGTTTTAAATGTTCTATATGCGATTCTACTGTTGGTGAGAAAACTAACACATCATCTAAATAGCATACAACTGACTCAAACATTTCATCCCTAAATAAATTACTCATCATTCTTTGAAATGTTGCAGGGGCATTTATTAGTCCAAATGGCATACGTGTAAACTCATATAATCCCCACGGGGAACTAAAAGCTGTTTTATGTTGATCTGATTTATCAACTCTAATTTGATTATATGCTGATTTAAGGTCTATACATGAAAAATATTTCGCACTACCTAATGCCTCTAATGAATCATCAATACGAGGTATTGGATACGCGTCCTTAATGGTTTTTTTATTTAGTTTTCTATAATCGACACATAATCTAATCTCTCCACTACTTTTTCTAACTATTACTAATGGACTCACAAATTCACTACTAGATTTCACTACTACCCCTTCCTCTATCCACTCATCTATCTGTTTTTTTACATCTCCAACTAATGATTTTATTATTCTCCTATACGGTTGTGCAACTGGTATTTCGTCTATCGTTCTAATCCTATGTGTTCCTACTGCTAAACCTATACTATTACCCTTTACATGAAATATACTCTTATATTCAGTTATTAATTGCTCTACTTGTTTTCTAAAACCTCCTTTTAACCCTATATATGCTACATCTAGTGAATTACTCTCTACTATATTTACTTTCCTAATTATAATCTCCTTTAATTTTGTTTCTTTATCCCCTAACCATACATATTCAAATTTCTCCAATATATTCATTCCAATTATACATAGACTATCTATCTGAGTAACTACAAATATCACATCCTTACATTTCTTATTCCACATAAATGCGTCTACTTGTACCACTCCCATCGTTATTAATTTACTACCATTTGCTGTCCTCAAATTACTCAACCGTTTATCCTCTATCAACTTTAGACCCCACTTCCTAACTAAACTTATAGGAATTATCGATACTTGACTACCTGTATCTACGATAAAATTGCTACTTCTACCCTCTATGCTACATAATACAACTGGACACTTACTCATACAGGACATTTCAACACTATATATGCCTCCCCAGTCCCTGTTTACTGTGGAGGATACCCGTTTCCCGATCCCCTAATTCTACACCATCTTGCTGAATGGCCTACTCTCCCACAGTTATAACACCTCTGTACTCTACTCCCACGATTACTATTTTGTGCAAACCCTGCTCTATAACGCTCTACTTCTCTCCTTAGATCTAACACTTCCTGTCTTAATTTATCACTCTCACTCTCTATTCTATAACACTCCCCTGATGTGTTTACTTCTGCTCCTACTCCAATTCTATTCACAAACTTCTGTGCCTCTACTCTTAACTCTGTAAACCCAGCATCCTTACTAGAATTTGATAAAAGGTGATATCTTACCTTTTCATCTATTAAATTACTTCTAAATACTTCTGCCATTAAATCCTTCCACCCATCTACTTCCTTAACCCTCATTCCCAATCTAAACAACTCATCCGAAAATTCCATTATACATTCTCCTACCCTCTGTTTCCTCCCTACTAACTCCCTTAATCTTTCCCCTTTAGACCCACACGACCCATCCCTATCTCTCAGTACTTTAAATATTTTGTCTATACACGTGACAACCTCTATTTGTGAGCATAATTCTAGTTTTGCCCCCCCTTGTATATGGTATAGTATATACCCGGCTGCCTCATCTCCTTTCATACCTCTTAGCCTAACGCACTCTTCCGCCCTCATAATCCACCCCTCTACATCACTCTCATCTATATAATTATCCAACTTAACATAATTAGTATCTCGTTTGGGAGGTCTACCCAAGGGTTTGGTGGATTCCTCAGTCATGATAAGAAAAAAATATTTATAATTAAATTAAAGTTACAAAAATGTAGCCCAGCAAATAATATAATACAACGCACTAACCCGTTCGACGTCTTCAATTTCTCCCTCCAGTCGACAGCTCCAGTCGTTCGACACGTGGCCTTTTCTTCTGCTTCCGGGTACCGAGTGTACTTCCTGGTTTCACAGCCCTCCGTTGGCGAATATACACGGTTAATTGGAGTTTAAAAGCAGGATACCGCTGTCACCAATGTAGTAAGGCCGGAATGCCTCTTTGTCGTTTTGTATTAAACAAAACGTGAATTGCTTTAACAACTTTATTAAACCAAAAACCTAAAGAAATAGTAATAATAATAATACATGTAGTTTACATTAATGACATGAACCTTACCGTGTATATGTGGTTCGAATAATGCAGTACATATAGCGTATACAATTTGAATGTTACAATTAGAATATAACTATACCTATAAGTTACTATCAGAATATCAACTGAATGATGTCGCTGCACTAAACATTCTATGTTATAGGTGCACGACGCTAATTGGTTGATTCTACGTGACGCACTGATGCGTGATACGCCACGCTATATCGACAGATTAGTGCATTGTATGCATATTCGCTGGGTCTTATATATTGCGTAATATCACTATATAACATTATTATCTATAAATTATATATTTTATTTTTTAAATTAAATTGTTATAATTTATTTATATTAAATTATACGATTTTTAGATATTTTTTTTTACTAAAATTATTTTATAAAATCTGGGCATCTAGATTGTTATGACAAATATTTTGTATTGTTAATACTACTTGTAATATATGTTTCTAGGATATATCCATAGTTGGCTTAAAAAAAATCATTAAATTTTATAAAAATTGAATAAAACTTATTTCTATATCTCCCCCATGTTAAATTTTATATGTATTCAATATTAAAATAAAAAGGTCTCGTAACATAAAACTATTTAAGATATAGGTCTAAAATTGTAAACACTTATTCATCATAGCATACATAATTATCATAGATGTGAAGATATATAAAATTACGAGAACAAAAATTAGTACGAACCGGTCTAGTGTACAATGTACATTGATGAAGACTAATGAACATATCACAACTATGAGATATAATACATGGGGAATGGTGAATTAATCTTATATATTATTAATATTATTAAAAATAACTTTAAACTAATATTAACATATTGTAAATATAATATAATAATTATACATATTATATTTATAATAAAATTGATTTTATACCAATTTTTTAAATATAATAAATAGGTTAACATATTATTTAATATTCTTAAATAAATTAAAATACGTCAATCAAAAATAACTTAATTAATTTTTATATTAATGGGCAAATATATAAAGCTATAAATATATAATGAATTTAAAAATTATTAAGAATAATTTCTAAATATTCTAAATATTCTTTATTTTCATTCGTTTCGATTACCCCGCGCTTTTATCGCGAAACACCCTGGGATGGGGTCGAGGGTGTATAACCTTGAGATCTGAGAACTGTTGTTGAATCTTGGGCCGTTCCTGTCGATACTTCTCGAGCGCGGCGGTCTGACGTTTCTCTCGCCTCTCTCGTCTCTTCTGATCCATCCTCTCGTCTATGCTGTCGTAGATTTCATCTGCTTCGGCGTCGTCCTTGTCGTACGGGTCCTTAGCGCAGATACTGCCCCCGTACCCGGTGAACTGTAGGGGGGGTAGGGGGTTAAGTGAATATAGCGCAGATACTGCCCCCGTACCCTGTGAACTGTAGGGGGTAGGGGGTGTAGGGGGTTAAGTGATTATAGCGCAGATACTGCCCCCGTACCCTGTGAACTGTAGGGGGTAGGGGGTGTAGGGGGTTAAGTGAATATAGCGCAGATACTTCCCCCGTACCCGGTGAACTGTAGGGGGTAGGGGGGGGGGGTTAAGTGAATATAGCGCAGATACTGCCCACATTGTAAAATGTAGGTGGTGGGGTAGTGGGGTTTAAGTAGATATAGTGCTGCCTCCGTACCCCATGAATTAGGGGGTGTGGTGAGCGTGATATAGCAGCAGTAAATGAGATACATAGCCTACATATATGTGCGTAGGGTGGTAAGTTCAGATTAGATTCGCATGTAAGTGATCTGTTCATAAGTGCAAGCGAATACGTAGATTTCACACTATTTATCGTGGTTAGAGAATATTAAACCTACAGCCAGTGTTATATTTATATACACTTCCGTAATATAATGTTCCTCTTACCTTTGTAGTACTATTATGTTGTTACTACTACTACTACTACTACTACTACTACTACTACTACTACTACTACTACTACTACTACTACTACTATTATTTAAACATTATAGTCACTATGCTGACTGTGTGGCTCAGTGGCTAAGGCGTCAGACACACAAGCAGTAGGACACGGGTTTGAGCCTCGTCCGGACCATTAATTAATTTTATAAAATGGGTCTTAAAATATTATTTAGAAGTGATCTTATATCGTTAAAACCATGGATGCCTTAACATGATAGTGGCTTCGAAGGGACATCAGAGCCATATATGGTTATAAGTGAAAACTTCATCTAAGTTCCTGGATGGGATGAAAGGACTCCACCAAATAAAAATAACAATAACTAATACTCCAACAAAGATCTATTTTATATATTACGGAAGTGTATTCATATATATATATATATATATATATATATATATTATATATAATATATATTATATATAATATATATATATCATTACTATTATATAATCGCAATTATAGTACAATTACAGCGGAATAGATTATGATCTTATGTAAAAACTACTATTACTAACAAGTTAAACTCTATTATTATCTTACCTTATCACTCCCATTAGTTATTACTATTATTGATTGATAATTTATTTATGCAAATATATAACCAAAATATATAATTGAAAATATAAAGTATAAATATTTGCTAACGATATTATACATTATTGAAATAAATAAAGTATAATACGAAATTAAAATATTTTTCAAATTAAAACATTTTACATAATAAACAGTTACCATAATAAACAAAAATAATCTAAAATAAATAAATACAGTATATTGTAAAAAATAAACATAACATTATCAGATACAGAAATAAAATATAGGGGAAAAATCATAATAGAAATAAAATACATTGTTTTGTGAATAATGGTATCGAAATATTATATTTCTATTATTATTATTATTATTAATTTTATAACAGTTATTTCTATTACCATTACTATTATAATAATAATATTAATATTATTATTATTTTAAAACCATTGCTAATAACACTTCCAAGAATATTAATTGTATATATTACAAGTGTTTTATAAATAATTATAATCCACCTAATTAGGTCAGCGCGTTACTAGGCGCATTATTCCATTGCACTTTATCGTAATTAAGGCAGCATAACTATAGTGTGTGTGATAGAGTATACATACGTTTTATGAGTGAGTCATTAATCAAGTATCATACAGCATCGCGATGGCTACAGCGCATTACACTAAGAACGCCGCACACGGTACCACTACAACACAATAGCATCCGTGGCCGCGCGTTAAGTGCACGCGCACTCATCTTACCTCGTCGTAGTTGGCATCGTTGAGATCCTCCTCGACCTCCTTAGCCTTCTCTGCGGCCTCGGCTATCTTCTGAGCGTTCACCGGAGGAGGATGTCTGTCCTCGGAGATGTCGTCCATCTCTCGCGCCGGACCGATGTCGGAACGCGTCGTGAAACCGGTCGCACTGAACGATGATGACGGAGGAGGGGTGAGGTTATAGTTTCTAGTATCTATGTAAACAGGAATTCATCTAATATTTTATAATATTTTATTTATATAGTTTATTTGGACTTGCTTTAAAATTTAGGGTAATTGTCTCGATATGCTTTAGCTTCTACAAAAACCCTGGTGTAAATCTAAATCTGATAATAATAATAATAGTAGATATACTATAGTTAACTATAGTAGCTCTACTAGCAGCTTAATACTCGGCGGAGTCTCATTTTAATGTTTTAATTAAACGTATGCCTATTTATTTTATTACCAAGATTTACATTATTGTACTTTTTATATAAACTCATTCATAATAAATCATTATACAATAGAAATACGCAAGTTGTATACAGTGTACACATATGCATAATTGATATACATGTATATAATATATGATATATTTATACTCTATATTAAACTATAGGCTTTTACTATATATTCATTTATTATATTATTTTTATATCATTAGCGCCTTCTATAGTTGAAGTATGAATAGTAATGTTTAAAAATGATTGGCTTTAGTCGAGATACAGTATATTCAATATGATCAACTATTTAGCAAAGCAAAGCGATATAACACTCCCTATCTACCCAATGTTAATAGAGAACCCCCACCGCTATAGCTGTAGTAACACAACTGAAATAGAATTAGGTTTTACGCAGCTTTTATGCAACACTGTTTGCAATGTTCTATTAAATTACGTGCGACATAGGTTAAGCTCTACTCAGATCATAGAAATATATAGCATTTAAAACTAAATTATCCTATTGATTTGTTATATATCAGTAATGCAGACTTATTTTTCAGCGCATACATGACATTTTAAACTAATTTTATTACATTTAAAAGTTTATAATCTCATACGAATGTTCTTTATAAACAACACATTTATCCAAAATCACAACCATGTATGTGGCGCAGCTCATTATTTGCGGAAAATCTAATTACCTATGTAAGTATTATATTTTTCCTTAGACCAATAATTTAATATCAAATTAATTACAAGATCAATATTATAAAAATAAATACCTGGTCAAAATCTTCGCGATTTGTTATAATACCCTACGTTTTGAACACCAGCAAAATTGTTTATCCAAAATGTGTGTTTATCTGATTTAGTAATCGAATATCTATATATAAATTTATATAATCACTAATTCGAATACAACATGTTGCGGGAGTTTATTCAATAAAGTATGCAATAAATTATTCAATAATAAAAAAAATCTATGCAATAATTTATTGCATAGATTTTTTTTAAATCGCGAATGTTTTGACCATTATCCAAAATAAATATAGTTATATTAATTTATATTAATTACAAATTATCTTATATTAACTATGGTTAACTATATGATGGTATATGTATATAATAGCATAGCATACTATAGATAATATTGTAGTAACTATATAATTAATTATATTTATTACATGATTTAATTAATATTTATAAATTATAATTATTTTTATTTATTATTATAATAATTATTTAACATAACTCTTCTTATTTAACAATTAATACAAATAACTAACCCTCTTCCAAGACCAGGAACATATCCTAGAGGTGCATCTAAGCCCAAGAAGGGCTTCATTTTCTTATGTACCAAAGCTTGTAAAGCCGACATTTTATCAAAACAAAATTTTTTAAAAATACAAAGAATCTACAAACGGATGTATATATATTAATGATAAATATCATTGATCTAGAAATCTTATTAATATGAAACATAGATAATGGATATATTTTTAAAATATTTATATTAACATTATTATTCTAAAACATAGTATACAATATTTACTCACAACAATTTATTTCATACAATCCACATTATTGTTATTAACATACGTATAATTAAACTAAACTAGTTATAGGTAGTGGTTAGTAACCGCAAAATAAATATTAAATATGAAATTACATGTAAAGTGTTTGTAGACAAATACCTCCTACAACCTCGAGATTTTAGGAGGTATTATTGTATCCCTATATTGAAAACAAATATCTATATCATTAATTAAAAATACCCCTTTAAAGGCTATCCCACTACAAGTATTTCCGGCAACTATAGTTGGCTATAGCCTGAAATATTGTAACTTTAAAATATTTTCTATCAAGTTTTAATTACCTTAAAGCTACTATATTTCAGGCAAGTTGCCGGAAAGTAAGGGTGTACCCCACTACAATTTTACACTTAAGTGTTGTTAACTTGATAGAAAATAGTTTTGAAGTTACAATATTTCAGGCAACTTACCGGAAATACTTGTAGTAGGATACCCTCTGAACAAAATAAGTATAGGTATATAAATATAAAGTAATAAAGTTATACTTTGTTGAATTTATTATTAATTCACCATTATAATCATAACGGTGAAATTATATACAATAATTATATAGAGTATAATACATCGTTATTATATAATATCTTTCAGACTCCATTGAACATTCAGCTAAATAGTATTATGTTTAAATGAGAATATGGAGCTTATGTACACCTTACTAGGATACAGATATAGGTATACAGCCTATAGATACCTATTTATAATAACATTGAATATCAATACTAAGTTATCATTTTGTTTATATATTAAAACAGGCTTAAGCTTATTTTTAATTATACGAAATAGTATACTAATACAATCAATAGATTGGGTATTTAAATATATATTTATAATATATATTTATAATTAATGTTGTCTCCATCTATAGGTTACCCGAATACTATAATCATAATCTGGAACTTTATCATATACATTTCTTAATATTCTTAATTAGAATAAAGGTAAATACTGTATTATTATTGTACATCGAGAATATTATTTGTGAATTTATTTTAATTTTAAAAATATTTTATTATTCATTAAATTAATTATTTTATTGAACATTTAGATTTATAATATATATATTTCGACATATTAACTTTATTAATACAATATAATTACCAGTCAATAGTTCATATATTTACCCAGTTGTTATAATTCTATATTTCACGATGAACTTCATGATTAAAGGTATTATAATGTAAACAATACCAATTACTAATCACGATGATATTATTACAATGAAATAATTTCATAACCATTCGTATCGTTATACTCGTGTAAATATTACTGACACATATGTATATATATATATATATATATATATATATATATATATATATATATAATATTATCATTATAGTTCAGCTAATATACTATACAGGTGGGCTATTTTACACATGTTTTACCATGCTAATTATTTAACATCGGCAATTCGCTAATATATCTATTTCTAATTAAAATACCTTCGTTGTAATTATTATAGAATACGATATATATATATATATATATATATATATATATATATATATATATATATATATATATCGTATTTATTAACTAATCCTATTAATACATATATAATTATAGGTATTACATTCGGTGCTTTGGTTCTCTCAGTATTGTCTTCAAAAGGTTGGTTACTTTCACACTTTAAGAACCCTTATCGAATCACTTTCACACAATAATCACCCTTATCATCCCGTTTTCTCTTACGTATAATGTTACACGATTCACAGCGAGTCAAGATTCGCCGTGTACGGACACCCCTTGCTCCAATAATGGGATATGTACCGAACTCGCCGACAACACATTCTCGTGTAAATGTGTGCTGGGCTTCGTCGGAAAGAACTGCCAAGGTTAACTAACTAGATATTTAACCAACGCTATGCATATCGCTAATTTATATATATATATATAATAATTATTATAATAATAATTAATTTGTACGTTATACAAATAACTTGAATTGTACTGTTCGATATGATATATTAAATATGATGCCATATTTTATTGGAAAATCTGATATATAGACATCTAAGGGCCATATAGTGTATTTGATGGTAATATTAATGATATTGATTAGTATTCCCATACGACAATGTAAAGTACGTATGTACAGTAGGTACAGTATATATAATGTACCTGTTGTACTTTACATTGTCGTATGGTAATAGTATAGTATAGTATAGTACAGTAGTCATATAGTTTATTAAACATAGATACATTTCGTAGATAATACAGCCTTCCTGTAAGTCACGATAACAGGATGTTGAATTAGTGTACACTATTCTAAGTGAGGCTCAATTCTCAGCACACTGAGTCATATAATATATGACTCATATATGACTACTGACAGTAGACTACTGTTATATAAAAAGTATCGTTATGCGTAAATTTGTTATATTTTTGTTGATATATATATCCGCCTTTTTAACCAACACCGTTACACTTTTACAATGTACAAATGTTCAACGTTGTTCGATTAACCTCCATTTCTATTCAATTTGTATACGATCTTGAAGTAATTGTTTATATTATGTTCATAAAAGATTGACACAAATATTTCTTATGTAAACATATATATATATATATATATATATATGATATAATGTCATGTGTATCATATGTACTTATCCATTACATGTAAGATCCATTACATCCTATACGATTCTAAAGTATAATCATTGTCTAACGGAAATAGGGACCGTTAAAGAAACTTATCACGAGTAACTAATCATCTAAAGTATCGAAGGTCACGGTAGACGGTCACGGTATACTGTTGACATGTATCGATCACGATGTGTACATATCACAATATAACGAATGTGTATCCGAATTTGATTCGATGTTGATCTGTATTTAACATTTTGTAAATATTCATTAAATTATGAATTATTATAATTTATTAATGTTATCTTTAACGAAATATGAATTGCTTATATAAATTGCTTGTAATAAGAAAATAATAATAGAATATCCCGTAAATAATAAAAATAAGTACCACCGAGATATAATCTGATTACTTTAGTAATATGTGGAATTCTGAGACAACTATGGTAACCATTTATTATTAATCGCATTTTAATTAAATATGTTCACTTCTTATTTTGTGTTGGTTAACTACCATTGATTATACGCCACATTTTTCAGATCCATATATGAAGGATAATCATTGTATATATATATATTTGGAAATAAATAATTATGATATAACAAATTAAATAAAAAATTTTATCCGTATATATACTATAGTATATTCACGTAGGTAATTATATACTTATTAATACCTATTATATATTTATTAATTATCATAATTATTAAGTTATGTTATTAGATATTGATTTATGAATATATATATAGTTATAATAATAAAATATCTCCTACCGTTATTGAAATAAACAATGAATAATAATACATTAATAAATAAAGAAAGTATAACAATCTACAGTTCCATATTTACAGATATAAAATCCTTATAACTTAAACCTAATAACTACGTTCAATATTATGAGATATAAATCTAAAACTAATCCACTTATCAATGTTGTAGAGGAATCTTTGTGTAAGGATCACAGATGTACTAACGGGGCCACCTGCTCGGAAGAACTAAACCAAAGTACATACACGTGTTCATGTCCTCAGGGATTCACCGGAACTTTCTGCGAAGGTCGGTAGCTACTAGCTACTAGCTACTAGCTAGTGCCAGATGACGATATACATATATTGTTATAATTATATAAATATTTTTGTGGTTTATTATTTTATATTTGTAATTAATGATATTTATTAAAATTATTAATCAATTTATATGTATATCTATATATATATATATATATATATATATATATATATATATATATATATATATACTAAAACTCATTAACGACCACGTGATAGATTTGATCACGTGCAAACATGACCCCTGTAACAATGGTGGAACATGCGTACCACTAAATAAAGGCTTCAACTGCACATGTAAAACTGCTTATTCCGGTCTCAGATGTCAAGGTTTTTTACGTTACTTTATTATAGTGTTATACTTTAAATTTATTTAAATATAATTATATATGTATTTGTATATATATATATATATATATATATATATATATATATATATATATATATATATATTTGTATATGTATATATACATAGCATCACGTAATATATGAGTATATAGGAATTAATATGTATTAATGTTAGTTTGTATTTGTGTATTTATTAAATTAATTAATTTATTAATTTATTAAAAATTAATAATGTAATAACTTATTAAACTTATTAAATTTATATTTATACTCTCGTTTATTATAATATTACGAATTCGTACGTTATTATGTTAAGATGTAAACAATCTTCTAGCTAATAATCACATTGCATATATTACACGAGTTTAGAACATTGCTTAGAGGAATAGTACCCAACACAGTACTATTCCAATAACTTCACGTCGCTTTATGTTATCTGAGCGTCCAATAAACGCCGTCCATCTACATACACCTGCATACATATACAGTATTATCGTTACTGAATACATTATTATAAGAGTCGTTGTTATAATGTATTGTTCTAATCTATTGTTCGCGATTCGTTTATAGTCGGACATGTTTACAATAATCTAATAGGATAACAGCAAACAGTAAGAGCAGCATAATAGCAGCATAATAGAATTTAATAGTAGCATAATAGCACAATGTAAACATTTGAGGCTCTAGCATTTGCTGTTATGCTGCTATTATGCTGCTCTTACTGTTTGCTGGGATAACATAATAAATCTAATAACGACACTTTTAGAAACTAAATGGAGTATAAGAAGTATAAAAAGAGTATAAAGTAGTATACTATATACACGCATACGCGCATCATTCAATGTTAGGAGAAAAAGTTGAATGAGACCAATACTAAAATTGACTTGATTTCATCTATTCAACCTTTTTCAAGGTTTTAATTAAGCAATTTATTTCAAACTAATAGTTATATTTCAATCAAACTTTTATAATTAATTCCAATATATACAAATTTATATTATTGTAGATTAATTTATAGAAAAATGTGTACTCATAATGACGCCGATACGCATATTTGCAAAAAGGCTGAATACATAGTTAATTATTTAACTTAATAATTATTGATCTTTTTATAAATGTTGAATGAATAAATGGTGCATTAACCTTATTTCGAATATTCACCCTTTACTTTTAACAATTTATACACCATAATTAGGGACTAATTAACATTACATCATCACGAGTAATATATATATATATATATATATATATATATGTATATATATTGTTTAAAGTTAACTGTATACTATACAGTGGATAGCATAGATATGTTTACTATATCAATATATGTAGAACACCGCTTAGATTATATATATGTATATGTATCAGTGATAATTCACATTAGTCACTATATTATATATATATATATATATATATATATATATATATATGTGTGTATATGTGAGTATTTATATGTGTTAGTGTGTGTGTGTGTATGTTTGTGTGTGTAATTTATACGTATTCCATGAGATCCGCGTGACGTGATCATCAATATAAGATACTTTCTTTATATCGCGATGGACACAGTGCTACCTCAACCGAATGACACGCGTGTACACGTCGTGGCCAGGTGTCACCGTCGTTACCACCTAGGCGTGTCAACACGTCACGCGTCACATGCCACACGTCACATGCCACACTATTATGTAAGACTAGTCGTCTGACCATCAGACTACGACTCAGGCATAAGAATGGAGAACGGAATGATGCAGTGCGGTGACCAGACATGTCCGCAAGACCGCATGTGTGTGTTCACCGACACCGACAAGAACAAGGAGTACGCATGCGTCTGTCCTGAAGGACGCAAGTGTTCCTCCAGTTAGTATTACACATCATAGTATACATATAACATAGTATATATATAAATATATTTATATATATATATATATATATATAATCAGAGATAATATATGAGTTTAGAATAAAATTACAATTTAAGACTATAAGTATTACCTTCAATGGTGTTTATTATTTATATTTTATAGACAATGTGATATATTTATATCAGAAATCACTTATAATTATAAGCCCTGTAGGATCTAAATGATCTCTAAGTTTATCTCTAATGATATGATTGTCGTAGTAGGACAGTTCTTCAGATGGACAGTGTGTGCAGTCAGTGTATACATCGTATCTGTCTAACTGTCTATGCAACAAGGAGCGTACCCTTGTTTAAGTGGATTTACATACATTCTATACAAAATAGCAATTTTATATTTATAATATATTTATATATATATATATATATACACATAATTAATACAATAACAAATAACACGTCGTCCGTCTCTTACGTAAAAGGTCAACTGTTAACCGGAAGTGACGAGTCCGATACCGGAATTAGAGGTGCTTACGTGTTCGTCATAACCCTGGCGATATGTCTGGTCATCATATCGGTGCTGACCGTAGTGAACCTGCTGAGCAGGAAGAGGTTAACACACACACGTGTGTACTATATAATGTATATATCATCGTTTGTTATCTCTATCTATATATCTTTATTTCTATATTCCTATATATATATCATGCTCTCTCTATATATATATTTATATATATATATGCTTATATTTACCTCTCTCTTAATCGTAATAATTAATTACTTGTAAAACTATACAAATCCCTAGCCAGACGTACGACATCCGTAAATAATACATTTTGTGCAGCTAATATCAAACCTACCTACTATTAATGATAGCATAGCTACGTATATACGTAAATACCGTATCTTTAAATATATGTATTATTGATAAGTTATATACAGAATATATAAAATATTAAATTACTATGAAGTGGTTTCAGTAATAGTATTAATTTATATATATATATATATATATATATATATATACATTCTAGTTATATATTGAATAATTAACTTGAATAATTGTATTATTAGAACAAAAGAAAATGGAAAACCTGGTGATGGTTAACATATATATAATATTTATTTATTGAATATCATATATATATAGTGAATACAATACAAATAGCGGATACAAATGGACCCCTCAATAAGTCATAGACTTGTACATGTTATACATAACTATGAGGGGCCCCGGACAATACAATACAAATAGTAAAATTGTTTTCTTTTGTTTTGATTTATAGTTTATTAAGTTCTTGATAAACACAAGAGAATATATATATATATATATATATATATATATATATAATTATATATATACTTATATATTATACATAATGAATACCATACTACATTAGATTTGGACCTGTACCTAGCCTACTAGTAAAACACCATGGTGGAATGTGGAAAGCAGGCCGTGAATAACGTGAACACAACTGAACAACTCCTTCTAATTAAATAAATAATATAAATATTAAAATGTATTATATTATTAAACTATATCGTGATATTTATATATATATAATATGTTATAATTTATAATAAGCTCACGAATACATAACTAACAAACGAACACCTAAACATATATCATAATACTTTATTTTACTTTTACTTGTAATCCCGCCATTCGGAAATTGTGCAGGGAATTAACACAATTGACTCCGAAACACATTTTCTTCGTCCGTATCGATCATGTACAACATTTACCATGGTTTGAAAATCCTTAATATACATCTTAGTCTAATATGACATGTCATCTATACATTGCTTTTCGGGCGTCTTCGTTTACGTACTCCTTCAACCATACCTTGCATTATAGTTTTGCAGAGGCCGTCATGTCTGGATATGTGTCCATACCATTTTAGCTTGCGTCGTTTAATCATTCGTAGGAGAGGTTCGTAGTTGCCGATGGAAATAATATTGTGCTTTACATATTCATTAGTATTTCTATCCTGATATTTTATCCCGAAAGGTTTCCTATGGAACTTGTTTCCGAATGCTTGAATTGTTTATATATATATATAACTGAATTGATCGTATATGTCTCGCAACTATATATTAGTATTGATAATACAAGTGATTAGTACATATTATACTTTAACTAAGTGTTGATATGCTTACTATTCCATATGGTCTATAGGCGTAGCATAGCCTCCCGAATGGTAGTATTAGTTATGCGCCTAATAATGTGATTACGATGATGATGCTGATGATGATTATGATGATGATGGTTAGATAATGATGATGATGATGATGATGCTGATTATGATGTTGATGATGTTCATAGTTAATATGATTATCCTTAACATAGGCTTGGGTCAACCTTCGTTGGTTACCAGATCAATAAATACATACCTAAGTATACTTATATGTTTACATAAGGCCTACAAGAATACTACAATACATACCTATAGGTACTTATAAGTATACTTATATGTTTACATAAGGCCTACAAGAATACTACAATAACCACAAACAACAATAACTAGCGGGTAATAACAGGACATTTATTTAATAACTCATGATATTATTATTATATAGAGATGATATATGACTTAATGTTGATAATAAAGTAGGAATGATAGCTGAGAAGTAAGAAGTAGGAATTATAAATTTAAAATATGATTGGTTGATATTGTTTATTGATAGTTATAGGAACAAACAAAATGATATAATTCAACGTATTATAATAGTGTAGGTATATATAATATACCTATATATAATTATTTATAAATGCCATAGTATACATAGTAGATATGTAAAATATTAAATGTGAAAATAAACTAAATATGAAGGACATATTATTCACATGTAGTTTTAAGATGTAAGGAACATATTACATATATTGTATTGGTTATATAAGAGGGTGATGAAGAATACTTCCTTAACGTAATTAACATATTATAACTACATGTGAATAATATGTCCTTCATTATAATTAAGTCGAAACAGGGAACATATTTAAAAGGGAGATAATTTAAAATAATATAGTTGATGGGTGTCAGTTATGACGGATGCCAGTTGACGAGTGGCAGTTGGAAATGATCAATACGATACATAAAGTAAAAGTTAAGTAAACAGTCCGGATAGATATTTGAATGTTACATTACAGAATATACTAATGAGATGATAAGTAAATAATGATACTAGTCAATATATGATAGGCTAATATAATACCAGTGAGTATATCAGTTATTGGTCAAGTAAGGTTTTATCTAATAACACGAAATTTGAAAAAAATAAAACGAACAGTTTTTGTAATATTTTCTATATTTGGCTTAACGGATAGGTTAGAGTCAAGAGTAACCCCAATATGATAAAATAGGAGGGTCATATGCTGTAATGATGAATATCAGTAGGAGGCAAATAGGAATATGTAGAAATACTATTGAGAAGGGTTGATTTTTAGAAGTTAAGGCAGAGGCTATAATAAATGAGCCTTACAAGGCTATTACATATATATATATATATATATATATATATATATATATATATATATGTGTGTGTGTGTAAAGTGGAATCACAAGAACACAGTTGAAAATTAATAAGTATAAGTAGTTTACAAAGTATACTTATAGTTGATTATAGTTGATATATCTGATATATCTAATATATATTCTGACTACATACAACTATATTCCTACATTATATATAATGTAGGAATATAGTTGTATGTAGTCAGAATATATATTTATATATATATAATCGAATGGGGCGTAGGGTACTATAGTATCATAGTAACATATATGTTATGGAATCACGTAGATTGATAGTCTGTTGTGCTATTTTGAGTAGACTTATTATATAAACATAACACTTTACCCAACTATTTAACTTTGGCTCCAAGCGCCATACCCCGGTAAACAATATCAACATATGGGCTACACTTGTGCGATGGGTCTAGTAGAGGAGATATGCACCATCTAGATCAGGGGTTCTTAAACTTTTTTTGTCATGACCCTTTTCATGAAATAAAATTGTACTATTACCCAAAATTATTTTGAAAATAAAAAACAGATTTGCTTAAAATATTCATTAATGTGATTTTTAATTTGTTTCTTATATACTAAATCTGAAATATTTAGCAAAGTTTTGCTTAAAATACATCTCATCTTTCTGCTTCAAGTTTATTTCTATTTTTTGATTTTATATTCAATAATGTAGAAAATCCTTTTTCGCAGAAAATAGCAAAAGTACTCTCAATGCAAATTTTTCGGTCTATTTTTGGATATTGTGATGAAATCTGATATGTTTTCTTCTTGTTTGAAGACATTTTTCATGGATGTATTATTTACTAAACTAAGAAATTCGTTTTCCATTTCCTCATGAATATTATCCATAATTATAATAAACGGATTATTTGCTAGTCTCATTTGTATGCTTTCTGTATTTATTTTGTGGAAATAACTTTCAAATTCAATGTTTAAAGATTTTAGATTAGTTTTAATTTCATTATTGAGATTTTCCGATATATTACTACCATCAATCATTTGTGATAATCTTAAAAAACGAAAAAATTAAATGTTTCTATTTTCTATTTTACTGATCCATAGTTTTAGTTTATCTATAAATGTTTTATGTAATCTCTATGTATTATATACTATATATTTAATTGTATCTGGACCTTGAAGTTGAAAATTAAGAAGATTTAATGCTTCGAATATATATACAAGGTAAGCTACGTTTTATTTAAAATTATCGGTAATCTCATTTAATAAATGTTCTGCATTTTTACCTTGATATTTAAAATATATTTTTAATTCATCCATAAGCTCAAATACACGTGCTATAACATTACCTTTCGACAACCATCTGACAGCGGTATAATAAAAAGGCCATTGTGAGTAGAATTCAACTCTTGACATAAAAGCCGAAAAATACGTGTATTAAGTGCACTTTTTTTTAATAAAATTTACCATTTTGATAAGTATTTGTAAAACAGATTTCTTATTAATAGGAAGAGTTTTCGACGATAAAGCTTCTCGATAAATCATGCAATGTATAGTTATAGTGATATCTGGATTCTTCTTTGTTTACTAAAGTTGCAAATCCTGATGTTGATCCTAGCATTGCTGGAGCTCAATCTGTGCATACACTAGTTAATGTTAACCAAGAGAGTTCTTCTTTTTCAAAAAATTCTGAAAATATGTTCATTACATCAATAGCCTTTGTCGTAGTTGTTAAAGGTTACACAATAGAAATTCTTCTTTAACTTTGTTATCGCGAATATATCGTACATATACTAATAACTGTGAGGTGTGAGAAATATCTGTAGATTCATCGAGTTGTAAAGAAAAATAAGGTGAGTTTGTGATGTTTGTTATTACATGTAATTTAATGCCTAGGGTTTCACTAGAGTTTCTGCTATTGTGTATGGTTTTTTTATTGTCAATAAGAAGCGCTATTTCATAGGATTCTCTTGTAATGCTACTTGATTGAAACATTACACTTGAATCAGTGTCTAAACGTGATCGTTTAAGTTGAGTTTCTTTAAACTTGAAAAACTCAATAGAGAGGCGTAGAGGAAATTATTGAATTGAAAGAGCAATTTATAAGTGTTACTTATTTTGGCTCGCAGGAAAATGTAACTCCTCGAATAGCTGAATTAATCCTACAATTTTTTTTTAAATATTGAGAATGTAATTGTTCACCAATAATAATACTAATTGAGATTTACTAATACACTGAATTTTTGGAGAAATCTTCTTTTTTAAATTTAATATTATTAATAAAAAACCCTATGACCCTTTGAAAAAACCCCATGACCCTTTTGTGGGTCATGACCCATAGTTTAAGAACCCCTGATCTAGATCAATCCGCCTACTGAAATAATCATCATGACAAATCATAACAACACACACACAACATACCGGATCGGTCGTGTCCCAGGATAACAACGTCTGCGCTATTTATCGGAATTTCCCAGGATACAAGTGAACAATTAGCTACTGACGATATATACATAAACAAAGATAACTGGAAGGAAATGAATGAATTAAAAATACTAAAAAAAAACTAAAGATGATATCGAAGATGACGACAATTTGAAAATGGAATGTTAGGTCACATTCACGATGTGATAACATTGGGAGAACTCAGTAGATAATTAGAAAACTATAAATGGGATGTAATAGGACTAGCAGAAATAAGATGGAAGTGAACTGGCGAAGAAATCACTTACAATGGCCTATATGTTACCAATACATTCTTGTATAGCAGTCAATATAAATTAAAACGGAATGATGTTTGATTTTTAGTCAGGAAAGAGCTTACAGAATCTATACTTGATTTTAAATATCTCGGACAGAATCATATCAATAAGACTAGCAGCAAACACAAATAACCTAACCATCATACGCATCTACATCTGAATATATCGATGAAGAAATAAAATAATTCTAAGAATTAGTTGAGGAAACTATCACGAATACACCCAAAAAAGATGTTATGGTAAAACTAGATGACTGGAAATCAAAAGCTGGCGAAGACGCATATCATTTATACCCAAATGATATAGGACGTTTTGGCATCGGCAAAATAAACAGCCGATGAGAAAGACTACTCGATATAGTTCGCTGAAAAACACAAAATAGTTATATATCTCCAACACGCTATATAACTATACACAGTCAATAAGAACTACATTGCACTCACCTGATGGAACAACTCATAATAAGATATAATAACACCACAAATATTCAAATCAAGTATCATCAAAACTAGTACAAGAACATACCCTGGAGCTGTTATCTATGGAGACCATGCCCTGTTATTTGCAATATTAAATGAAACTATTTATTATGAAAAATGGAAGTAGTCAAATGATATAATTCCTTAGAAAAGCTACTAAACCCAGTCATTCCCTATCAATATAAATAACTACTTAGAGCTAATATATCACAACTAAATAGAGATGACACTTATATGACTACATTATTCTTTGATATTGAAAAAGTGATACACTCAACGGCTTGCTAAACTCTAGGTAAATTACGAAAGAAAAAGCAACCATGCATGGTTGGATGTGATGGATGATCCATGATCCATGGATCACATATGGAATATTAGATCTATGTGATAAGAGAAGAGTTATAAACTCATAAAAAAACCAATCCAGATATAAAAGAGGAATACAATAAAATTGATATATTAATTCGGAAATTAATGAAAAAATCTAAAGAAAACTGGATACAAGAATAATGTATTACTATTAATGAAGATATGGCAAGATAAAACAAGAAAGCATATAAAATACTTAAAATTCTGACAAACCCTACAAAGAGAAAAACCATGATAATAGAAGACCATAACCATAAACTTTTTTCTGATAACGAATCATAACTAAAAACATGGACATAATACAGTAATAAACTCTATAATGATTTCATTACACCAAATAGTAATACATTGATTAACCGAAATACTGCTAACGAGGATCCACTGCCAATACTTGAATGTGAGGTTGAAAATGCAATCAATATGCTAAAAGATGGTAAATCACCTGGTAATGACAACATTCTAATCGAATTCAACAAATATAGAGAAAAACGCATAACTAAAATATCCAAAACATATGGAAAACAAAGATATGGCTAGACCAATAGACAAAGTTTTAATAAATCCTATTATGAAAAAAGGCGATATTAAAAAAATGCTACAATTACCGTACACTCATCCTACTACCTCATCCGAGCAAAATACTGTTAAGAATAATACTAAATAGATTAACACATCAAGCTTAACAAATACTAGCAGAAGGGTAAGCAGAATTTATAAAATCAAGGAGTACTATTGAACTACCTTAACAGCAGAATCATCATGGAAAAAACATTGGAATTCAAAAAGATGTATACCACAAATTCATTAATTATTAAAAATCTTTCGATATAGTATGGCATAAAGGATTATGTAGCTGCTCACAAGAAATTATAAATATAATAGAATCATTATATGCTAATTAAAACAGTGCGATAATACTCAATAACATGGCCGGGTAATTTTTGCACACTACAGTTGGAGTAAAACATGTCTTACATGTCCTGCATGGTTGTCTACTATCGCCTGTGTTATTCAATATATTTCGTGAACAAATTATGCAAGATACACATCAAATCAACAAATCAACTATATATGTTGGATATGTTGAATTCGAGAATAAAGCCCTTAGAAGTCTATTATGTTACATGATTTATGTATAATGCCAACATAAGACTAATAAATATGTCCAAGAAATAATATCAAACCAGATCGGTAAATATGAACCTCTCCTTAGCACTATAAAGAGAAGAAAGCTACAATATTTTTTGACACATTTGTCGACATGACACCTTGGCTAAGACAATTATGCAATGAAAAAAATAGGGTACTATAGTAGAAGAGGAAGAGGAAGACCTCTATAGAGGAAGAGGAAGACCGAGGAATAACTGGATGACAAATATAAATAAGTGGACAAAGACACCTAGCGAACTACTACGAAAGGTAGACTATCGAGAAGGATGGATAATATTTGTTGTGAAATCGAGCGAGATGATTCCCCTATATCGTATACGATTCAAGAGTTTTGGGACTAAAAGGAAAAGAAAGAATAATAGAATATCATGGAATTGGGCAATACTATTATGTAAGGGGAGGATATAGGTAGAGGATATAATAAACTGAATTAGTTACTATTAACATATATGTAGTACTAGTATACTAATAATTATATTATTAGATATATTATTAAATGTGTTCATAAATACATTAGTAAATATATGAATGATATGTTATTACAAGTTATAGTTTATCACACGCAGGGTGTTCGCACACTACCCACGCACCTATACACTATATAAATAATTATAAATACCATAAGTAAATATATAGGATTACCCGAATTTTAGTCTTAATAATGTAACCCGGAATGAATAGAAAAAGAGCAGACATAGAACATAGGCGCTACACTTCCTACCCGCTGCTACTTCGGTCCATATAACAAACAATAGAATTACGACGATATAATAAGATAATAAATTCCAGTTGTGATTAGGCGCGTTTATAATAATCGTTAGTGGTTTAGAATAATGCACCCATTGTCTGGCCTGATCTCGAACCTGATTTACATTAGTGGTGATAGTGGGCGTATTCGGTTACGCCCTTCGGTCTCGAGCCGTGCGGGCGTCGAATTAGTCGAGGTCTCTAACCCGCATCATCGGCGGCTGTGGGCGTGTCGGTTTGCGTGCGTCACCCGAATAGCGTATCGTCAACGATCGCGCGTATATATGTATCGGTATGTGTGTGTGTGCGCGACGCATTAGAGTTACGTAATTATCAATTAGTGAACCTATTGTTTGGAGATAGTCGCATCGGATTAAGGGGCGCCCCTTTAAAGTATATTCCCCGAAATCACCCATTACTAGCGACAACGATCACTGTAGAGGCCCACGACCTAGAAAAGAATTGACCACTGGTCAATGACCACGTACTAGACGGCTAGACCAACACACGTTGACACGCTCACCGGCGTAATAATCACACACTTATACGCACACACGCACACGAGAGAGCTTGCACGCGTACGAAGTATATAACGGTATCTATAGATATATTACACGATATCATAATAATACATAATATATTACACATCGCATCACACGCAAACACATACACACACACGCATACATAAATACATACACAAGCGCTCGTGAGAGACTGGATATATTTCGACGGCGACGGTCAATTCGGCGACCGCTGTTTACGCGTGCGCGACCGTCGACTTCCGGGCAATGGACAACAATAACAAAGTGAACAAGATGCATCTGTCCACTCCGGTAGACCTCGATAATGGGCCGGGGGCGGGGGCGGGGCTGGGGGCGGGACTGTCGTTGTCACGCAGGGCTTCCATGGAGCTGTCACTCATGAAGATATCACCTAATCGACAGGACATGGTGGCCAGGAAAGAAGTTAGTTTATCTATAGATACGCCAAATAGGGCTCTATAGAGGGCTCTATAGAGCTCTATAGAGCCCTATTTGGCGTATACGCTATTCCGATAACTTCATATATTTCAGATATTTATTAATATATAGAGGCAAACGAATAGATAATCATATCGCTTCTTCGTTTACTTTCTTCGCTTCTTCCTATAGGCATGACCATGGTAAATTTATAAATTCTGATATTATTATATATATAATTTTATTAATGATATATCGAAAATTGTAAGTCAAAGTTAAATATAATATTGATTAATAACGGGTATTGTTTATATCACCCGAAGTTCCTAGAATCGATATAAACGGTTATCGATTGTAATTTAATAATGCACGTGTAGTTCGCTTTGTAATATACACCTGACTACTGTGCTCGTATTCCGGGCACTGAGGTCATCAGTATAAGTACTAAACACAGCAGTGTTTAGTAAACACCACTTATAGTAGGTAGATATAGTACCTATATATAGTATAGTATACCTATATATATATATATATATATATATATATATATAGTATATTAGTTTTAATATGGATTACATTAGTTATTCCGAAATAGAATATATTTGATTACATTTGTATTTTCAGTGAATATTCACTAAATATGTACTGATTCGTGCTGAATATTACTAATTTATAGAGTTAATTAACTCTAGATATTATATTATAAATTAGGGGACCGGTAATGTGTCTGAGTATCGAGTTTCTGAACAATCGAGATTTAACTGTGTATATATATATATATATATATATATATATATATATATATATATATATATATATATATATATAATATATAGATTATTATATAAATAATTAGTCAAGTTGTGTATTATCTATGGATCTAGGAGGCACTTAGTTTACTAAGAGTCTCCTAGATTTCTGACGTAGGTTCTTTCTAAATATTCCTGTATTTAATCTGTATGTATATATATATGTTATCATTTTATTCATAACTTAGTATATATTATAAATATTATTATTATATTATAATAAATATGTTATTCTAAAAATATAGTATTTTAAAAATATGGTTGTGCCTGTAAATAAACTAATTTTTATTTTAAATAATAATAAAATAATATACGATACAAAATGTCGATTGGATGTTAATATTTATATATTTCTATTGTACATAGTATATATACCTATTAATTACATATATGTACTATAGTATATAATATGTACTATAGTACATTTTCAACCGAATACAAATTAGATTATCGAACATATATATATATATATATACAGTGTTGCCAACTGTGTTGGGCATCGTTCCCGTTCCTTTTGGAACGGTAACGGGAACTGATATAAAAATAGGAACGGGAACGGGAACGCAGAAAGGAAAGGATGCAGAATAATGAACGGGAAAGAGGAACTGGAACGCTTAGACATAAATATATTAACTAGTTCCAGTGGAAAACGTTCCTTTACAAGTATACTCCGTATACGGAGATTTATATAGTATTAATTCAAGATATTTTTTACATTTATTTTATAATCTATACAATATAAATAAAGAATTACAACGATTAGCATTATAATACAAGTTTTAATATAATAAACAAATATACAATAATAATAAATACATTTAACATTTAATACATATTACCATGCATAGATTTAGAGTACCAGATACTCTACATCTATGTTACCACGTAATACTACTATATACTCGAATGTTTTATCGCCAATTATGTTTATTGTTGCACTATTAATATGTGTTGCTAGCGAAAACATTCGTTCGACAGGTGCTGAAGATGGCAATATACAATTTTATTTTATAAATATTTGCTTTATTATTTTAATTTACCTATTAGGTTTGAAAGACTCAAATCATACTGATTCATGTATTATTAATTAGTCCATTTGTTTGAGTATATATAATTATATTATACTATATTTAACTATATAGAGATTATTATATAGTTTGTAATATGGATAATGTGCATTGTATAATGTACAATGTACAAAGTACAGTATATATATGTATGTATATGTATACTGTATATTTTAGATTATACTGTATAGAATAAGTATATTTTACACCGTGTACAATTTACCGTATAATTAGCACACGATATTACCGATATAATCCGGTAATATAGTGTACTTACAGTTGGACTTAATCCGTAAAATAGTCACTATACACTGTTTAGTAGGTACTGTACAGTTTACACTGTATACAGTGTATAGTGTACATTGTGAAGTATAAAGTGTATACTGTATTATATGAATAATAAAAAACTGAAACTGGAACGTTACATATCAATGGAACGGGAACGGGAACAGTAACGGGTAATATAAAAAGAACGGGAACGGATAATATAAAAGGAACGGAAACGGGAACGGGAACGGATAAATTAAAAGGAACGGGAACGGATAGCACTAATAAAAGTAACTTTGCCTAGGCACTAACACTGTATATATACATATATATATATTTTGGAACTGCAGTTGATCATGATCAAATACATTTGTTAATCATATCATAATCTTCAATCGTCAGTTATAAAATAATTTTCAAAATTTATAATAGTATATCAATTGAGTATTATGTATGTAATGCTTTTATTAATACATATGTACATATATAAACACTACTATATATATAAACAATACTATATATATAAACAATACTATATATATTTATATATACTATTAGTAAAACATGTATATCATTTATTGTTTGTATAAAGTATTAGCATACACAAGTTTAGGGATATACTATCTATTAATTACTGATATAATCTAATTAATAATCTTTATATATAATATTTTCTATAAACATTAGGTATATTATACATATAGTATTGATTATTCTAGTATATAGTTTCCACAAACACTGTTCCTATAGGAATCTTCAGAACATTATAATGTTCTACTATAGTAGTGCATGCATTATTCCATATATAATGCATCGGACATGCTTTCCTTAGATTATTATGATTATGGCATTTCATACGAATGTTGGTATGATGTTCTGCCGATGATATTATGATATTAGTGTTCGTTGGTTTCACATATTCTCTCGTAAAGTTAACTTTTATTACACCGGAAGCTATTTTTAACAATAACCTTAAAATCTCCCCAAAGAAGGCGATACTTCAAAACCAACCGGATACGGGGATAGTACCGTCAACACTGGACGAGGATCTAGACTTCCACTTCCACACCAGGGATATTCCCTTGCCGAAGATCATCCCTAGTTCTAAATCACACCACAAGATAAGAAAGGGTTTCAATGTTAGTGTAGATAATGTTCTAGTTACACATTCCTTCATTGGATTGTGTAACTTATTATAGTAATGATTTATAAATATTCTAACGAGCGGAAATCTAATTACCTTATTGTAATACGCCTATAGGCTGCTATAGTCTGCTATAGTACCACACTATGTTCACTATATATGGTAATATCTTATAAATCTATAGTAACACTATATTCACCATGTATAGTAAATGTAAAAATGTAAAAATGTAAAATGTAATAGTAATATATTACCACCATACAAATACCCCATATTCACCATATATGGCAATGTATTATCACTCCATAATCACGATATACTTACCATATATGGTATTGTATTAGCACAATCACCCTATAGGGTTTAGATTACTTTAGAATGGCGATAAGAAGAGTTCAACTGATGAATAGATTCGCGGACAAGAGGTGAGAGTTATGCAATCATTAACAATAGATATCACTTTAAAAGATAACGATACAATAGATAGCTCTTCAATAGATAACATCTCAATAAATAACATATATTAATTATACAATATTACAATCATGCATGAGAATATAGTCGCAAATATTGAATTTCGTGGTTAATTATTTGTAAATGATATATTAATATTGTGGACACGTGAATGTACACAATATAGTGTACTGTATAGGTATCCTACATGTGTACTCTGTAATGAACCTATGTACATTGTATAGCGTGCAATGTACAGTGTACACTTTACAGTATACAATGTACACTATAAATATGTACAATGCACATTGTACATTGTACATGTTTAGCAATAATATAATATTAGTGACATTGCAGTTGACCAACTACAATACTAAATTATCTTTGATTAATCTATATTACTAGAATTAATTCGAATACACTAAATCGTATACTGTATATATATACAAAGTGTAGGTGTACCTATAGGTACCCTGTAATCAAATCATTGTTAATCTAAATAAGTTTTATTTAATCATATTCAATATATATATATATATATATAAATTAATGCAATTTCGAAATAAGTTTAATATAATAATTGAAACCGAAACCGAAACCGAAACCCAATATCCTGGAACCGCACACGATACACACATATGTGTGTACAAACAAATACACACGCACAATCATACTTATATATATTATATAATTAATATCGGTGTAATCTATTGATCTCCCATGTTTTAGATCTGATCTCCAAATAGATAAAATCTTACCCACGAAAGCAGTTAATTATAGAGGGTTAACTTTTCACCCGGAATACTATACCTCACCTAGACAGGTATGCCAACTTATAACTAATATATATATATATATATATATATATATATATATATGCGTGTGTGTGTGTATGTGTGTATACTATAGTACGTTAATATGTAAATATAATTGAAATAATACCGCTAAATAAGCGTATTTTAGGCCTAACCAGATTAGTTACAATCAAACCAATACAACACGACTATTAATTAGATTACGTAATACTTAGAGTACGCAATACGGTGGATTACGCGTAGAGTGTATTACATCATCATCACGTGATCAAGGATTGTATTAACGCTAATGCCGCGCGTACTTCTTAGTAATAACGGAGAAAGTAGCCAATGCACCAAGTAGCCACTCGTTAGGCTATAGCCACTCGTCGTGTTTCCTCACAGAGCTAGAGAGAAAGAGTTTCTCTCTAGCTCTGTGGGTTTCCTTACCGCCGTGTCCGGTATCGAGTGAAGCACGTTACGCAATAGCTAAAGCCACGAGTCTTTGTTTTATTTTTAATTTCTTATAAAATTTCTTGTATAATTTCTTAATTCTTCGCAATATTTGTAATCTAATGAGAATGTCGCGTAACTGTGGTTAACCGATGACGTCATAGTCAAACGGTGTATCGCGCT
The DNA here is from genome assembly GCA_964019155.1 of Osedax fenrisi. NCBI lineage: Eukaryota > Metazoa > Annelida > Polychaeta > Sabellida > Siboglinidae > Osedax > Osedax fenrisi. Next base: position 20,018,845 of record OZ025243.1, on the reverse strand, counting down.
ACTAAGTTATGGATTATATTATATAATTTGAAATAACATATTTGTAATCATATATATATATATATAAATCTCGCAAGTTATTTTGAAGTATTGTCGTATTATATGAGTTAGTTAATATATTAATTAGTTAACAGTTATTAAGTTTGACGTATATCAGGAAGTGATTCTGTTGTCTTTGGATATTAATTTACATGACTTATATAAATCTAATATCTTACATATATGTATGCTATAGAATATATAGACATGTCTGCGTATTGCAATATGATAATATATTGGAAATTAGATAGGCTAGACTTTTTCTATACTTGTCGATCTTACTTTAATTTTCAATTAGTAATGATATAAGCCACGCCCCCTTAAACTATCTAGGTAGGTTAGCCTATAGGTTAAATCTCAAACCGGCTGAAATTCCATGTTGGAAAATTTCAGTCGTTATTGAACTAAACTTATATAAATATGTGTCATAGTATAGAATTTAAAATTGAATACAATTTAGAACCGTATTAATGTCAATGTGTAAATGTGCTACATCAATGGTATTAGAAATAAATAATAAAATACAAAACATCTATTGTAATATATCTATATATCGGTATTATTACGATATGACGTATCTGCGCGTTTACCCCACTAATAGGGGCGCTGGAACGATGGTGTGTATGTAGGGGGGGACCACTTGGTTAACCACTTGGTTAACCAATCAAAATAAATGTTGTGGTAAACGTGGGGGCAGGGACCAATACATAGGAGGTCCCCTAGATTTTAAGTAGGTGGGACATCCCCCCGCCGCCCCCCCTTTACAGCGCCCCTACTCACTATAGTGATACTGCTAGTTTTAGTTGAATTAAGCGTGATGTAAGCTAGTTTTAAAAGCGTTTAGTTTTCAGATACCGTTAAGTCCGGAAACCATTCATACGTTGAAACTTCCGGTAACCCAACGTACCAAAGACAATCTACATACCGCCTTATTATCTGTGCAGGTTACTTATCTAATACTGCATTAATAATACATAGTTTATATAAGGAAATATATATATATATATATATATATATATATATATATATATATATATATATATATATATATGATATAGCATACGCGAATAGTGAAATTTGAATATACACAAAGTATAAACAGCGGAAAACATGTGTACCTATATATGTACCTATAGGTTATTATTTAGGATATCGTATTGTTTATAATGTGAATTCTTATTAAAGTAGACACTGTAATAATGTGTTATAAAGCGTTAATTACGAATACGGTGACAACTAAGCATTCAGTAATAATATAGTACAAAGTAATATAGTACTTTGTTTTTATATTTTACTTTCTATACATAGAAACATAGAAACACACCTATGAATTGAGTAAAATATTAAATTGCATGTAAATTTAGGTAAATGTATGTACTAAAATACCAATATATATATATATATATTTGGTGGAATCCTTTCATCCCATCCAGGAACTTAGATGAAGTTTTCACTTATAACCATATATAGCTCTAATGTCCCTTCGAAGCCGCTCTCGTGTTAAGGCATCCATGGTTTTAACGAGAGCCGATCATTTATTTATACACAATTATATAAGATCACTTCTAAATAATATTTTAAGACCCATTTTATAAAATTAATTAATGGTCCGGACGAGGTTCGAACCCGTGTCCTACTGCTTGTGTGTCTGACGCCTTAGTCACTGAGCCACACAGGCAGTTGTATATATATATATATAGATATATATTAGTTGCGATACTACTTCCAATAGCGTCAGGAGTTCGCTATTAATTAGATAATGAATGGTATATCTTTTATTCGTAAATTATTTCGTACCGAATATAATTATTTGAATGTATATATTTGAATATGTGCTAAAAAATGATCTGGTATTAACTTAATCTATAGATATATATATATATATATATAATATAGATATATAATACTGTTACCGTGTTATAACACGCGTGTTATCTATATATATAGGTTAGATACATGTCACGTGTTTAGTTTGATATTACATAACATTTAATTCACTTCAACTGAATGTATACTGTTATTACTTACTTAGTTCACAGGACAATCAAACATAGAATACGCTCTACTTTTTCCGTATATATGCGCAAAACGTATACGACGTAATGCATAGAACATATCGTACACTGTTGTATCGTACACTGTTAACAATAAGGGTATAACATTATGAATTATATGGTATAACATATGGATATACGAGTTATACCATACAATTACGTTAAATGGTATAAGATCACATATTATATAGTATAACATTTGTTTTTTTTAGTTATACCGTAAATGGTATACCAGGACGCCACGGGGTTATACCATTTTGTAATCAATGTTATACCATTTATTTCTAACAATGTATGACAACTTACGCGAGCCAAGCTTCGCGCAGTAACATGTAGCAACGCGGCAACCGTGCATACGGATCACGTTAACTCCGCGCTCCATTGCAGGCGTCCGTGAATTCCATGTGCGAATACCCGATGAGGGTTCAGATGGCGCTCATTAAGTACGGCTTTTACGAGATGTTAGTACGAGATGTCCGCACGTGATGTCCGTCGCCACTGTTGTTTACCTACGTCGGTAGTCACGTGGTTTGTGTTCGATGTACGCGTCCTAAGATATGCCGACCATCCCGTATGAAGTTTTATTAAACAAATTAAATGTTGCAACTATATTGCGGTATACGTATATGATATATATGGTTATGTCGATATAATCGAAACGCGTATATAGAAAAATAATCAAATGTATATAAAATATAAATATTATTTTTTGAATATTTGTTATTAAATGTATGTGTCACGTGATGGTCGGCCATCTTATGGCACATACATCGAGTATCCACGCGTGTTGAATAATGTTACATTGGTGAGATATGGCAATACCGATCTAGGTAAAAATACATATATATATATATGATAGATGGCTATCACAAATACACAAATACACACATACACATACATACACACACATACACACACACACTGAATCACTAGTAACAATACGTTCATTGTTCAGGTACGAGAGGAACCGGCTGATAATACGGCAAGGTCACAAGGCAACTAACTTCTACATGATTCTCACCGGTACAGGTTAGTGTAGATCTCGTGTAAGTTCACGTTTGTATAAGCTCGATAATTAGTATTATTATAATTAATATTATCATAATACATAACTTCGATGGTGAAATGTTTTTCAATAGACTACAGAGTCTATAGAGTCTATAGGGAACCAATTTTATATTTATATAATGTTAATATTTTAAATATAAATTAAGTTATTTCAATAATATATATATATACCATTGGTAGTCATGTAAATTATATATACCTCGATACCTATAGGTATATACATATATATATATATATATATATATATATATATATATATATATAGGTTAGATATATGTCACGTGTTTAGTTTGATATTACATAACATTGAATTCACTTCAACTGAATGTATACTGTTATTACTTATTTTACTTTCGTCGATCTCTCGCTCGACCCAATGTGTTGACAATTTCCTCTATTCACTACGAATCATCATCACATATCGTATTTCATCGATGTCTTCAAGGTCAGTCTGAAGTTTTAGAGCCTCTATGAATGTAAACTGTTGACGACATCTTCCTCTTTTTCTCGTGTGGGTGTCCAAAGTATTAGGTTATGAGCCATTTCTTTTGTGACCTATACAGTTTCAATAAATATTTAATATTCTTTATATCCATTATATAGTATTTCATTGCTGGTTTTGCTTTTCCAATAGATATTCTGAGACATACGTAGTAAGCGAGTATGGCATCCATTTATCCGTTTTCTCAGCTTACTGTCTAAGGTCCAGCATTGAATACCCTAGAATATAACTATTTCAACAGTATACTGTGCTATAGCTATAGCTTTAAATGCCAGTATCGTTAACTCGTTCCTCGTGTTAGATGTCCATATATGTCCATAGATGTCCATGAAATGTCCTATAGGACATTTCATTATGTGCGTAACCGTCAAAGCGAGAGCCTTTCTGATTTCGAAGTCTTTTTCAGAGCTTCATATCCATACTACTAGATATTTGTAATTAGATACTTCTTTAATGTTTCACCATTTATTGTTTAAATGAATAGGGATTGTTGTAGGTTATATCCGATAACTTCTGTTTTTTTAGTATTTAGCGTGAGCCCTATTTTTCCAGATTCTATTTCAACTATTTAACAGTTATTGGCTTGGTACAGTTCTTGAGGTTGGTATAGTTCTTGAGGGGATCCCGCACATAACACTCAATTTGCCAATGTTGTGTATAAATAGATAGGAAAAACATAGGTCCACTAAAAAAAATAGAACAGATATTATATTCATTCAATTGACCTACTTTATTTTTGAATGTATTCATAACATATACATATACATGCATAGGAAAATAGAAAGTTATTTTTAATATTATTATTTATTATATATATATATATATATATATATCTAAATTAAAAATTAGCTATACTAAAATGATGGTTTTTCTATAGAAAGTATCATTTTATACAATGAATTTTATACATTTTATTAATTATCTCTCTATTTTACTATTCACATAATTAAATTCTATATATATCAAAAAAAAATAATATTATAATTATAATAGATTTATGTTCTCTATTTTTGAATGCATAAATAGCGCGAAATAATTATTCTGAGAAAACAGCGTTTGAAGTTTGACAGCTTAAAAATGTAATATTGAATAGTATATAATATAGCATTATCTTATCGTCATAAAACACATTTTTATGCCATTTTTAGACTGAATTATTGTCTAATTTTTGTTACAAATACTAAAAAACACTACAATAAGTATTATTATGTAATAATAAAAAATATTAAAAAAAAAATCATTATAACTTTAAATGTGCGAGATCCCCTTAAGCTTGGTATAGTTATTGAGCATGGTATAGTTCTTGAGCTTGATATAATTCTTGAGCTTGGTATAGTTGACTTGAGATATCAGTGCTATATACTGCTATATAATAACATATACGGCAAGTATAATACGATTAAATGCATTATGAATTAAATGCATATATTAATGTATACCATATATACTATATGATATAGTGAATTAAATATAATTTATTTATATAAATGCATTGAATTGGATATAAATATCTACTCATTGAACGAACTACAATGTATTTTGAGTCAAAGTCGGTGGTTTACTTAACCAATTGATTACATTCTATTATGATAAAAATAACAATTATTATTTAAATATTACGTAGGTTTTACCTACACCATGGGAAACATTACAAAATAATTATCACTACAATATCATATCAACGTAATAATATAATACTAAAATGCTGTTAATATTCTTATAAATAAATATAATAATATTAGAGTATCGTATATGCAATGATGGGCACCGATCCTTTTTTATGGATCGTGATCGGGACCGCCGATTCCTATCCTCCCTTTTCCTGATCCCGATCCCGATCGTCCATTCGTTACACGATCCTTTGCCGATCCCTATCCGGATCGGATCAATGATCGCGATCCTGCCCATCACTGTATATATATATATATATATATATACACTTCAGTATGTAAAGTTATAATAGGTGTTTACATTGTATAAGACTATATCCTAATATTAACTAATTGTATTTATATTCTCTTAGTGTCTGTGGTTGTTGTAAAACCGAAGTCGCTATCAACCGATGGGGAGTGCGTAGCTGTGTTAACTCAAGGTCAAACATTCGGGGTTAAACACACACACATATATATATATATATATATATATATATAGGGTAATGAAAATGTATGTATGTAATAATTCTTCATACAATATGTATGTGTAAGTATATATATATTGGATTGGATTGGGTAGTTTATTTTAACACCAATATAGTAAAACAACTACCCTCACTTATGTGTAAACCAAACAAATAAACAAACAAAAATAAACAAAACAGTAAAATACTGGAGAATCTGACGACGCGCAAGCAAGCCACGTAGATATGCAGGTCTACTTAGAATTAACGTTTTATGAATTAAGCATAGCTATACTATAGTAGTCTACGATGTCTTTTAAACGGTAACCATGGTTACACGGTTGAAATGCATTTCATATTGTGTTGGTGCATGTCAGTTAAAGAGTGATCGCATTACTTAAGCCAATGTATTACTCTGACAGATGATCGAATATTTTGGTCACATTTTTTAGCTTCGGTGTTCTTAATACCATACAAAAGAGAAAAACAGTAATATAATATATATATATATATATATATATATATATATATCACTAGAGCATTTACGAGGCGCTTAGTGATATTAGTAGAGCAATAGTTTCTAATATGGTACACTTTTCTTAAATATATTTATAAATCTACAGAAATTAGCAGATTTTGAAATCGCATTGATATGATCATTATAAGATAAAGTACTATCCATTAATACACCAAGATTCAGAAGGCTTAATTATGTTACCATCAATTGATAAAGTAGGACATATTACTTAGAGATGTTCATAAGTTCGGTTTTTGAAGTATTTAATAGGAGATAATTTGTTAGTAACCAAAATATGATCTCAGATGTACACTCAGAAATCTCAGAATTGGAATTTATGGAGACATTAGGTAATTTCAATAATAATTGAATATCATCAGCGTAAATATGATAGCTAATATTAGGATATTTACGAATAATGTCGGAAATAGGACGTAAATATATCACGAAGAGAAGTAGGCCAATTACTGATCCCTGTGGGACCCCGTTAAGAATTTGTATATACTCCTATAGGAGGTGACATAAAATCATTAATTTTGACGGATTATGTTCGATTAGTGATGAACGAAGTGAACCATTTAAGAGGAGAACCTTCAATGCTTAGATCTTTGATGCGATTAATGAAGATTAAGTGATTGAGCGTATAAATAGCACTAAATAGGGCAATCAAAAGTAACTGTATGCAAGTTGATGAATCAAGTGATTTGTGAATCGAGTTAGTAATATGAGTAAGAGCTGTTTAAAAATGATTTTCTGTAGGCACTCTGTAATTTTCAAGCAGGTTGTTAGATTCAAGATAATTGATAAACTGATGGCTAACAACGCGTTACATGATCTTACTTATTATTGGAAGTTGTGAAATTGGTCTATATATAGATATTGGTCTATACTATAGTTGGTCAACACATCAGGATTAAGCGATGTTTTTTTCAAGATAGGTTTAATAATGGCAAATTTAAGAGATTCTACAATAATGCCATCATAAAGTGATAGTGAAATCAAATACAATATTGCAAATTGAATTATAGATACAAGGTTCTTAAAAACGACAGGTGGATATATATATATATATATATATATATATATATATATATATACATAATATGTATTACATATATATATAAATGTATATAAATGTATATATATATATATATACGTGTATGTATGTATATATGTATGTATGTATGTATATATGTACTCGTATGTATACTCATGTATGTGTGTATTTGTGTTTATGTATATGAGGTTATTATATATATATATATATATATATATAAAGTATAGAATTATAAAGTACATTTATACAAGTTTATTGGTACAAATGTATTTCGCGGTGATTTCTCGACCTATCTCGGCGTTTATCGGTCCGTTTTCTTAGCCCTCTTGGGTATAAGACTAGACCTCTTCGAGAATTCCGCGTAGGCCAGCTGAAAGTCGACCTCCTTCTGTTCGCTGGTCTTCGAGGCCCAAATCTCCTTCACTTCCTGTTCGAAGTCCCGTTCCGAGGTCTTCACGATGTTCTGTAACTCGTAGAGGGCGCGCACCTTGTTTAGGTAAACTTTGAACGCTTCGGCCTCCAGGTGGCGGTAGTCGGCCTCGGTGAGCTTGTATTCGGCCGCTAGGTTACTGGTGGAGCCACCGTGCTTCGAGATGTTTCGTCTGGGTTGCATTTGGTCGGACATATCGTAACGCGTTACCTGCAGGTGTGTTCGTACGGATGGTTATGTGTATGTGGTCGTGTTCTAAAGCTGGTGTTGTTAATGAATGGGGTTTTGTTTGTGAACTCCGTTTAATGCGTTGTAATGTTTTGTTTTGTTATGTTTTGTTAAATTTGTTAATTACAATTTAATAAGTTTTTATAATTAGCAATTTTAAAGTCGATTGAAATTTATCGAAAATACTTGACCGGCGTAATAATCTAACGAAATAATCAAAAATCTAATACTTATATATATATATATATATAATAATAAATTATATTATCTAAGTGCATACTTAATTAAATAACTAAATAACCATAATGATAACCATGTGCTTAATCTGTGAACAACAGCACTACCTATAGATACTACTTATAAGTATGTATACATTGTTACGCATGTATACAATGTATACATTGATATCTTATTATATGTGAAATAGTGTATTTCCCCATAGACACTATAGTGTGTATATTGTTAGTATACCTAATAGAGAACACTGATAGAGAAGATGTAAAACTATATGCATATATTACCGACACTCGGTGATATTAAGTGTAATTCTCTATGGGAAGTGTTTCTCCTTACTACCTTAGGGTATATATACCCGGAGTATGTATACAGGGTATATATATATATACATAATTATAAATGTATACAGGGTATATATATATATATATACATAATTATATATGTATACATATATAATTATGTATATATATATATATATATATATATATATATATATATACCCTGTATACATACCCCGGGTAATAGCGTATACGCTATTCAAAATATGAACATCACATCTCGAGATGAGGTACAAAGTAAACAATAATTTACAAATCACATACTATTTATTTGTTTACTTTTTATAAAATAAATAAATACATCGTATCGTACGCAATATTGATAAATGTCTACATACATTGTTCATTTTAGTATACATCATGAAATAAGCTTTAACTTATCATGCACGATGTGTGTATTATTTAAGTAAGTATAGGACAGTAAGAGGTGTTACATAATACAATATTAATACGCGCATACAATGTATACATTGTATACAATGTATATGTCTCTTCCATTATAAAACTGCGACTTACATACTTGTTTATTATAATATCAATTATATTGTCAGAGATACGCGTATGTGGTAACTTAATACTATGACGTCACTTTTCATGAACTGGGATCCGAGTCATTTAGGGTACCATCATAATCTGCGGGATAAAATACCCATGAGATAGTGATGCCTTATAGTTATAACCACGCCTTCGTGTGAACTCGTGTAGGACCTGACGATAATACGAAAGTCTGATAGAGATTACTCTATATGTATCAATATCATCGAATGTATCACTATATATATAGTATACTATAGGATACTATAGTATCCTCTGATACTATTATAGTATACTATACCGTATGCGAAACGACTATAACACTACTATAACCACGCCCACATTAACGTGTAGGACTTGGCGATAATACGCGAATCGGAGAGAAACGCGTCCATCGTCTGCAACGAGAAGGTGGCGCTCCTAGCGGTGGATAGGGAACACTTCGTCGATATATTCATGCACCAGGAGGAGAACGTAGCTCCCCACTACATTAAGTTCCTACAGGTTTCTATCGATACAGCGAATAATATTAGTATCTAATGTTGCTCTTTCTAAGAGTTTTGTATTTATAATTTGGTAAAAAATATTTCACTTTTTTGAGATTTAAAAACAAAATATACCTTTTGTAATATACGCTTACATAACATTATATAATACCACATATAACAACATACTCTTTTATAGAATCTATCGCTTTCGTATATATTATGTGAATTATGCAAGTGAAAATAGAATTGTTTAATAAAGTGTATTCGCTCGATAGAACGAATAGGGTATTTAGGAAATATATCTAATAGCAACGACAGGACTGTTTAACGTATATTTCGTGAAATATTTATATTCCTCTTGATTGATTTTAGATTTGATTGAGCTAGGAGTACACAAATAAGTATGCATAGATAGCGAGCGGACAACGTCCACTGTCCTGTCCTTGCTAATAGATAGGCGCCTATTATATACACGTATCCCATTGGCTTACGATACATCACGTGTCATACACGCGATAATCGCATTCCTACACGATGACGTCATAACACTATTACGTTATGATTACGTAAGAATGTGGACGATCTTTGCGGCTGGCCGGTAGAAAGTATAACTTGGGGAGACGCTTCTAATTGTCTGGTAACCTTCTACAAGTTAGTCGTGTTCGTCGTCTGTAGAAACTGTAGGGCATACACTGTAGAGTACTGTAAACTATTGTAGAATGTATTCTACTATAGTTTATACATATAGTAAGTTATCTATATATATATATATATATTTACTAACTAGAAAATATATACAAATCTTATTTTGAAGACTTCTGAGTATGAGAACAAATTAAATATTAAATTGAAAAAAAAATCAAGGAAATACATATCTCAATAACTTGTTCTATTCCATTCTATACATATATATATATCGTGTTTACTATTAACATATGACTTAAACATTATACATTTATTATTTTAATCAAGTGTATATATACGGCATATCATACGTATTATATATATATAATCGTTTGTGACTTTAGAAGGGGTCAAGTGATAACGAAGAATATCTTGCAATCTGATTGGATATATGTAGTTATGAACGGATACTGCAAAGTTCTCAAGAATCTCGAGAACCCTTTCGCCGTTAGTGTACTTACCACCGTGTCCTACAGTTCTTGTATATCCTACTTATAGAACACGTGATACACAACACCACATGCAGGCACTTCCGGTCCTACCGCGAATAGAAGTTGGCCACGTGACGAAAGCGGTTAAAGTGATGATTCAGAGGACGCTGGATTCTAAAAATAGAAGATCCGCCAATTATCGCCTGCTCACGAACATCATTAAACGACGAAAAATGTGCGGCGAACAATTCAACGCAGGTAAATAGGACATCATTAGTTAGGACGCGTTGAATTATACTTCAATGCATTGTATCAATGTAAACCATCAAATATTTCACCGACATATAATTCTCTTAATATATATAGAATACATATAGCATATATATATATATATATATATATATACGATATAACAGTCGATTATTCGATGCATAAAAAGTTCATCGAAAAATCATACGCAGAATTGATCCAGAATAATATAGTTAGTAATTTACCCACTTACTAATTAACTATATAATTAACGATATCATAATAATACACCCAATATGTTTACGGTATATGTTTAGAACAAGCTATTCACCAATAGTTGAAAACAATCAATTTTTAAGCTTTTCTTATATGTTATTGAATGCATAGTATATCTACATATATATATATATATATATAGGTATCCTATAGGATCTATCCCCTATAGGGGAGAGCAGGGCAGGTTGAGCCGGTTTTTATAAAAACACATTTATCTAAACATGTTATGAATATATTTTAATAAAATAAAGTGCATAAGATAAATATAGTTTATGATCAATAAAATACATTCATAAATCAGTGTGATGATAAATAATTAATTATATAATTACATTATTATTTTTTTAATTTGGCTCAACCTGTCCCGTCTAATGGGGCAGGTTGAGCCAGGTAGAAAAAATGCAAAATTAAAGATATATTTAAAATAAATATAGTTAAAGTTATATATTTATATTAGTTATCAACAAATGCACTTGTATACATGTATACACCTAGATTAAATTAAATTATAAAAACTAATGAAACTTTTAAGGCGAAAGGTTATAGGAGAGAAATTATAGATGCTCTATGTTTTAATCCAGCATATAAATTATATGCCGTATCATTCAATTTTCTTTTATAATTTTTCGCTATCTATTAAATATCTATAAATAATATTAATAAAAAGGTAAATAACAAAATTAAATAATTAACAACTTCATATCAACTAATTAGTTAATAACATAATTAATTAGTAATATCAGGGAGCACTTCCTTGGTAATCATTATTTTGTAATAATAGGTTAACCTATTATGTAATTAATAGTATTACTTAATTAAATTAATAGATCTACCCAATATATATTTTTTTAGTGTAATTTATATAAATTTATATAAGTTATTTAATTTATTAAATTAATTAATTAATTATATAAAATAATTACTCAATTATATATTTAATTAATTAGATTATTATTATTATTTAAATAAGTCATTAATTAATAAAATAAATTAATAAATAAATATGTTTAACGATAAATGTGGCAGATTGACCCTATGGTCAACCTGCCCCATATCACTAGTATATATAAAAGTAATCTAATTAATTTGTGAATGTTAATTTTTGAATTTTATAATATGTAGTATATTAAATATACTTTATTTATATACCATTAATAATGATATATTATTACAAATATATTAATACTATCAAATTTAAACTTAATGTCCCACCAAGGAGTTTTTCATAAAATATCAATAATTAAATAATTAAAATAAATAATTTCCAAGTTTTTATAATAATGCTAAATATAGGTGTGTATACGGGTATTAAAAATTACATTAAAATATTTATTAATATCAGAAATAATTGAGATGGCTCAACCTGCCCCTATGGTCAACCTGCCTCGCTCTCCCATACTATATTTATAATGAAATTAATATAATTATTTATCTCAAGAGTGTTTGTAAAGTATGTACACCTACTAAATTGCATGCATTAACCCATTGGTATAATGAGTAATAGCAGTAATAACAATAATAACACGATACTGATAATGATAATAATAAAGTAATTTACTCAGAAACAGATAGGTGTGTTGTTTTCCTACTACAGTACTATAGGTATACCTCATAATATAGTTTAATAGTTCACTATTTTATAATAATAATCAATTAATTATTAAGCGAATTACGTCAAAGTGTGACGTATAACAACACTTATCATAATTAAAGATACGATAACAACACTTATCATAATTAAAGATACAATAACTACACGTATACCTCACTAAATGAATGTACGCCATCATCAACAGTCTAAAGCGCAGAGATCTTGGCGCAAAGCTAAGGAGAAGGTGAAAACCTACAAAGCCGACAACCACCAAAACGACATCTTCGTACAGCTCGCCACGCTAACTCCGGGCTCCGTCATCGTTAGTAGGCTTAGGTAACCTTATGCGGTTACATTGTAGGGGTGCTGGAACGATGGTGTGTATGTAGGGGTAACCGACCAATCAAAATAAATGGTGTGGTAAAAGTGGGAGGGGGGACCAATACATAGGAGGCCCCCCTAGATTTTAAAGTGTGGGGACATATCCCCCCGCCCCCCCTGTTGCAGCGCCCCTAGTTATAGGTAGTGTGGTAAATTATGCTCAAATCTAAAGCATCGATGCAGTCTCAGTCTAGGTTATAACGTATATATATATATGATCATAATCATAGTTATACTGCAGTTTATACCGTTACACATTAATATTACAAATATAGGCTGTATAAAGGTATAATTCTTAGTAACTATACGAGTTCACTATGCTTATTAATTATACCTTTCTAAGCAGTGATGTTTATTTTAAATATATATTGAATATATTAGTTAGAAATAAATTTGTCTTTAAAAGTTCAATTTTGTCTAAATTTATAATCTTAATTTTAAAAGTTATAATGTACAGATTGGAGAGTAGGCGTTGTACCTTTTATCACGATATGTTGTACCTTAATGTGTAACATTGTAGGAGAGAGAGAGAGAACTAGTTACATAGTGAGTTACTCGTCGATAGGCTAGATGTATTACTGTATCAGTAATAACGTATTATAATAAGGTATACCTATTAACAGTATGACTCTCTATAGAGACTCTCTATAGCTATAGCTATGCATATTCATGTATCAACATAGACAAATAGGTAAATTATATTATAATTAATTATTATAAAAAATAATCTATAAAAAATAATCTGAAATATGTAGGTTTCCTATATAGATCTTATACGACCGATTAATACAATCGCACACTTTCTCGTACGATCTCACACTTTCTCGTACGATCTCACCTAAACATCGCGGTTATCACCGGCCAGACACGACGCCTAATTCCGCGTACAATACCCGCGTGCCATGACCTCATTAACGATCGCGGCGCGGCGCATGCGTAATCGATAATCTTACACTCGGTATTACGTCATACCCCCCCACTCTCTCCGCGATTACGTCACAGGGTATCGACTCGCTAATCTACGACCTCGGCGATTGTGTGACGGCCGCGGTGGTCTCCGAAGGTTGCGAGGTTGTGATGATCAGCAAAGGGTTCTTCAGCGAGCACCTCACCGCCAGGGTCGCCAACAGACTCAGGAAAACGGTCAGCTTATCAACCTACCTCTTATCATCTAATATCACCTCTTATCAGCTCGTATACCTATTATCAGATCGTCTACCTTTTATCGGAGTATCTACTTCTTATCAGCTTACTTATCTCTTATTTGCAGACTTACCTCTTATATATTATATAAGCATGATTATATACCTATCATTACCGATACTACACAGTTAGAAAATATGGTACAATAGGTGATTCTCAAATGGTACATCAGCTCATGTACCATCTGAGGATATTAATTTGAATTATAATGTATTTCTAGATGGTACATTAGGAAATTTATTCAAAATGGTACAATAGTTCGTTTTCAAATGGTACAATAGCTCGTTTTCAAATGGTACATGAGCTCGTTTTCAAATGGTACATTAGCTCGTTTTCAAATGGTACATTAGCCCTTTTCAAATGGTACATGAGCTCGTTTTCAAATGGTACATGAGCTCGTTTTCAAATGGAACAAAGCTATGGTCCCGTAGGTCATTATCAAAAAGCCACATATATGTGGCATCTGGGGGACAACGACTGTATCCTTTTCAAACACCCTCTAGTACCATATTTTTCTAACTGTGTATAGTATCATATAGTAATCGATCATCCAATTATCAGTTGTTCCAAGTTATAATTAAAATCTCTCGAATTGTCCAATGGACAATGTCCATTCGATATTACGTCACTGTATATTATGACGTCGCAATGGATAGTTTAATGATTAGACGTGTATAGGTTTACATATAGGTATAAACGGTATAGGTCTATGCCTACGTCTAATCATTACGTAATAGAATATAACCTTCGACCTTATTCAAATATCTATATATTATATAATATTAAGTAAAATAGGATACCATAATGCTATCAATCTCGATTAATATAAATGTATATGGCGAGATATATGTATTATTTGGTTATTTAAACATCCTTAAAAATATCTATAATATAGGGTTATTCATTTTTTAATATATAGAGAATCATATGGGCTAAATATCTTTAAATATCACTAGAATTCTTGAAAATAGTATTGGTTCATTGAATAACTTTATTCATATTAAATGTTCTTCTAAATTACACTTTTATAATGTTTATTTAGAATATTCTGTTTATATCAACACAGTTTCCTATGTGTAGAAAACAGAATACCCCATTTTAGTTCCTCAAAGAACCTTATAACTTAAGAATGTAACTAACAATGCACCGCCTCGAAACTAAAGAGATTTCGACAGTTTATAATTGATATTGAGTATTTAAAAGTACGCTAGTATTGAATCAATAATATTGATTATAGGATCATAACGGTGATGTTTACAAGTGTGTCCTATATATAGTTCAGGCTGGTCTACTTTATTAATTATTTAAGTATTAGCTATTATGCAATTATAATATGTATTATATCGGTTTTAAAATCATGATAGGTTATTTAATATATGATGGAGTTATGGTAGGTTTGGTTATATATAAATTGATACTGCTTCACATGTCAAGTATACTTATATATATATATATATATACGATGACATAATTGTCATCGTATGGTATATGTATAGATACTATATATATATATATATATATATATATATATATATATATATATATATATATATATATATATATATCTATATTAACCTAAATTGATTCTTATATGATATATTCCTTATCAAAGCTTTATTTATGTATCTATTCCTGTATATACATATTAAATAAATCATTATCATATATACATATTAGTAAAATCATTTATAATTTAACATCATTTTATTTATAAAGTTAACATAATTTAAATCATTTAACCAATATTTACATATGAATTATTACTAACCCAGATAATTAAATAATTTCTTTTTGTCTAATTACAATATCTTACAAAAGTACTAGGGTAGGATAGTATACCTATAACTATATTCTACCTATACGAATATAATTTATATAATCAATGACTTTATATTTATACATATATTTATAGATATACATTTAAATTGTAATAAATTTAAATAGTAGTAAATGTGTAAACAATAAGATAATTTATTAATATGGTTCAGTACATAATATTGAATATATATATATATATATATATATATATATATATATATATATATATATATATATATATGTGTGTTTACTGTATAATGTACAGTGTACATTGTACACTAGTATTATTAAATAATATAATAAATAATAAGAATACAAAAATAAATAATAACACGTAGGATAGAATATATATATCAAAGATTTTGCGAAGCCTTCGAAAAATATGTGTATGTTATATACCTGTATATATACCTATAGTTATATAATATAGAATAATGCTTCTGATGCAATATCCTCTGACAAGCTCATTAGGCAATACCACCGACAATATCCCTTAACATAATACACCCTAGGCCCTATAGGGTGTATAGCTATGAGAATATTTATAGGAAAATACCAATTTAAAAACATTACTCCCTAATATAATATCTACCGAGGGTAATATTCTCCCAAGGACAATATTCCCATTAAGACAATAGCCATCTTAAAATAATACCCCATAACATGATTCACCCGAGAACCCGGGTGTAGACATTTAATTTAATTATTAAACTTATATTAGTATACACATGATCATTTGTGTTGTGATAACTATATGACCTACTAGTGGATAGTTGTTATTACAACAATATAGGCCTATATGCCTGTATACGTGTATACATCTACACTGTTAAAAATAAGGGTATAACATTATGAATTATATGGTATACCATATGGAAATACGAGTTATACCATACAATTACGTTAAATGGTATAAGATCACATATTATATGGTATAACATTTGTTTTTTTTAGTTATACCATATAAGCTAGCTTAATTTAAATGGTATAAGATCACAAATTATATAGTATAACATTTGTTTTTTTTAGTTATACCGTAAATGGTATACCAGGACGCCACGGGGTTATACCATTTTTTAATCAATGTTATACCATTTATGTCTAACAGTGTATTGCGATTCCACGCCCATCACTATTTTAATAATCACGTGCAACGAAGTAAAATATATTAATATAAATTCAAAATGTAGGCTACATCGTAGGCTACTTGTCATTAGAACCTTCACCCGATAGGAATGTCTAATGATGAAATGTATGTATGTCGTAATGTATTAATAATTAAATATATGTACCGGTAGGCCTATAGGTAGGTATATATATATTACCTATACGTATTTTTTTTGAACTTAAACTTAATACGCGTTTAATAAAAGTTTGTCGAAAAGATCACGAACAATTAACAGATAATTAAATAATTATAGGATAATAATGGATTCGTTAATTTGGAACACCGTTTATTTCGTGCTAAGTGATTTCGTGGAAAGTGATCTCGTATATATAGGTATCGTGCTCAATGATAATTCATATTAATATAATTAATTATTTACAAATAGTAGAATTTACATCAAGCGAGAATTCACCAATTCGCACGAGATCACTGTTTACCTTAAGTAGGTAGCACCTAATATACATATATTGTATACAATTATGATTTAAATTACAAGATAAAGAACATACATAGGATCACTATAGGCTATACTTATACGTATACATAATAGGTAAGTATAGGTATTACCTATACTTACGCGTATAGCTATACCTAAACATTATCCTAACATAGGGTGTATTGTAGTAGAGTTGTAGACATAGAATAAAAGGCCGATGAGTTAAAGCAATGACGTTTATAAATAGAATATATTCAGACATCTTATATATTTAAAGTATTCATGTAGTTATATATTATATAGTAATATAATAAGACAATTTTATAAGTAATATATATATATATATATATATATATATATATACCTAATATATATATAGTAATAATATAATTAACCTTTATTTGCTTCTATTTTCTGTAATATGAAAACCTGTAGGATAATGGGTTATAATCCTGCTTTAAAATAATATATTTTTATTAGAATAACAAATTAAAAACGAAATTAATAATAATATAAAATAAAATATAACTAAATTTTAATTAGAAAATATTATTTCTACGTATTAGCAAATCCGAGGATTGGTATTAGTAAAAGTAGCATTATCAAACAATATAACTAAGCGGTAGTCACTAGTAGGATTACATAATACCAACCCATCTTGTATATAATAAATTACTTATACTTATAACATATACATTATAAGTATATATATATACTTATACTTATATATATATATATATATATATATATATATATATATATATATATATATATATATATATATATATATATATATATATATATATATGTGTGACCATGGTAGGGGCGCTGGAACGATTTTGTATGTAGGGGGACCAACCAATCAAAATAAATTGTGTGGTAAAAGTAGGGGGGACCAACACATATGAGGTCCCCTTTGATTTTAAAGTGGGGGTATATTCCCCCCTCTGTTGCAGCGCCCCTAACTAAGGTATATACTTACTTTACTTTACAATGTATACTTTTAATGCCGCGACGCATGCATCGTAGGGGGGATCATCTCGTTGCAACAATAACACATCTTCTCCAACCGTCTCTATACTTTACCTTCATCAATAGTTCATGTATCGTCTTATCAGTCCACTGTGTTATATTAGCTATTCAGTTATTCTTTGTTCTTCCTCGAACCCTTATACCTTCGACTTTACCTTGCATAATTGATTTATTCAAACTATTATGTTGGCATACATGTCCACAGTATGACAGTTTTATTCTTTTAATAGTAGCTAGCAGTGGTTCATATTTACCTACAAATTGTATTAGGGTTTATTTAACATTTGCATTTATTCTTCTCTGACGGTAGTTTATTTCTATTATTCTTCTATGGGCTTTATTTTCAAATCATAATATATATTTTACTCATTTAACTCATGTAGCTCATTTAACAGTTTCGAAACCGTAAAGTAATGTGGATAGAACTAGTGATCTGTAGAGGTTGAATTTGATATTAAATATTAGCTTGAATATTATATGTTTTCTAGTCATAGTCCTCGCTTATCATTACAGAAGTAGCAGTTGCTAATTCGTTATCTGATGACACACTTTATTTGAAAGTTTATACATCTTCTTGTATCATTCCGAACATGTATTTGTTTTGCATTCTTATTGCATTCCCATTATTTTTTGAATTTACATTTTGTCTTCTCTTGGCTTATAATCTTTCCGCTATATTTTGAATTTTCTACTATATTAATACCAAATCCTTTGGTAATACTACATTACAAGAATTAAAAACCCGATTATAATTGGGTTGTTAGTTCTTGTAGTCCAGTATTACTTCCTGCTATCAAATCGATATTGTCAGCAAAGCTAAGGATGCTAATATTCATGCCACCAATCTAGATTGTGGAATTATACTCGTGAAGTGTAGATAGTCCTATGTATCATGATTTGTTCGAGGATTCTGTTGAATAATATCGTGAACCTATATTGAATAATACCGGCGAGAGTAAACAGCCTTGTATAATTCCAATAGTTATATTAGAGAAGCTTCCAGTTATATTGATTATAACTGGAAGCTTCCCTAATTGTTTATGAGAACTGCACTATAGTACTAGAACTATAATATAATGATTTCATTGATCTCTTAGATAGGATATCTCCTATTCCACAATTATCTATAGGCCTTTGTTCCATACTCGATCGAATGCTTTTTTTAAAATCAATAATGTTTTGGCATATATCATTCCGTTTTCTATATACTTTTCCATGAGTAATTGTTTATTTGTTAGATTTAAGGTCACTACTTATTGATTAAAAAAAATCTTCCTGTTCTTTTGCTAGTATTGTTTCTGCTTGCGGGTTTAGCCGGTTCAGAATTATTCGTATGAGTTGTTAGCTTTCATATGTTATCAGGCATAGTCGTGCGGCCGCCGCAGAACATTTTCGTAAGTCCCCTTTATTCGGGAATGGTATAATAAGTGATTTAGTCCATTGGGCTGGCCACTTTTATTCCATATTTGTAGATTGTTATAAATATTGTGATTATATTTTCTCCTCCGTGTTTTAAAAGTTTACTTGGAATATTACCAGGACCCGGCGATTTACCATTCTTAAGAGTCAACATTGGATTACGGACTTCCGATTCAAGTATTGGAAGTGCTTATGGGTTTCTTTAGAATGAATATATTCATCTAATTTGATTTTAGTACGTTATAAATCTTTACAATATGCAGTCCATGCATTTAATAGTGCTGCGTTTTCGTCGATCCGTTTGTTATTTTTATCCGATTATCATAATTTTACTTTTTTTACATTTAAGGGTTTAATTTCGTTGCTTCTTTTATTTTTCGTCAATCATAACATAGGCCCAGAATATCGTGGGAAATCATCAGTAGTAAGTAACCTACTTTCTTTTTCCTATATTTTACGATTATTTTGTCAGCTGTTTGCATGATGGCTTTTTCAATCATGTTTCAAGTTTCAGTAATATCATTTTTATTTATTTTCACTCGTGAAAGCTCAATACCAAGTTTTACTTTATAATCATGAGCAGTAGGTAGTTGCGTTTTCCAGTTTATCTATTCAATTCAATTCAATTTATTTTAAATACTCTGTGCCATAGCAATCAAGCGTCTAAAGTAAAAACAAAAAACAATATAACGGAACATAAACGAAAATAATAAACTAATAATAATATAAATAGGAAAACAGAAAGTACTCAACATTAATATAAATTATAAATAAAATTGTAGATAGGCGATAAAAAGCGATACAAAAATGATCAGGGAAATGCGATAGTAAATAGATATGTTTTAATAGAGATTTAAAAGAGGTGGTGGGTTGAGTGGAGCGTAGATTATGTGGTAGTTTATTCCATAGATAAGGGGCCGATATGTGCCATGCACGAATATTAGTGGTATGTAGATTAAGTTTAGAGGGTAGATGTAGAAGGTAAGAAGTAGTTGAACGGAGAGAGATAGTGTGAGTAGGAATAGAGATTAAGGAAGATAGATATTCAGGTCGGTTGTGGTGAAGAGAGTTATGAGTTATCTAGATCTAATTATGTTCATAACTGTACGTTTCCTTATACACAGTTTCGATTTGAGGTTGAATTAGAACTATAGTTCTATGTTACTAATCCAGTCAATACTATTTAACAATAATAGTAATACTATTTAACAGACGAAAGTATTTCCGAATGAGAGTGAATTAAGAAGAAACATGAAAATAGCGGAGAATTGGAATAAATATAAAACTAATGAAGTGGGCAAATACTTGAAAGAAGTGAGAGCCAGGAATTCATTAAATAAAATATAAGTTCATTATTATTTATTAATAAGAAAAAACTAATGAACCAACTTACTATTGAAATATAATTAATAAATTTATTTATTTATCTATAAGTAAATTAATAAATATTAAAATAGTAGTACTTGATTACTAATGAGGATGGTTACAGAAATACCTCTTATTATAGGGGTTATCGGATATATGATCATGGTTATAGCTAAGCCCTTAAAAGGGCTTTGGTTATAGTAAGTATGAGTTGAGGATTATCCTAGGGAATTAAATAAATAGTTATATATATAGGTTAACTAGATTTAAACGTAAGTATAAATAATCCACTAATTATTATACATATGTATATTATTTGTGTATTAGTTATTTACATTTCAACTTTGCTTTCTTTAATGAAATATGTGTTATTAATTAATTAAATATATATTATTAATAATTAAATATAATATTGGAACATGTATTATATATATAGGTAGGTAGATTTCTGGAACATGTCTTTAACTGTTAGGGGGAAAAAATAGATTTATAAAATTGTCTGCGACTTCTTTATCAGATAGGTCCTACCTATAGAGATTGTACTATTGCAGCTATACACATTATATGGTATATTATAAGCTTGTGAAAGTAATTAATCCAGGTTAACTAATTAACTTATATTTATATCAGCATATTAGTATAGCATATGATAACTTATCATTGATAAGTGATATTAATAATATGATTATTTTTTCACAATTTAAATATTATTATAATTAAATTGAAAATATTTCCTGTTTGATTATGAAGCTTTTTAAAAATCAGCTTATTTTTTATAAATTTATTATTTAAAGTACAGAAATAGTCGATCCTAGATTCACTTTTATTTCATCAGATTCTAATAGAGTATGTATAGATTATTTGTAAACCTTTGTCATCATTACTATGATATCTGATAATGAAGTATTGACATTACTATATCGCGATAATACTCATTGGAATAGATATAAGATATTAAGGGATTCCTATATATAGGGAATTTATACCATATACTAATACCAAAGATATAATACTATTAATTACGCAACACAATTAATGTTGATCTGCCCGCAGCTAGCAGTAGTGTTGAAATTACTAGATAGATTTAGGTTTGATGCGGATTTCATGCATAAGTGTTTTCGTTATTATATTAAATTGCGTGCAATATAAGTTAGCTTTTGAGTAAAACTCACCCCATAGATATGTATAACGTTTAAAAAAAACTACCCTATTGCTTTGTTATATATTAGTAATGAACTCTTATTTAAATAATATAAATAATAATTTAAAACTACTTATTTTATATTTTAAAGTTTATAGTTTGATACAAATTTACATAATAAACAACACATTTACCCGGAAACTGAACCTATGAAGGTGGAGCTGTTAATTTGTTGTGTAAAAATCAGATTATACGATTTCGAGTAAGTGATATATATTTTCTTAGAAAATGTTTGTAACTACTTTCCTGAATAATATATACAGGTCAAATATTTCTTATACAATCAACTAGTTACATACATTTTATATACTACTTTATTATGATAAATAATTTATTTTATTTCAATTAAATATGTTTCAGTATTATTAATATGTTTTTATAAATTTACTTTAAATATAGTCATAATAACTACTTTATTTGAAATAAATAGATTAATAGGAGCCTATTACTTAGAGTAGGCGGGGCCTTAATATCACGATGAGATCTATATGAAATGCGTGCTATATATTAATATTTATTTACCATCGCTATATTTGCGAAGTTGTTTATTTTAGTTAACAATAAATCATCACTTGTGAGGGAGGAGGTAGATACCCTCCACAGTAACATCAATCACTCGTTAATCCCTCATGTATATATGTCCAGTCAACTATACAGTGTTGAGATCCGTGGGTGTGTATGTATTGTTCAATATGTTCATTAACTATTCATTAGAAGCAATACTTCCGTACTAATATTAATACTCACCAACATTAGCGTATTATTGTATCGTTATAAATCTATTAATTTATTTTTTTAATTAATATTAATTTATAATAAAATATATATTAATATTAAGATTATATATATATATATATATATATATATATATATATATACTAAATATATATAGAAATATATAAATGTATTTATATACTTCGTACAACTCCTATATCAGTAGGCCCCAAAATATATATATATAAAAATACACTTTGAAAATATATATTCCATAATTAAAGATTATTATCTCTATAGTATATGAGAATATTTAATATATTATACTAATGGGAATAATAATACATACTAAGTGTAGGTGAATACATGCTATTTTATATAAATATTTAATTAATTATAAATACTAATTATAAAGTTGTATCTAGATAAATTAAGAAGTTTATCATAAGTTAATTAGATTATACATTACAATACATTGCTTATAATAGATGTTCATTAGAGTAAGCATATACTATATTGTATTTTTTATTTATTGTACATTTATATTAAGTAGAAGAATATATTTAATAGCAGTTATATATTAGAAGAATTAATTAAGAATTCTTTATTGAAAAGATTATAACAATTTTATTTACAAAAAATAATTAATATATTATAATAATAATACATAGGAGATTTGAAGATCATTTATAATGCTTTTCTTATAATAGAGATGAGTACTCTCCTAAAATTTAATTAAAAAAATTAGTAAATAGAAAAATATAATAAAATTATAATTACGAACCTATTTAATATACGAGATCATGTAAATCTGGTGAATTGTCGCCTTTTCTATCAAATTTATTCGTAACTGTAAACGGGTGTACAACAGAGTATAAATAGATGTTCGCATTAAATATCATGCCAGCTCTCTCTATATCTAGTAGTAGTTAATATATTCTTAGCCAGAGACTAATATTGAGAATAATACATGTCTATTTGTATCTAGTAGATTTTCTGTAGATTGTTTCTAATCTAAAGATGAAGCAGAATGCAATATACGATAGAAAGTTATTAACTGATTAATTATTTTGTTTTTTTATCATTCAAATTTTGGATAGTTTTTTTATTATATATATATATACGCAGGTGTTAGATAGAGTAGTAAGAAATATATGCTTACAGTGGAGCTGATGAAATATTAGTTTTATTCTTGAAACGGTCTTCTTTAAATGCTATATTAATGATGATCTCCAATAATTCTTCTAGTGAAATGATACCGGAAGAGATTAAATAATACACATCTGGTAATAAATTCTCATTCATATCGAATTCGTACGAAATAGATACATTGGATAGTTTTTCTAAGAAAAGTTATCCTATGATCATCCTAGGATAATCCTTAACTATCTCGTAATATTGTCCTAGGCAATCCTTAACTATCTCTGTAATATTATCCTAGGATAATCCTTAACTATCTCGTAATATTGTCCTAGGCAATCCTTAACTATCTCTGTAATATTGTCCTAGGCAATCCTTAACTATCTCTGTAATATTGTCCTAGGCAATCCTTAACTATCTCAGTAATATTGTCCTAGGCAATCCTTAACTATCTTTGTAATATTGTCCTAGGCAATCCTTAACTATCTCTGTAATATTGTCCTAGGCAATCCTTAACTATCTCAGTAATATTGTCCTAGGCAATCCTTAACTATCTTTGTAATATTGTCCTAGGCAATCCTTAACTATCTCTGTAATATTATCCTAGGCAATCCTTAACTATCTCGTAATATTGTCCTAGGCAATCCTTAACTATCTCTGTAATATTATCCTAGGCAATCCTTAACTATCTCTGTAATATTGTCCTAGGCAATCCTTAACTATCTCGTAATATTGTCCTAGGCAATCCTTAACTATCTCTGTAATATTGTCCTAGGCAATCCTTAACTATCTCGTAATATTGTCCTAGGCAATCCTTAACTATCTCTGTAATATTGTCCTAAGCTAATTCTAAAATAATGTATTCTCTCAGAACACCTGGCCCCAGATCTGTAGTAGAGTAGGTCTAGGGACCAGCGGATCCATGTTCCGGTACGACTGCAGACAATGTGAGCATGAGTTGTGTGTGTTGTGTGTGCATGCGTTGTGTGTGTTGTGTGTGTTGTATGCATGAGTTGTGTGTGTTGTGTGCATGTGTTGTGTGTGTTGTGTGACTTACGCATTGCTTATATAGCATTTCATATTCTTCATAATTCTTATTAATGGTATTTATTGTAATCTATTATTTGTATTCTATATATACATACACTTTTGAGAAATCATTTATGATTTATTTAAGCGTTTTAAATAAACTTTCAATTTCATTATATTTACTAAATATCGTAAGTTATCTATACTCGAGAATGCCGGTTTAATAACATTAGTTAATTGTAACAGTAATGATAACCTTTAGTGAGTTTAGCTATTTTAGCGGGGAGTTCTCCTACACTCTCTTCAGTCGTGTCTGTCAAACGGGTGTTCGATTATAAACATAATGATCTTAATACGACGCGCAACTAACGGATATAATAAAGATACACCTCTACGAGTGAGATACGGGATATCGGATGACTATAGTCACTTATTAGTGAAGCTGAGCCGGCCACACTACCGCACGATACCTCGCAGGTAAAGTTACATAGAATAATCGCGATGTTTATAGATTAAACATGTTAGATATTTGCAAGTTATCGTGAGAAGTGTGTCCTCCTTCAGCGTAAAACTGACGCGGTGAGGTTACACCGGTAGCACTGGTCAGATAGTGAGTATATCTCTTGTGTATCTCGAGCTAGCACGCGAAGGAGAGTTAGATTGCCTTCGCATCGCTAACACTAATAAGTTAAGTGATCGTACAAAAGAGTGTTTGCGTGAAGTAACACTGTAGTTGATGTATCGCGGTGTAATATACAAGGTCGAGTGTAATATACAAGGTCGAGTGTAATATACAAGGTCGAGTGTAATGTACATTGTCATTGTTACGTCATTAGTGACAACACTGCTAGAAAATATCCTAAGACTTACATCAATATTATTGCATAATAGTTAGTATTGCATAATAGTTATTATTACGTAATAGTTATTATTACGTAACACTTAGTATTTCATAATAGTTACTATTGCTTAATAGTTACTATTGCACACTATATATTATTACATAATATAGTAAGTATTTCATAATAGTTAATATTTTATTATAGTAATTAATATGTAAAGATAGTATTACATAATAGATATTATTATACAATATTCATGGCATTCAATGAAAACACAGATCCTAGAATATATTCTATACAGAGTGTATATGGGTAGCTGCTCCTATATATACTATACAGGGTTAGAGAATATAAAGTATATGGGTAGCTGCTAATATACATTTTATACAGAGTGTATGCAGGAGAAGGCTTTGGTAAGGTTAGCACATAAATTCAGTACAGATATTGCCACTGTTAATTTTAAATAATGCATAATAAAGTTTCTATTTAATATATTACTAGACTGATCGCTATGATACTATTCGGACAGCTACTAAATTACATATAATAAAGTAATACAACTGGATCAAAAATTGTATTCTATTCTTTTGAATTTTGCATATTACAATGTTTAATTACACCCATTAAGGGCAGCCAACTTTTATTAGTAATATAATAGGTAAACATTATTATTACAATATATTATATCTAAAAATAATTGATATGAATTTATATAAATAATTAAAATAAAAGGATATGTAAATTATTTAAAAATAAAAGTTGTTATTTCACATAATTTATGTTATTGTTAAATACACACATTGTTAATGTTATTTTAGTGGAGTATTTTCATCCCATTCAGGAATTTAGATGAAGTTTTCACTTATAACTATATGGCTCTAATATCCATTCGAAGCCGCTCTCAAGACATGGCTTTAGCGAGAGAGACGATAATTTATTTATATACAATTAAATAAGATTACTTCTAAATATTATTTCAAGACTTAAGTTATAGGTCCGGATGGGTCTGAACCATGACCTACTACCTATGTACTGCCGACTTAGCCGACTGAAGCACACGGGCAGTCGATGTAAGCTATACCGTAAGCTGTACCGTAAGCGAACCTTCTCGGGGTGGGTGCTTGAACATGAACCAGCTCTTCACGCCGGTGTCCAGGTTCAGTTTCACGGTCATGTCTTCGGGGTAGACGCCGTACAGTTCGTAGAGGTCGCGCAGACGTTCGCCGTCACCGCTAGTGCCTCGCTGGTGGAAGTAGGTGTCCAACACGTGACTACGCGCAGGGTTGAGCACGACGCGTCTCTCAGCCGACGGAGGGCGTATTACCGTGACCCTGAAATTAGGACACCGCTGCCCGGCTATTAGTAAAGATGCGGGCGAGGAGCCGGGGGTGGTTGTAGGGGCGGGGATAGCCGATTCGTGGGCGGAGCTAATCGATGTAGGGGCGGAGCTAATCGATGAGCTGATACAGCTGGTTGTAGTCATCATGGCAGAACTGGTTGTAGTGGTAGGGGTAGAGTTATTCGATGTCAGGTCGGTGCTGGTAGTAGCAGTCGGGGCGTCACCAATCGATGAGCTGGTGGAGCTGGTTGTAGTCATCTGAGAGGAACTGGTTGTAATGGTGTGGGTAGAGTTATTCGATGCGGTGGCGGTGCTGTTATGTGTGGATAGTACGGGGCTAGTTATAGTAGTCGGGATGAGGTCAATGATGATGATGGGGTTAAGGCTAGATGTAGCTTCAGAGGTGGTGCTGGTAGTTGTGGATGGTACGGGGCTAGTTATAGTAGTCGGGATGGGGTCAATGATGATGATGGGGTTAAGGCTAGATGTAGCTTCAGAGGTGGTGCTGGTAGTTGTGGATGGTACGGGGCTAGTTACGGTAGTCGGGATGGGGTCAATCATGATGATGGGGTTAAGGCTAGATGTAGCTTCAGAGGTGGTGCTGGTAGTTGTGGATGGTACGGGGCTAGTTATAATAGTCGGAATGGGGTCAATGATGATGATGGGGTTAAGGCTAGATGTAGCGTTGGAGGTGATGGTGGTACCGGTAGTGGTGGTGATACTGGTGGTGCTGGTGGTTGGGGTGATAGTAATACCGGTGGTGCTTGTAGAGCTAATGGTGGGGGTGATAATAGTAGCGGTGGTGCTTGTGGAACTAGTGGTAGGGTTGATAGTAGTACCGGTCATGCTTGTAGAGCTAGTAGTGGGGGTGATAGCCCTATTACCCGTAGCCTCGAGTTCACTACCTAGATTACTCGTCGAAGCAACGTATTCAGGTAGAGCGCGTGCTATATGTATAGTTGTTTTCATTAATGGTGAAGGATAGGATACACTACTGTCATCATCGCCTGCAGTCGATATATTGCTCGTTTCTAGTGATGGTGCGGGTTCGGATAATAGGGTTTCTTTCTCTTCTAAATTCAATGCATTAATTATAATAACTTTATCTATTAATGGTGTATTACTAATGGAATTTCCAGTTTCATCGATTTCCGTGGTTTTTAAACGATCGACAATATTTACATTAGCTATAATTGTAGGATCAACATTAGTAGGTTGGAAAGAAAGCGATTCGTTTACAGTACTGTAGTCATCATCCAATGGATTACTAGCTGAAGAAAGGGTTTTAGACTTATTTCGCTTAGATCTCCTCATTATGAGTGCACTTGTTATTGAAAATCCTGATCTCATGGTTGTTTTTCCCTTCGTATATTTACGTTGTACAGCATCTATCGGCATAGTCTTAGGTATCATATTATTAAGGGCCTCGCTACTTGGTAACTCTTTAGGTGCGGAGGTATTTGTTCCCGCTGTCATCGCCTCATCGGTGGCTGGTTCCACCCCGTCTTCGCTCACAAACAGCCCGGCGTCTACGTACACCCTGGCTAGCTGTTCGAAATAGACGCGATCGCCGGCGGGGGACGAGGGAGTGGTATCCGAGGGTGACCCGTCGCTAACGGTGTCGTCGAGGGGGTGCGCCGTACCCCTCGAGTGCGCCGTCATATCGTGCCCGTTACAAACCGTCTCCAACGAGAAGTACGGCAACGACGCAACGCTGCTG
Organism: Osedax fenrisi; assembly: GCA_964019155.1. Lineage (NCBI taxonomy): Eukaryota > Metazoa > Annelida > Polychaeta > Sabellida > Siboglinidae > Osedax > Osedax fenrisi. Next base: position 19,989,199 of record OZ025243.1, on the reverse strand, counting down.
CTGCCGCTGCTCGTAGCGCTACTACTGATGGTCAGAGAATCGTTATCATCGCCTCGGTTACGGTCGACTCGCCGGTCGCGGTTGAGCGCCTCCTCTAGACTGTCGTCGACCACGATGATGATGTCGTCGGCGTCTTCGATGCGTTCGTCCGTTTTCACCGGCGCAGAGTGGTCGCGCATCGGAGAGTCGTTGCGCGACTCGATGCGATGCGTTTCCGTAACGTTATGGTCCGGCGCAGGTGTTGTTGACGGGCAACGTTCGCTAGCGGCGGCTACTGCTGCTGCTGTATGGCTTCTAGTAACGGCAGAGTCGTTGGGAAGGAGCTCGACCTTAACGACCTCTTCCATCGTCGATGTAGGTATCTGTAGATAGTATATGCGTTAAGCATCACGTTATGTTGTATAGATTAGTATATTACGATAGTATTATATATATATATCGTAGAATTTATAATTAAATTTTATATAATTTAATGAGTTTTTAAATATACTTTTTATTCGTCATTAACAATGTATAATTACGAACAAGAAAATTGTTCATTAGAATACAGTTTAATTAGCTGTACTAAATGATGAGAAATATAATATATGATGCCAAATCTGCAGATAAATAATAAATATTGTTATTTATATATTTAATGTATCTGAACAAATATATTATATTTATATATATATATTATTTTATTATTTGTATTAATGAGATTGTTCTTTAGCAATTTATACTCGCTTATTGAGTCTATACGCATGTATTAAGTCTATATTTATTAATATAACCAGTAATCATACTTAGTAGTAGCTCATGAATTGATGCATGCACGTTATCGAATAAGCTTTAGTTACAAACTTCTATGCATTCTCGCCACCTGTCACAATTGTATGCACACATTTTACTACCATTCCCAACTCGTTAGGTAATAATTTCGAAATAATATCGGAATATATAGTAAACGACTGTGGTTTACTTATTTTAATTGACAACAGAATATGAATCTCAGCTAGTATATCGTGTGTATAACATGCACGTTTATATTGTATTATATAATTAGAATAACGAACGTGTTTATATAAAAAGTATAATCAAGTAGTAAATATTTAAGTAAATATTACATATTATTAATATGATATTAATAAAGAATATAGAAATATAATAATGTTATATCGAGTATAGTTGAACTATATGAATTCTTAATCTTAGTTGAATATAAGTTATAGTCTATAACAAACTCTATCATATAGATATTTCAATTATACAATCGATAATAGTTAAGATGCTATCCATGATATAATATTATATATATATATATATATATATATATATATGTAATCATATATCTGAACATTATCTCTGCAATAGTAACTTTTTGTACTCTGGTATATATAATTTTCAGTGGTATATGTCATTATAATTAAATAATTTCAATCTTTACAGATATCAAAGATATTTATTTATTCGTAAAATAAAAATATATTATTTTTTTTAAATTTATATTAATCTATAAATATGTTGTTATTAAAAAATAAGAATTTATTAATAAATTAGGTTTGAATTAAAATATGGTTGTTCTATATTATTGATGTCGAAATTACAAATAATATAATCTGGATTTAATTATATTATGATTTAATTATTAAATAATATATTATATTTAATATACATAATCTAATATTATAGATAACAACCAACTAAAGGTAATAATTCATATATCCCGGCTATAATTAGCAATAGTCGATATCTAATTATTATATTATTATACCGCAAAAGGCCTAATATTTACTTGATTATACGTTGTATATAAAATAATTTATAAACAAGCATTTGTTATACATGATATACATCTAGAGATATATACTCCATAATAAAATAAATAGTTTATAAATCTCGTAATTAGTAAATATATTTTTTTTATATAATTCATATTATATTACAATATCAAAAGATCTTTCTATGCAAAATCTTTGAATAACATGCTATTTGATAGTTTGCATGTTACGATAACCTAGTGATATAACATGACACATACATTACAGTGAGTAACGAGTATGTAAATCAACAAATGTTGCTAGAGATCATGTTTCTGGGAGACGTTTAAAAAGGAAGAGTTGGGAGTTAAAGGATACATTTTAAATGAGCGTTAATAGTATATATATATATATATATACTATACGATCATAACGGACAGGTTGCTAATATAAATAAGCGCGAAAAAGGAAGAGTTGAGTTTATATAGGCTCACTTTGGGATGTAATGTAGCTAAAAAAACTAAGAAGATCAAAACTAAACCAAGTAAACCAAATAACCCTCAACTTTCATTATAAAATATATATTTTTACATTCTCAACACGTCCGTTATGATCACACATATATATATATATATACGTGAATGTTCATCTTGGCCTGGAATATATTTCAAAATTCAAGTTGGTCGTACTTATTAATATTTTAGGTGTTAGTTAAAATAATTCTTTACACTAGTTTGGTTTGGTTGTGTTAGTTTTGATATTTTCAGGTTTTTTTATCTGCATTACATACCAAGTGATCCTATAAAAGCATATATATATATATATATATATATTTAATCACGCCCAACTTGAACTTGGCGGCCAAGATGAGGTGTATCCTATATATATATATATATATATATATATATATATATATATATTATGTGTTGAAATTTGTAAATTAGTTGGTTTAGTTTTGTTCTGTTGTATTTGTTAGTTGTATTTCATCCCTAATGCCTATAAAAACTCAACTCGCCCTTTTTAATCGTAATCCGGGCTTCTTCAATATTTAATATTTAATATGATAATCAGGATTAAACGGATTATTATAATAATAATAATTATTAAAAAGGGCGAGTTAAGTTTTATATCATAATATTATAATAATATAATAAAAACTAACATAATATATATTAAAATATAGAAAATTTATAAATAATATTATGTGTATTCAACAAATATATTTATATATTATCTTAAATAAACACCAAATAATAAAATAATAATTAAAATAAATAAATAATTTAATTTGAAAAATTTATATTTTTATCACAGACATTAGAATATGTCAGGGATTTTATCAAAGATTTTCCGAAGGTTCGCAAAATCATTGATTTTATGTTTGTGATATTATTTTATATTTCTGTTGTGTTTGAAATTTCAAAACAAAGTCTGCAATTATTGGAAACAATATTTACAAATTTATTGTTTAGTGTATTTTTATATTTATTTTTAAGGTAATATTTGTATAATTATAATAATATACTTATGTTTCTATTTTAAGTAGTTTTTATATATTTATAATATATATTTATATCGATATTTGTAAACTTTATTATAAATACTATTGTAAATGATATAATAATATGTTATATAAATAATAGTGTTTAGATGTATCATACATTTTATGACTATGCATTTTTCAAACATTTTAATTAAATATTACAAAATAATTTTTATAATTTTAATTAGAATGGAATACCAAACATTAATATATTAATATATTATATTATATATATTTTAGTATTTAAGTATTTATATAATTATAATTAAATTATTGACTATTAATCATCGATATAAAGAAAGTGGATAAGCAATTGACGCACGCAATGCATGTTAAAGATAGATACGTGAATGTCACTTTTATAGATAAATTAACAAAAGGTATCAGTTATTTTGATTGGATATTAGTCATATTATATATGTCAAATGTTAAAACGGTAGGCTTTTCTTCAAAATTAATTAAAGTGACAAGTCATATAAGTTTATATCTATATCAATGTATATAGATTATAAATATAAATAAAATGGTATGATTATCATAATGATATCTTCAATTTAAATGCCCAAAATTACGAGGAATGTTGATATGGTGTATCTAAATATATCATTTTATATTTACTAAATATAAAATGATATATTTAGATACACCATAATTTAGTATAGATAGTACATTAAAATTGGTAGTAATTATCAATATATATGTATAAATAAATATTATTTTAAATATAAAGTATTGGGCCAGGTAGTAGGCTGCGACTGCATCGCCTCTATCGCAAATTACCATACACTACATTCAATTATCCACTTTCTTTATATCAATGTTATTAATACGTTTTCTTTAACTTTTAAATGGTTGCAACGGACTAACGGCAATTTTATTTAAACATGTATTTAGTTACTATTATTTAGTTAACTAATATTAATCGTATATAATATATTAAGTATATCTTTCTTATGTTATACCATTATAATAATTATATTGTTAACTATATTTAATATCATATTAAATATGATATGATATTATTATAATAATCTTATAATTTATTTATTAAATATAATATTCATTCATATTTATTTTTATTTCTACAGTTACTAATATCATATTATAGATAAAATATATATTTGAATACATAAATAGTATTTAAAATACAAGAATATAATTTACTCTTGATAATTGATAATTTAAGTTATCTTATACTATCATAGTAGTATCTATATGACACATTTTCTGAATTTAAATTAATTTTATTTAAAATAAATTTCCGTTAGTCCATACAACACTTAAATCCTCTTCCATCTTCTACATTTAATAAATAATTTATAATACATTTTATTAAAAATCTAATTCTAGTACCTATTTAATATCTATATATATATATATATATATATATATATATATATATATATACATATATGTATTTATTTAAAAATGTTGTACTGTAAAATATTATAAATTTTAATTTTTATATTTATTATATATAAATGATTAAATGATTTATTATATAATATATATATGTTAGAATATAATGTATTTATATCCTAATACTCAGTAAAATATCATACTGAAACCAAAATATAAGCCAAAACCAATCCTAAACGCAAATTCATATAATTATTATAATAATATAATATATCCTATAATAAAATATAATATGTAATTTATTTATATATATATATATAGATATTTGTTAATACGTATCACTTCTATTTTCAAGTGATCAAACATCCGTAACTGGATAAATGTAACGCCTATCACATGTATCATAAATATTTCTAAATCTTTAAATCTATAATAATTTACTGTTAATTCCAATTTAAAATATTCTAGTGATTATAATATTCAACGAAGCGTATTTAGTATAATGTAATACGTCTCGTATATGATATATAAGAAGTATATCTCATGGACTAGTTACATTATTATATCAGATTATGATAAATAATTTGGAATTTATTTTTAAATGTTTTGTAATAAACACCTGTCACATATATTATTTCAAATAAACACACAGATGTTATCATGTTAATATACACTGATTTATTATATATAATAAATATATTCATTCTGTAATGTGAGAATTTAATGATTCAAATTCGTGTGATGAGATATCTATGAATTATTAAATGTAACCATTAATACCTTTGTTGGTGATAAATCACCTAGTTTGATATTCATTAAGATTTATAATTTAGATTAACGATTACAATAATTTAGAAATAATTATTTCATTATAACAAGATAATACATAACATTTTAATATAACATTTTGATATGTTCAAATTGACAAATAAAAGTCATCTAAGAAATTGACTAAATTTATGATTAGTATTTTTTTTCGTATTTAGTATTAATAATATTAATAATATTTCATAAATTATAATCTTTATTTATTTTAGAACTAGTGTATGATTAATTCACTATTTCTATCCTCATGTATATTAGTTTTTCAAATAGAGTAAATACTTCATATACATATGAATTAAAATATATCCATAGAAAATATCTATTTTTTAATATTAATAAATATATTTACCTAAATATTATATTAATATTATTAATTCTCTGCTTTCACATTTCAGTTAATAATGGATAGACTGCTTCGTTTAGGACAAGGGGGATTACCATCACTTGGTCAGGTATCTATTCATATAGATAATAGAATTTGTTATCATCATCTTAACATTATTTATATATATATATTTTACATTTATATCATATTTTATTTATATTTTATTCCTCAATAATCTAAAATTGGGAAGAATAATCGATAAGCTTGCTTCTTCTTCTACCTAGGCATGTCAAACTCTGATATTATTATTATTATTATATATATATATATTATATATATACTATTATTATATACTATACCTAAAATATTTGCATTTTATTTACAGGGTCAACACTCAGATGGTCCTGTTGTAGATACTCAAGAACAAGTATACATATCATCTCTTGCTCTTCTCAAGGTTTGCTTATTTATCTTATACATTTTATAATTTTTAATAATAAGCAATTCATAACAATAATATTAGTTTTCATACATTTAGCAACACTTTTCAAGAGATCATTTTAAAATATTATTTGATAAGAATCATAGTATATGTAAGATATATAAACTAGTAAATTAATAAACCAAATCAATATAATAAGTACGTTTAACTTAATTTATAATTAAATGTGATGTATTTAAATATAATTATAATAATAATATAATCATTTTTAGAGTGATGATATTATTTGAAATCTAATTATACCAACTAATAAGAACGTATGATAATTACATATAAAAAATAAATTAAATAATTCATATATATATATAAATATATTGCCAAAGCTAAATCCGAGTGATAATACTAATATTGATCTGTTCGCATTCACACTCGCTCACATACACACGCGCGCGCCTATATAGATGTTGAAACACGGCAGAGCTGGAGTACCGATGGAAGTCATGGGACTGATGATAGGAGAGTTTGTCGATGACTACACAGTCTGTGTAATAGATGTGTTCGCCATGCCCCAGTCTGGAACCGTTAGTAGTAGTAGTAGTAGTAGTAGTAGTAGTAGTAGTAGTAGTAGTAGTAGTAGTAGTAGTAGTAGTAGTAGTAGTAGTAGTAGTAGTAGTAGTAGTAGTAGTAGTAGTAGTAGTGGTGGTGGTGGTGGTGGTGGTGGTGGTGGTGGTGGTGGTGGTGATGGTGGTGGTGGTGGTGGTGGTGGTGGTGGTGGTGGTGGTGGTGGTGGTGGTGGTGGTGGTGGTGGTGGTGGTGGTAGTAGTAGTAGTAGTAGTAGTAGTAGTAGTAGTAGTAGTAGTAGTAGTAGTAGTAGTAGTAGTAGTAGTAGTAGTAGTAGTAGTAGTAGTAGTAGTAGTAGTAGTAGTAGTGGTAGTGGTGGAGTTTAGTATGGGTATGATTTTTGTAGCATGAAAATTGGTTAGCTGGATATTGTTGACAGTCAGTAGATATATTTCTTAGATACAAAAGTATTCTGTCAAACTTTTCATGTCATGATAACCACACCCGATATTACACTATACCAATCTCATGTTCACTATTTCATTCCTTGTATCATTTAAATTTTAATTTAATCCCAACGTAAATTGAATAAATATCACTCTGCTTTCTAGTTCGAGATTAGTTTACAATATACTAATTCAAATTATACGGTATTTCATCTGAGTACAGTTGTATTTTAAAATATTTATAAATTTGCTTTAAAATTTTTAATTTAATAAAAATAACTATTATTAGCGAAACATATGTAATATTTACATGGTAAAGATAGGAGTTTTGTTTTACTAACTGTATGATAACTTCTGAAATAAATAAGAGAATGACTACATGTATTTAATTGTAATTAATTTTATTTAGATCTATATATATATATATAAAAATTATAGAAGTATATCATAATTGTGTTTAATAAAAGTGTGAATATAATTTTTGTATTGTTCATATAAAGCTGTAAATAATAGCCTTAATACAAATGTTTTATTTTTATGATTTATTTTAAATATAAGGTCATTCCAAGTGAAATCAGCAAATGACCCCAATTATCAAACACATTAATATATATTAATTTTTTTATGATTTTAATTTAAACTTATGTGATTACTTATATATAAACAACATTTTTTATTTACAGTAGTTTTCACATTATATATATAATGAATTTCAAAGTTATATAAATAATTATATTAGAAAAACCCTATTAATTAGAATTACCAATATCTTAATTATATACACATATATATTGAGTATAAGTCATACTAAAATTACAATTAACAATTAATAATTAGTGAACTAACCTGTATGGGTGCTAACTGAAAGAATTGCTCTACAGGGTGTCAGTGTCGAGGCAGTTGATCCGGTATTCCAGTCTAAGATGTTGGACATGTTGAAACAGACTGGTAGACCTGAAATGGTTGTAGGTTTGTTCTTTTCCCCTATCCTTACCGATGCTTTCATATGGGGTTACATAGGTTTTTACTGCCTATGGTAATAACCGCATCATTAAAAGCCTGTACGGTTAAAACAGTTTTTTTCCATGGTAAAAACCTATATTAAAGTCTAAATTATAAAACCTAAACTTGTATAAAAAATTAAATCTATTATTGCCTATATAATTTACAAATAAATATAATGTATACATTTGTTATGCGACAGTTAATATAAACCTAACAAAGAAATATTATAGGAGTCATAATTTCCATCATATTTCTTAACATGGTAACAAATTCGTTAATTTTGAATTTATAGATATAACAATTAAAAATGTACACTATTTCTAATAAATAATATATGTTATTTAAATTTAAATACATGTTTGCTAAATATTTCTATACTGCCTGTGTGGCTCAGTTGACAAACGGCTGCATATAGCCTATCACCTCTATGTATAATTACTTGAAGAATAAGTCCTCTAATAAATGTACATATGCCTTACCGTTTCACTCCCTATATATATACACACAACTTAACACTTTGTTTTTATTTATTTTTAATATTTAAATTTACCATATTTTCAGTATTTAGCAATATCTTGTAATACATGATAATGTACTAACATAATTTATATAATGATACAAATATAGATATTAAGAAATTTGGAAAATTAATAAATTATCGCAATATATTATTTATATTATTTATTATTCTAGTTAGTATATAGTATATACTATATTTATATAGCTATACAAAATTAATGTACATCCTGTTTTGACAAATTATTATGTCTATTAACCACTAATATATTTTCCATTAATATGTATAATATTATATATTGTTCACATATTACAAACGTAGATTTAATCCTACTTAACCTAATCGTTTCTTTGTTTAGGTTGGTATCATTCCCATCCTGGATTCGGTTGCTGGTTGTCCGGAGTAGATATCAATACCCAGCAGAGCTTTGAAGCTCTCTCAGAAAGAGCGGTAGCAGTTGTAGTCGATCCTATTCAGAGTGTCAAAGGTTCGTTATAGTCCACCTTATATCTTTACTATTATATACATATACATATACATTTATATTTATTATAACATATCATATTTTCACGTATTTCATCTTATAAATATTAAAATGCGTAGATTCTAAAAAAAATATGAATAACAATATACTTAAATAGCTGAAAATGACTATGTATTGACAACAAAAATATCTACATTTTTAAAATCATATTTTTTAAATTTAAATTTAATATATCATCAATAAAATGATATATAAATGATGTATAACATCTTATCAAAAAATTAAATTTAAAAAAGCATTATAAGAGGTATATAAAATATAATAATACTTTTACATTTCAAATTATTTCATTATAATTATTATAGTAATAATCATAATCATGATAAACATTTTTAGAATGTCATGTTTATAAGAATATTTCAGAAATTAAAAAATGTAACATGCATTTTATTCAAAATAACTCATTTAATATGTGTATCTATTATTTCATTATCTATTTATATAATTATACAGGTTAATTAACTTGTTATATTCATTATAGTATTACACTTACCTATATATATATATATATATGTATTTATTTATGTGAGAATATTAAATATTATTTATAGATAATAGAGCTATATGAAATAGGTAGTATACTAAAAATCTATACATATTTATTATTTATAAAATTTATATAATATTTAGCATTAAGAAAAATGTCTTGAATTATTGAATCTTTATATAATAAATGTAATCAATATAATAAAGTATAATTATTTTTAAGATTTAATATCAAAGATGCAATAAATTATATTGAATAATAACAATTATTAGATTAATATATTTACTCTAATAACCATATCGCCAATCGGTCTATAAATAGATTTTAACATGTAGGAGATAGAGAATTGGTACGTGTTTTAAAAACCTTAAGACATTTTATACAATATAGTTATACATTTAATTGTGTTTACTGTGTATAGTTTATTCTATTCTATATGAAATAAGTAGAACATTTTTTATTTCAATTACTAATCATAAAATATTTATGTTTTATAAAACTTAATATTTTTTAATTTTTTATGTTAAATTATTTGTATTATATATTTTCTTTATGACTAAAATAAAAAAGTACCACAGGTTCATATAAATACAATTAAATATCTTTATAATGGTGAATATTTGAATAAAATTCTATAAAGGGAAATTGATTTCACAGCCTTTTAAATATAATACTATATATCACTTGGATTCATCTTCATAAATATACATTTTTACTTGATTTTGAATAATTTCTTAACCTTTCTTTTATTAATGTAATTATTTTTAACAATATCCAATATATATATATATCATTTGTAATATACCACTTAACATTTATATTTAAAACGAACAAGAAAATTAGTAGAAAGTAATATGATTAGTATAAGTATATGATTCTATGATTCAATTTAATTATAGTTTGCATTATTTTGCGAATAATATATAGATGTGATAACAATTTTTATATATTTTATATATTGTTTATAAGATAATATTAGTAAACTCAAATATGATATATAATTAATATAATATTGTGTATATATATATATATATATATGTATACACAAAAATAATTGAATAATAAATGTAAACTCATATCTACCATTAGTAAACTTGTGTAATATCAGTGTTAGTTAAATACTTACTACATAAATAATGCAGGGTTCCATTATTTTTGGTAAAAACCTATCTCTACCATGTTATTTTACGGTAATTACCGGTAAAAACTGGCAAAAAAACCTAGTACTCATAAAATACATTTAAAATAAATTTATTTTGAAATATAAAGTAATATTGATTCATTTATATATAAATGTTATGGCTAATTATTTTATCATCTTTATTTGAAAATTTGTCCAAACATTTTATCACTACTTTAATTATGCAATTTATAGTACATTTATTTTTTTAAGACCTGCCACCCTTATATTGTAAAATTAACAAGTTGATGTAATTGGATACATTTTATAAATGAAATAAAATCATACTATATTATATATTCATAAAATTACACAATGAAAATATTGCTAAATAGTTATAGAGTATTTTAAAAAATATTTGCTTAACTATATTTAATTTCATATATATAAAAATAAATATTCTATTCAGTATTTATATATATATATAATTAACAATATCTATAGATATATTTAATTAAATATCATGGTATAAAATCAAATAATGAATACATTCAAATAATTTCTCAATGAAAATATTATTAGTTCTATTATTTAATATATGTATTTTTTTATATTACAATAAGCCCCCACACCGAAAAAGTTGGCCGATTTTTCACCAATATCGTACCGATTTTCTCTCTGTGCGACATCCCTACCAATATATCACCGATATCGTGAAAATATCGATATTCATCATTTGAAGATTTCTCTATATATTTAGCGATTTCGTTACTGCTCGTATCAGTTAAAAATCTGCCACTTCTTTTTGGTGTGAATGGGGCTTTACTTTTTACTAATACAAAAATAAATATATTATTATATTCAATATATATTGACTTATTTATTTAAATTAAAAAAATTAATAAATGTTGTTTTTAAAAAAATATAAAAACTTATAATATTGATTTTAATATAGTATTGTTTAACTTTATAATTGTATATTATCTATTACATATAAATCTATAAATAATATATAATTGTAAATTATATAGACAATAGTAGGTTTATATAATATAGATAATATTATATTCAATTATATAGACAACACTAGGTTTTTACCGGACAGGTTATTACCATAGGCGGTAATAACCTATGGAACACTGAAATAATGTTATCTATTTTTAAATATTAATTTATATTTTTACTATTTAAACCCAGTACATATAATACTTCTAAATAATTTTAAATTTTTAAGTTCTAAATTATAACATGATAATTTACAAACAAATTATTTGTATAGAATTAATAGTTCTTATTCTTGTATATGTTATCTATATAAATAAGATATTTTATAAATATGATTAGTAAATTTGATAATTATTTCATATAGATTTTATACATTTTAGTTAATTTATATGTATATTTATATGAATTTTTTTAATTAGATTAAATGGAATGATTTTATTTCTGAATATGATTTCTTATTCAATGATATTCAATGATGTTTCTAGTATCTCCAAATTTAAATAAAAATTAAAATCCAAATATTTATATTATTAGTAATTACTATTCGGACATATGTTATATTAATTTTCTGAAATTTTCATGTAATTATATTCATTAGAAGTTATTATAAACAAATTATGTTTTATAGATGTTTAGAAATAAATAGAAATTAAAATATTCAGTATAAATATAAATTGGTACATATACATTTTTATTTTGATCTACAAATAACGAATTTTATCACTTATATTTGACCTATTTTGATAATCGCAACACTAATCTCTAGTAATTAGTTATGTTTACATTCTAATATATTTGACAAATATTATTTGTATACAATGATATCATCTAACGATAATTTAATTTTGTCTTGTGATTCTCAACTGTCATTGTCTTTTCTTATTCTGTTTTATATATTCTTTTTTTGCTTATTATTACACAATTATTTACTTTATATTTTCTAATATATTTATAAAATATATAAATATATACTATAATTATGGTACTTAATAAGAGTTATGTATCAAAAAAGGATGATTAAAGGAATATTAAAATGATTATTACTATATAAATTTATAACAAATATATTATAATATATCAAATATACTATCTAGCGATTTGCTACTATTATTGTAATAATTATAATATATATATATATAAATAATATGTGATACATGGATTATTTTTAAATAAAATATTATATACATATAAAATTCTATACAAAATTTAAATAAATTTTATTAATTTTCAAACCTATTTTACTCAGAATAATTAATTTTCTCTATATTCTATATTGTTAAAAATCTTATCATAGTTCAATATTTTACTATAAAATTTCTAGTATATAATATTTATATATATATATATATATATATATCATAACACAACTTCCAATTTTTGTATTTGAATTATAATAATAGATTTTTATTAATGCGTATTTATTTGACTAATTACTAATTAACAATGAATTTTATATAGATATATATAATATTATATTATTAATATATATATGAAAAAATGGTGGCAATCGGCCAAATAATTATTGAGAAAATGTATTTATAGTAATATAATATATGAAAATACATGCACATTTAATATGACCTATGATCCCCTTAAACATATAGATAGATAGATAGATAGATCAAAAGTTTATTGAATTACTGGTTATATATAAAGAAAGTTATAATTATATATAAACATATAATTATATAACATATATAAACAAAATATAAAATGTGATAACAGTAAGACAAAATACAAAAAAACAAGAAATAAACGGAGAAGTAAAATAAAAATAAAACATTGGATTATACGAGCCGTTGAATATATAATATATTTATGTCATGATAATTTTATTTGATTTCATAATACATTTATAAGGATAATAATAAAGTAATAGTAGTTTTATTGTATTAATAATGACACACTTAAAAAGAAAAAATAATATTTATAAACTTTAATATAGATAATTTTAGAATATTAATGAAATGTGTATAATTAAACAATCAATCAAATCAAATCAAATCAAACAATAAATTAAAAATATTATAAACCTTATTATATATTTGACAGTATTTTATTTTGTTTGTATTTAAAATATATTTAACTATTTGAAATTATATATATTTGGTTATATTTTATATGATTTAAAAAAAGATAAAAATTGTAATCGAACATTTATTATGTAAATTACTTGTATTTACTAGTATTTATTTAATAATATATGTACATTTACTTTAGTAAAATACAAAATTAATAATGTATAAATTAAATATATTTTTGTTTAGATTTTGGATAAATACAAATGAAGATTATTGCCCACATTACTTGCTCGTGTACAGTTACAGCCAGCCAATGTATTACCGCCGATATATCTATCTCTCGTATAGGTAAAGTTGTAATAGATGCATTCCGTCTGATCAACCCTAACACCATGGTGCTGGGACAGGAGCCTAGACAGACTACTTCCAATCTAGGTCATCTACAGAAACCATCCATTCAGGTTAGCAATAATACCATATTAATACTCATTCATAATATTCATATATGATATATATAAAATATATATATATATATATATATATATATATATATATATATATATTATACTATAAATACATATATATATATTATATCACTCATGATCGTAGTGTATTGACATCATTAAATCAGTATGCTTACATACACACATACATTGCTAGGCTCTGATCCATGGTCTCAACAGACACTACTACTCTATTGCTATCAACTATAGGAAGAATAAGTTGGAACAAAAGGTAACTATCTATATTGGATTTATGTTGATTTTATAAGACCTTGAAATTAATTTTTAGAAACAAACAATTTATCAAAATTATTTATTATTATATATAATTTTCTTGTATAATATATTTAAAATTCTGCTTTAGATCTATTTATTTTTAATTAATATGTAATGTCAGTTTTGGAGAATATAAATGTAATGATAAGAATATATCTGTAATATATAAATGTTATCTGATTTCATTATATTTACACTTGTCTTATTAGTTATCATATCTTTATTTAAATATTTTTTTAATATTATACAACCTAAATTAATATATATATATATATATTTCATTATTGTATAAATAATACAATTTAACGACAAGTTTGTTTTTTAATAATAAAAATATATAAATGTATTTTTTTTTAAATGTTAAATTAATTAATTATATTCGTTATATCAATTTCCAATAAGTATTATTTAATAATATTTATAGAATTTATGCATTATCAGTATAATATATAAAGGGATACATCATGTTATATATCAAGGTCGTTTTGCACAGATATTATGGTAAATAGATAAATAATACTTGCTAATATATATTCTATTTTGGGCAAATAATTGGAATTTTGCCAATATTATCTTATCTTTATAAATTATGCATAGATATCTAATACAATTTAATAGTATATGTAATTCATATTTGAAATTTCACATTTATTTCTTTCTATAAATCTTTTTAAATTGTTAATCTATATATTACTAGATACACAGAAATCTGTTATTTGAGATACATATATATATTCTATATATCAAAACAATTAGTAGACTATATTATAAACTACTATCTGAATCATAAATATACTATCTATTTCATTTTGTAATACTAGTGAATGTGAGAAAATAATTATTTCGAGATAAATGCATTTCAAGTTGATTTCGATATTATAGTGACAATTGCTTTTTATGTTTTGATATAATCTATTATAATTATTATTTAGGTATATTACATTATAAAATAAATAATGAATAATAATTAATAATATATAGAAAATATATATATATATACATATATATTGATTAAGTATAATATAATTTAAAATCAAAGTGGGAATGTGAATATTAATTTTGCATTGCACATATAAATATAACATGATATAAAAGTATATATAACTGCCCAAAAAGAGTAAATAATAATAAATAATTTAGTTTTTCAATGGAGAAATAGACATATAAAAATATAAAAAAATGCACTATTTTAGGACTGACTTATCCTCGATTGATATTATTTGTATTTAATATAATGCAGTTTTGTAGTGTTATTTTATTGATACACCAATAACACAATAAAACACTAAACTACTGAAGTAATATCACATGAATGTCACATGAAACTTGATAGTAGTATCTTGTCCTAATTATGTATACATGTTTTATTACGAACCACCATACAGTAAGCGTAGATGTTTGTTGGTATGCTTTACAACTGCCACTGTACAGTGTACACACCTCAGTATATACAATGCTGCATACTGTTTGATTTTTGTGACATTTATTTTACGACGAAACAGAAATTTATATTTAATTACGAAAATACAATTAAATATTATAAAAAGAGTAATTGTGTAATTGCCTTCTGTACAGTATAAGCTAGTGCGAATGTATCTCTAACCCCACCACCCCTCATCAGATGCTGTTGAACCTTCACAAGAAGTCGTGGATAGATGGCCTCATGCTTAATGACTACACGGAACACTGTAAGACTAATGAGTCTACGGTTAAGAACATGCTGTCCTTGACCAAGAGCTATATCAAGGTAGGCCACTAGTGTTCGATACTACCGCATTCAATAGCACTGAAATAGCATACCATTTATACCTCAGGGTCAATTATATATTAGACATCTAAGTTATAAATAAATTCTCGGTTTTAAAATTTCAGTCTGGCTAGATTGAATATAAATCAAGTATCACATTCACACAGTATTATATAATATTACATATTTATTGACTACTGAAGCAATCACAATACCTATAACTAGCATCTGATAACTAATCATAACGCATCATGTCAGTCTCTTGAAGATGAAGATAAGATGACTGGAGATCAACTGGCGATTAAGAACGTAGGAAGACAAGACCCCAAGCGCCATCTGGAGGAGAATGTTGACGCCTTGATGAGCGACAACATCGTACAAACCATAGGAGCCATGTTACATACCGTTTCTTTCAAGTAAAGAACACTAGCACAATCTATTTATATATACGAATAATACTATTATAACAATAACAATAAATATTTAAATATATTTTTTTGTATAATTTTTATTAAATTAACAAATAAAATTATTTTATAAAAAATAAAATGAATAACAATTACAATAAGATCAAATATTACATAATATTGACTGAAAGTTATATTACGTAATTGTTATGTAATATATATACATGTATATACATATATAAAAACCCTCTTACTAGGTAATAAAATCAATTAAAAAGTTAATTATTTGATTAATAGTTTAGGGTAAACAAGGAATTATATAAAAATGTAAATATCTTCTCTGTAAACTTTGTATTAGATTACAAAATGTTCACTGCAAGATAGCAACACTGATGGTAATAATACTTAGATAGATTAGCTATTATTATGTGGGAGAGGGGGGTGGGAGTTAATAAATACTGATTAAGTGTGGCCAGTGAATGACAACTAGATATGTGTGTGTGGGGGTGGGGGGGGTGTGCGTGAGGGTATCTAAATGCTTGCGGTGAAGTATCTACACGGTGATGAGGGAGGGAGGGGGCGGAGTGGGGGTGGAGCTAAGCGATGAATGTCTGATGAATAGTGGGAGGCGGGTCCGTGTGTTGGGGGCTGGCGTTGTTGTTGTCAGTGGTGGGTTCACCGGGGCTCGAAGGGGTCCAGGTCTCCTCTCTAGACAGAATGTCCAGGTGTAATCGGTCTCGCTCGTGTCTGCTGCTGCTGCGTCGACGTTGCAGCGAGAATCTTGACAGTATTCGCAGGATCAGGGTGGTCGGGAAACTCATATTTCCCTGTTGGTAGGTAAGTAATGTTACTTATTAGTAATAATAATATAAATATATATTTAACAAACGAATAGATATATGTATATATATATATATATATATATTCGAAATATAAACTGATTTTTTTTCCATTATATCCAATAATTCTACGATATGATAATTGCTATAATACAATCTCCGTTATATAAACTAATATATTGATATAAATTGTGTTAGGGACCATTTTTAATCATATTTCAGTATAAATTATCTCGTTAATAATTGATAATAATATATAATTATGTTTTTACGTATTTACTATGGTTACGTACATGATAATTGTTGATTATTTGACCTTTGAATTATAATTATAAAGCGTACTAACTCCAATTACTAGCTAGTAGAAGCTAATAGAAATGTAATGTAATGTAATTATCCATCAAGGTTGTATGATATTTAATCAATCAATCTCTACATTATACATACTGCAGGGGGCTTTACTACAGGATGTACAACTACTAACTTTAGTTTGAAAGTATTCAAATATATCTAGTTTACACATGGGACAAGATGCATCTCTCATTATCCACGGGTCTATACATTGTGAGTGGTAGCGATGTCTGTGGGCAGGGGGTAGTGTGTTTAAGGGGTGGGGGTTATGCTATGAGGAGGTAGACATGAGGAGATGTCTGTGTGAGGGTATAGTGAGGGTTAACCACAAAGAACTTACTGTAACTTATCTACAACGGGGATATGTGTAGGGAGGAGAATGTATTTTATCTAAAAGGGGTATGGCTAAAGAAGTAGGAGGTGTTCACCTGAAAGGGGGCGTGGAAGAGGAAAGGGGAGGTGACAAACCTGCATGGTAAGATCTTAATTTCTTCGTCTATCGAGAAATTCTCAAAGCAAATGATGCAGGGATCAAAACCTTCCTTCACTTCCTGTTCGACGAGAATGTGTAATCAAGGTCGTTACTAGGTTACAGTGTCGCTAACCTCTGAACTCTCGGTCAAGGTTATTCGATCGATTTTGGCGATAATCACCTTGATTTCGGCTTGCATATTTTTCTATTGGTTGAGAAATGTTTATAATAGTGGAGATGTTAAGGTACACAGAAAACACTGAACATGCCCCTGTATACTGATAACCCACCTTCTATATGAACATGCCTATATTTGCTGATTATTCCTCTCCCTATGATTACACTATATATTAATATACCCCCTACCGACCTGTATACGTTGCTGTTGATAGTTGTACTGGAGGCATGGCATGTAGTGATACACCACCCAGGCAAGTAGTAGAGCCATCAACACGCCCCTCTCTATAACCACGCCCCCTCCCTATAAACACGCCCATACCGACCTGTATACGTTGCAGTTGATAGTTGTACTGGAGGCGGGGCATGTAGTGATACACTACCCAGGCGAGTAGTAGAGCCATCAATACGCCCCCCCCTATAACCACACCCCCTCCCTATAAACACGCCCCCTCCCTATAACTACACCCCTAATGACCTGTATACGTTGCTGTTGATAGTTGTACTGGAGGCGGGGCATATAGTGATACACTACCCAGGCGAGTAGTAGAGCCATCAATACGATGAACGAGGCTGCTATGAACATCGTACTAGAGGCAGACAGGGAACCTCTGTACTGTTTATCTTGTATTCTTCTTCCTGTGGGCAGCACGTGGGGGAGGGGTTAGGTGTGTGCAGGTTAACATTGAGTAAGCAATGATACATCTGCGCTTATTTCTAATATAGGTTAGATGTACTTCAACACACAAATAGTATAATTCATTTTATATAAATACTAATATAAATTATATATATATATATATATATATATGTACAGTGAAATTAGTATGCGTTATTAAATCATCAGTTAAAACATTAAAGTATATGCATAATGCGCGCAATTCTGTGATTTCAAACTCATTTATTCATAAAGCGGAATGTAAAATACATGCCTCATAGAAAATTCAGAAAATATCGACGACAAATAATTATTTAAAATTTGTAAATTTTTGTAAATATTAAATTGAGAATTGTACAATGGGACTTAAGGTCAAAACACATACATAATGTGTTATATGTAGTATATATGATGAACTTGTTTAAACTCTACTATATATAATATATGCAATATAATAAATACAATAGAATTAACAAAATATAAACAATAATGTTCATTGTAAGAGTGTGATTATATAGGTATACAGTTATAGTCACCTATAAATAAGGCATACACTCTGCAAATGTTATAAAGATTTATCAAAAAGATATCACAGGTAAAATAGTGATCTGAAAATAGAAATAAAAAATAATAGGTTTTAGATATAAGATTTTAAAATTTTACTTGTATTTTATTGATAATAAATAAATAAATCACTGTTTATTATATATGTAAATATGTATATGATAGAATATAATTAAATAACACTATTATCTTCTATCAATATTAAAATATGTACATTATAATATATAGTATTATATAATAGATCAAATGTAATATATCAAATAGATAACAATATTAGAGCTATATAATATTAGTATGCTCATACTAATATTACAGTTTATAACATTAGTATCTATAGACTGATGATTAAGATGCATATTTGATGAAGTATTTATAGTTACTTTTGAATGAAATATTATACATTATTTAAGAGATAATTAATTATATTTTAATATATTTAATTTTATGCTAAAAATGAAAACCAGTTTATGCCAAGCATTAATTAATTAAATATATAATGTATGTAACTAATATATTGTATTAAAAATTATAAATATTTTTTTTTTAATGAAAAAACAATAAATATATGTTATATAATTATCATATTTTAATTTATATTAATAACAAATAGTCATGAAGCGTTACAAAGATTAATGTGTGCAAAGGTTCATACTACAGGAGCTGGTGTAGCCTAGCTAACCTTGTATAATACTGGCGTTAATGATGAGACCTATCTGCAGCAGATGAGCGAGGCGTAGTCCGCAAGTGTTCGATACGAATATGGACACGACCTTGGGAGCTGTGGTTGAGTAATGGAGGGGGGGTGATGTAGTAGGGTGAGGGTGACACCTATCATATATGCACTACGTATACGGAAAAGTAAACTGATATATATATTATCAAACACATAGGGAGTTCTCTTATATATGAGTTGTATGTAGCAGGGATTGCTGAGAAAGCCTGTAGTACTTATTGAGGCAACTATTGAGTTATTCTCAGGCACTATTCATAATACTACACATATCTGTTCTCTATTGATTTTAATACCGTATTGATATTACTTCTTTCATAGGTATTTCTCTATAAAATATATAGTATGTAAAACATAGATGTTATTAATAATATAAATTATATCAACGATAATTGAAGTCAGCTTAATTTATAATCAAATGAGATCACTATGAAATAAATTAAAGATATATGTCCTTATTGTAATCAATACATTATATGTAAAGAAATAAATGCACATCTAATTGTTATATATATATGAGGTGAATAGAGACTGTCTATTTACAATGATGCTATAGGTTATATTACATTTGTGCGTACAGTATTACTATAATTATCTATCTACAGATATATATATATATATATATAGAATAATTATATATATATATATATATATATATATATTTATATAATATATATATATATCTATATATATATCTATATATATATATATAGATATATATATATATTATATAAATATATATATATATATATATATATATATATATGTATGTTATCTGTATTACTACTACACACACACACATACATACACGGACACATAACACTATACTACAGTGTACACCGACTATTAGTCTTCATCTTCACGAGTCTCTTATGATCTTTGTTGTCGTAGATCACGACGGCTGAGGCGTTGCTCTGGAACATCGCGTTGTTGATCTTAGTCTATCGGGGGGGAGGCAGGGGGTCATAGGTTAATGAGGGCTGGGGTATAGGATAGTGTGGCAGGGGGTCAAAGGTTAACGAGGGTTGGGGTATAGGATAGTGTGGCAGGGGGTCATAGGTTAACGAGGGTTGGGGTATAGGATAGTGTGGCAGGGGGTCATAGGTTAACGAGGGCTGCGGTATAGGATAGTATGGCAGGGGGTCATAGGTTAACGAGGGTTGGGGTATAGGATAGTGTGGCAGGGGGTCATAGGTTAACGAGGGCTGCGGTATAGGATAGTATGGCAGGGGGTCATAGGTTAACGAGGGTTGGGGTATAGGATAGTGTGGCAGGGGGTCATAGGTTAACGAGGGTTGGGGTATAGGATAGTGTGGTAGGTAGAGGATATGCGCGATGCGTTGTATGAAGAATACATACTTTAGGGTATGGGAGGACATATGCTGGCCTAGTGTGGAGGGCATGCCTGCATAGTGCTAGAGGACATGCCACTTAGTGTGGGCTGACAGGCAGCTAATACGGAAGGACATGCTGTTAGCACTCGAGGAATAGCTATTAGTATGGAAACCCGGTGTACGTACGGCGAGGATTGTGCACAAGCCAGCGCAACATGTCTATTGCAGGAGTGATTGATGGCAAAGGGTGTAAGGATAATAGCTATTGTTCGGCTAGTTTATTGTCTTACGGACACCTGCTATACAGTACACAAAGGCTAATACACATGATACATCAGTGGTGTATAACAATAACATATATCCTATTGTCATTCACCACATCAGTTTAACATCATCATTATTGTACCATTTGAATTTAATAATAAAAGTAATATATCTGTATATATTATTTCTCTCTTTACCATGTCTCTTTACTATGTCTCTTTAATTATAAAACATTATGTGTTTAATTAATGTTTTAGTAAAACTGTATCGCTTTTTAATTATTTTAAATAAACTATTCCATTCAATACACATCTAGATTAATTCATGGCAGATCTAAATATGGTTTAATAGTAATGCTATTTACGATATGAATAGCAAAAAGACTACATAATGTTAAGCCACTTTAACCCCAACAATTGGTCCAAACTCATATAACCTTGCATATATAGGTTGCTTCATATTATTTATTTGTTGAGTATTTACTAAATATCGGGTTAGTAATTTGAAGTGACTTATAGTAATTTGTAAGAAATATAATGAGAATCAGCCGATATCTGGTTATGAAAATTATTATAATAAAGTGAAATGTCAAAATAAAATAAGTGTAAAGATATAATAAAGTTAAAATATAGTAATCGTACTATTATCATCATCATATTCAAGCTATATTTTCGTTAAAAATATTATTCATGTTTTTATTATAATTTTATAATACCCATTAGTTAAAAATACAAAAATACATATTAAAATAAATTACTTAAAAGTTATTTATAAAATTATAATTTCATATATTCTGAGAATAATTCTCATAATAGCCTGAGGTTATTGCAGGTCTTCATAATATCGATAGGGTTATTGATATTATGTAATATATTACATCATCATTAGCCATCACTGATGATGTCATCATTAGTATGAATTGAATTAATTACATAATAATATATTCGTGGCTAATATATTGTACATATTAGTAATACTAGATTACAATATCACATACAATATGTATATAAATATGTGTCATTTATATTATTATCAAGGAAGTCCTAGGAGGTCTGCTAGCTATAACTGCATAGATCGCAACTTTCTCAGAAATAGATAATTTTCAGTTGAATATTTAATTATATTTAAATTATATCAATATTTTAATTGAAGATATCAGAGATATTGATTTATTTGAAAATTAAAATAAATTTGTATATCTATATAATTTTTTAATTAAAATACAAATTATTTATAAATTAGGTTTCAATTGAAAGATGTTTTTATATTATTTATGTCGACATTCCAAATAATATAATGTTTATTAAATTATATTATGAATTTAATATAATAATATTGAAATCATTGATTTAGAAATGAGATTTTGCATCGATTTGTATTTATAATTCAAATATATACACCTGGACCACGATGCAATACGATAAAATCACTCAAGCGGAAAATAAAAGATTCATAAAATATGCATCATCAGGCATCTGTCCTTGGTATTAATACATATCAATATCAACAATTTTTATATATATAAATTAATATGTAATCGTTTATATATATATATATGTTAATTAGTTATTAAATTTTAATGTAAATATATTATATATATATATATATTGTGATAATATACTGTGATAAATGTATATAGGGAAACATAAATTTAGTATAATATTAACTACACTTATATATAAATAAAGAAACATTATTTATTACGGCTATAAAAGTTGTTTTTTGGCTCGCACGGCAACGTCCTAACTCCGCGGAGCAGTGTACTTAGCGGAGTGCGGTCAACCGTGACTCACCCGTGAATAAAGAAAGCGTAATGAATTACGATCGCAGACAATGGGCTATAAAACACCTATTAGCGAGGGCGTTAAGAAGCCGGTCAGGGTACTGATACACTGATGATAGACTGATCATTACGGTGAACTACAGTTACACTGGCTCATCTAACATGCGTATTACTCACGACACATTTCACGGGTCGTCCGGTCATTGTGCGTATTAATGGTATATATTATAACTATTCGTTGACGTTATTGATAACTATAGTATATATATATATATATATATATATGATTAATATAGAGAATTGTTGTTTTTACTATTGGTAAAGTATCGTATAATATATTAGTATAACAATTAGTGTATCGCAGGAGGGGAATAACATTACACGGAATAGTAATACGATATGTGTATTAATCGTATGTACACACACGCACGCATGTGTATATTGCATTACACACATGCGTGTATGGGATGTAAGCGTATGTGTATGTGTGTATGTGTACGTGCGTGTTGAGAGATTAATTAAAGGCGTCAAGTGTAATACACAATGAAGTGTCAATCTCTCTGTAGATGACAGCATACTTGTGTTTCCTCATTACACAATATTAATGTACACATACATCAGCATTATTATTAATATATATACATATATATATATATATATATACATATATATATATATATATATATATATATATATATAATTATTCTATATATAAAATATTTTTTGAAAATCTAAAAATAATATTCTAGTTATGCATTTTCATTTTTTTGTTTTATAAATATCATATTTATTATATTTTCCTTTACGGAAATAAATTAAAAAATAGTTGACCTATAACAAAGGACAATACTCGAATTACTCGCACGTATTAACAAACACCTATTTATATTGCAGTGCAGGGTTACAGTGCTAACGACGGCCTAGATGTACGTACACACAACTAGGTGAGGCAGTTCAGGTATACTGCAGGGTTAGGGAGACAGACACCCACTCAGTTAGGGAGATACAGCTTAACTTACTCAGTTAGGGAGATACAGCTTAACTAGACGATATATAGACATCAGCACACAAACATGTGATACGTGAGATATCACAGTGAGGGTGCGGTAACATACCAATGTACCATCTGTATGCTTATACATGTAAACTCAGTTGGTACATTGGTACACCTATTTCGACGTCCCATCCTAACGTACCAACGTACCATCCATCGATATAAATATCGATGGATCCAATTCACCATTTGAAACGCCCGCAATTATATGAAAATGAGTGTAGATGGAACGTTGGTATGTTGTGTTTTTCGTAACATACCAATGTACCAACATAACATCTGCATTTACATGTATAAGCATACAGATGGTACGTTGGTATGTTACAAAAAACGTCCCTAAGTCAGCTTATATTCAATCTATCGCCACACTAGTGTATAAGTAGAGTGACATAGTGGCCAGTGTTAAGTCACAGTCAACGTACACAATATTAGGTAAGAGATACTATTAGAGTGACCAGATGTAAACTCAGTTAATACATGCGTAGATACAACTGTACAACTGTCCATGTGTACAACTGTCGATGCTCCATAAAGTACACTCTTAGATCACTGTTACTACCACCATTAGCGCGTATAGTTATTGAACGCGGTGATACTGTTACCTCAAAGTTACAGTTACCCCTCTGGATAAGGGCGATCCAAGCATAGTGAGGCACGTTCACCAGGGGGTTGCAGGCGTCGCTGAAGTTTGTGCCGCTAGAGGTCACTAGTATGAGACGTCCTGAAACAGAGGTTAGTGTGTGTGTGTTGTAAGTATAGGTGGAGCTACTGGTGGTGGTGGTGCTGATGTATAACTAGACCTATGACTCGTGATTATATGATAGTGTTTAGTAAGGGATCTGATGGTGGTGCTGATGTAGGTAGTGATAGTTGTAGTGGTAAATGTAGCGATGGTGGTAGTGGTGTTGAGGTTGTTTGATGTATAGTATTAATGATGTTAGTAGTAGTAATACTAATCACCTACCCCTGCTACCCCCCCCCCTTATAGACCGTTACTAGTGACACATACCTCTGACATGACTCATAGAAGACTGAAGCGAGTACCAGCCTACTTCGCTGTGTTCCGACTGCAACACCTTACCGTCCACCTGGCTAGTGGTGGTATTCAAGATGGCCGCGTAGCTAGCCTCCGCCTGATAGGTGGTGCCGGCTTCCATCGCCGCCAACACAGATAGTAGAAACAGCGTAGGTAACATGTCCTCGCACGAGAGTGTGTGTCGCCTGTTATCGGGAGTGTGTGTGAGTGTGTGTGTGAGAGAGTGTGTGTGAGTGTGTGTGAGTGTGTGTGGGTGAGTGTGTGCGCGCATGTGTGTTTACGTGTGTGTGAAGACCTAGCAATGATGGTAATGGTGATTTATGTTTGTGTATAAATAGCGAAATGTACAGTCATCATCAGCATAACCAGCATCATCATCGTAGTGCGACGGAGATAGATAGTGTCTGGCAAGTGTACACGGGTATATAGCTGAGATATGTAGATATAGATATCTTAGTATGCCACTTATTATAAGGCATTACGTGTATGTATTGCTTGATATGTACGAATGTAGGTTAGGGCTAAGTAAAGACCTAGACTTGTACACCGTAGAGTAATAATACATGATACTGTATGTAACATGTACATTGTACACTCAGTACAATATACATCGTAAAAATAAGAAAATGTTGCCTGTGTATAAATGGTGGAGATTCGTGGCGAAACGTCTACATGAATAATATTCATTCGTGTAGCGATCGCGTGATCGCCTGATTATCAAGATTCAAATAGGTCGGCGTGTAGTAGTTATATAGGCCACGATATGCGGGTCACCTGACTTGTTATCGTTATGTAATACCTAAGATAAGTAAACCCTTCATACACATACACACGCATTAGACTAGTGCTATTGATTCACTTAACTACTACCGCTAACACCACCACTACGATGACAATGGTTCGGTATTGACTCGAGGGATTACAGAGTGCACGAGTTAATGAAACTAGGTCGAATCCAGGGTAACCGAGGCGATATATCTAGGCAGAGATAGGTGTAACGAGAGCGAGAGTAACCCTATAGTGGGGGCGGGGGGGGTCCACCCGGTACTACACGAACAATGGCGGGTGGTTATTGCATTAATTATGCAGGTCACTCCACCTGAGGCCTGGGTGTAACGCACACCGGTCAAGCTATATCCATGCTGGTGGTGTTAGTGGTGTTAGCACCATTGTAGTGGTCAGTCAGGCGGTGTAGATAATGACCACACGGCGGTGGTGGAGAGATCAATATCAACGCTGACCCTTACTTCTCATTGGCATCGGTGTGGGGGAGGAGGAGGTTGGGCAGCACATCCATGTACGATGTGCAGGTATAGCTATAATGTATTGCATGCGGTGTACAGCTAGCTTGTGTGCGCGTGTGTATACGTATTACGATTTCTAAGCAAATATTAAGGGAATTTATACATTTTAGTGAGTTTTGTTCACAAATAATCTATATGTATAGCTAGTGTAACCTAATATAGCAAAACGCATGGTGAAGATAGGAGTCACATGTTTCGCAGGCCTCCGCAGCTGCGATCATACCAACAATAGCAGATCGGGCTGTTATTTATTCGTTTTAAAACATTTACCCGATATGGCAAGTCAAAGATTTAATAGGTCATATTTAGGACAGGTCGAAACATGCCTTATGCGTGCGTCTTTTACCGCCCTATTTTTATATTCGACGGCCTATAAAATCTGGCCGAAATCACGCTGTTTTTATAGTATGAAGCACCTCTCAATAAATGCATAAATCATTTATTTCAACTATGGTCTTCTTCTTGTTTCGCCGTATACGTTATATTTATATTAATTTGTAAACGAATAACTTTTCAAAGTGAACTTATTACTGATATACCTACCTCTCTATTACATGTGTATATAGGTAGCTACGTAACTTCCTATTACACACACACACACATAGTTAGCTATGTATCTCTATACTAATATCACATACTGATGATTGCAAGTCCACTACGACTAAATACAGTGTCTAGGAAGAACACCATGACAATTGCCATACTAGACTTCCTAATGTATTACTTCATATCTTACTTAATTAGTTATTTAATATTTAGCATCAGTTTTGTATTTTCTAATTATAACTCATTCTGTTTCATTATACAAACCACCTAATGTTTAAGTGTGTTATTTTGTTGTTGACTTTTAGCTACACAAAATGAATAACTAAATATGTAGGTTTATTCGACTTTTTCTAAAAGTCAGATGAAGAAAAGTTATATTTTTCTTTTATATTATGATATTTTATTTAAACTTTGTAATTATACTATTTTTCTTAGATGTCAAATAACAGATAAACTATTATATAACATTACACCTGATTTATGTAGTTTTTGAACAATTATTAATGGCCCTAAACTGATATACAATTATTCATTGCTACACATAATAAATTTACTAAGCATGTATTAATGTTTAAGTGAACTGGTGTTAATAGATATGTAGGTTACTTTACATTTTACATTATTTTATTTGTTTATTTTCCGAATATATAAATGTATAAAGCTTTATAGCATACTTGGTAAACTTAATTATAAGTGGCTATAGATCGTTGGGTGTTAGATCTGTAGTGTTTTAGATATATTTCAACTAGTAATTTAAACTTTAATATTAAATATATCAATTATATAAATATTCTAGTATATATATACTTATAAAATGTATTCTATAAGTAGTATTTGTTAGTATATATGTAAATTTACATATATTCTAACAAATACTACTTATAAAATACATAGTTAACGATAGCATTCTTTATACTTTTTTACTCAAATGAATTAATATTATTACACAAAATCATTGATTAATATATATTGATTGCATCATTGAATGCGTAAGGTAGACATTGCTATTAATTAATGTTATTTAGGATTAGTAAGGACATGCCGAGGACATGGTATGTTGTATATCTCACCTAGTAGTAGTAGTAGTTGTAGTAACACTTTATCACAAGCACCCTGTATTGTACTATAAAATAATACACAATTCAGTGATTTATTTATTGTTTTCAATGATTGATTATGGAGACACAGGTTAATGTAATCATTTTTAAATTAAATATCGTACAATGTCATTTCATAAAAAATGGGCCTACAAATGCCTCTATAATACATTAATATAAATTCACTCAACCGTGACATTTTAAATGTAGTGGTGATATTCATGTTTATCGATGACCTTGAGGTCAGGGGATTACACGTATATTGCGGAATACTCATTACTAAGGACTAAGGAATAGTTAGTCCTTGAAGGACATGTTATCGAGGTGTTCACTCCCTACACTCACGCATGTATCAGATGAATAAACTGTTGCCTATGAACTATATTATTAAAATATGTATAATATTATAAGTAGATTAGATGCTTAAATAGGACTCATACACATACAGTATGATTCAGATGTAAAGTAGCCATTAAACACATATTCACTTATTTAATCATACAATATCACTATATTTATCAATTATATTATTTTATCGTTTTGTTTATTTATTTATCTAATTTATTTATCTATTTATTGTTTTCGTTCTATATTGTTATATGCACCTACGAGGGGTGGACACACCTATGTTAAGTGCTAATAAACCTTATTATCATCATAATCATCATCATCATCATCATATGATTCATTCTTAACCTAGCACACATATATATTAGTAATGTTTCAATGAGATAAATTTTGATACAGGTTAGTGATAGCTATATACTATATTATATAAATAGAATTTAATATTATCTAGATTATTTATAAAATGTAAACTTTGTTTTACGAATTTCAATATATAACAATTTGATTATTAAACAGTGTTGTTATCTAATAATATTTGATAATAGATAATAGAAATGGTTAACTAATATCATTAATATCTCCCAATAACATTATTCATATGCTATTTTTGTAGTAGGACATTTGAAT
Organism: Osedax fenrisi; assembly: GCA_964019155.1. NCBI lineage: Eukaryota > Metazoa > Annelida > Polychaeta > Sabellida > Siboglinidae > Osedax > Osedax fenrisi. The sequence goes on along the minus strand of OZ025243.1, from coordinate 19,959,143 downwards.
GTAGGGTATTCGTACCATTGACAGTCCACTTATCCACTTATGGATCTATATTTATGTGGATCTATATTTATAAATGTTTATACATTTTTAAATAAATTATTTTGCTAATTTAAACCAGTATATGAAATATATATATATATAAATTACGTTGATAATCTATTTTTAGATTTAATTATGAATAATCGTGAAGTACAAAATGGCGTTAGGTTATCAGATGTGACGTATTTCATTATTCAGGGTAACTGGCGTAGCGCTAGCAAGACTGGCTACACTAAATGTCAAGGTCATTAGGACATCCTATCGATACATTGCGTAGATACAACTGTAGAATGTACAAATGTCCTGCTATCAAAATCTCACTTTTAAATAGATAGAAAATTCAAATTCCATCATATTTCCTGTACGATTTATAAATAATATAGTCATCATAGAATATATATTTAACATAGTAATAGTGAAGTACCATGAATTAATGCCATGATAATAATGTATAATAAAGAATGTATGATGCACACACACCAGCACACACACACACATAGAAAGTATATAGTACAAAAGTAATGTGTACACTACAGTGGCAGATGATAATAAACTGCATAATGTATTATATGCCACACACTGTATGGGCCATAATATGATTAGTTGATTGTATTAGGTTTGAGCACTAATCAATTTACCTCAATATATATATATATATATATATATATATATATATATATGTGAAATCATTAAACTAGACAGGCCATCCACTGAACTAGAGTTGAGGCATAATTGCTGTCACCAGTAATATCATTATTATACCATGTATTGATATAGACACATACATTGGTATAATGAAATGTACATGATGCAGACCTGCATTGTCAGGACAATACCGAGAAGTATCATTAGCATTATATCCATATAATCAATTATATTGTATTATTATATATATATTAAAATAGATAATATGCATTGTATTGTCTGAAAAGATTATAGGAAAATCATATCATATTCATTGTATTATTTGATAAGATTATATAAAAATTAGATGATTTATATGAAAGGATTATATAAAAACATAGAGGCTTTTCAAGGAATAAGTTTCAATAGGTACGCATTCCTAGAACACCTCCCACTTGCCTAGAACTACTATTACAATATATGGTGTGTTACCTAGTATTACACAAGTATGACCCCTAGGTATGTGACCTTCAGCTAGAATGCAACGTACAACTACATACAGCACACATGGGTATAGTATAACACCTTAAGGGTCAGGAATTTAGAGGGGTTATAATATAGGTTAACAAGGGATGGGGCAAGAACATGAACCCTATCATAATACAGCTTTGGTTTGTTGTTATGTAATAGATTAATAGGTGTTTATCACAAACATACAATAATTAAAGTCTATTAATAAAGGCATTCTAATAATAAAATAAGTAATAATAATATATGTATATATATAATCATTTTCTAATCAAAAATATATCCAATAAGTTATGAATTTGATTATATATCTATATATAATCAGATTATATATATATACTATATTATATATATATATATATTATATGGTGTATTTTATTAATATAATATTATAATTAGTCATGAAAATATATTGAATTTTATTTATTTTACAAATTATATATCTATATACATATTTCTAGGTAAATAATAGGATATACTAGAAGAGCAGATTCTATAAACTAGGGTATACATATATTATTAGATAGAATAACATCTAGAACAGCTAATAGAACAAACTAGAACAGCTAGAACAGCTAGAACATCTAGAACAGCTAATAGAACAAACTAGAACATCTGTAAACACAGCACTGTCATTATATTGATGTAGAAATAAATAGGGTAATTATTAAATTAGAGTATATTTATGTATGTGTATATATATGTGTATGTGTGTGTGTATGTGTATATACATATATATATATATATATATGTGTGTTTATGTATATGTATGTGTGTGTATGTGTATGTTTGCATATATATAATAATCAAAGGATATAAACATACAGGTAAAAATTAAAAAATAAAGGTATGTTTTGTCATGAACCAGATTACAATAGATTACAAATAGGTATTGTTCTTTTCAATAAGGCAAGTTAAAAGCTTGAATAACTATTTTCTATAAATAATTACAGATCATAGAGCTTAATATATATAGTTGTATTAATAGAGCATAATATATATATATATATATAGTTGTATTAATATATAATAATAATATCAAATTAACATATAGCCTGGATGAAAGAAAAATCATGGCTTGTTGAGTATTTCACCCACTGTTTATAAGGAGACAAATATATATATGTATGATGAATTTACTAAAATAATATAAAGCGATAAGATAATAACAATTATAATATAAATAATGACACGAACAATTATAAATTAGCAAAAATAAAAAAATTTAAATTAAAAATAAAATTAATTTTTTTGTTATGTATCAATTTTACATGTAATTCATATTGGTGACATGCATAGTGATAATGGCGTCTCAACTTTCAAGGTGTAGGTTTGTCAAGCTCTATGCCTTAAGGATCATAATTGCGCCAAGATCATGAACACTGGCAACATTTACCGCCAATAAATGCACCTTTACTCCCAACTACATACCACTATAGTTATTAATGCCACTCAATATAACACATCCACAAATAATCCAAACTTGTATTAATAAATTTTGTTTTTATTTGATTTTTCTTAAATAATTAAAATTAAATCTATATATATATAATATATTATATATATATTTATATATACATGAATAATATATTGTAGTTCCTCACATTTAGTGAGTTAATTATGGTGAATTATATTTAATGATTAACATATATTCTCTTATACCTACGCCCACTAATTATATCTACGCCCACTAATTAAATGGTTCATGGAAATAATAAGATTGTTATGACTCATGTTATTGTGTTATGACTCATGTTGACTATGCTAAAGGGAATCACTACCTTGGTGTATATGATCTGTTTTATTTCATATCTTTGTATATAAAATATTGTATTCATATATAATAAAAATTGCCTTCACAGACATTTAAACATATAGCTTACTAGGTATGGAAGCAAGTAGCAACTCTAACCATTCAACCAAGGTGCTAATGTTAAAAAAATATATATATATATATAAATTTGTATATTATTATTATAGTAAATTGTAATACATTATTAATGAAATACCTCTTTTTTACGTAGTATATTTTTATATATTATTACATTTTTAATAATAATATATAAATGAAAGTATTATATTTTATGACCTAATAGAAATATTATGGTAATTTTATTAAATGAAATAAGTTGTTAAGTAGGTACTTCTATTATTAGCCAACATATTATATATATATAGTAAAATAATAAGTGCATTAATATTAATATCAGTATAATTAGATCTGCACTGTAATGTACTGCGATCCACTTGCCTAATATAAATATATTAAAATTAATAATTCTTCGTAATTATTATTTCGAAAATCATATACACCATACTTATTATATACGGTAACTCCATTTCATACTGATTACGTGAGTGACAACACTAAACCACACCCCCTTATTCATGAGGTACAACTGTGACCCTCCCGACTGCCACTAATTATAAGTATTGATTGTACATCTGAGCTGAGTTCAAAGTAGCAGTGAACACTACAGAGGAATACAGAGACACACACACACACAAGTATATCAACGGAACATGCAGTAGACATACACAATAGACACTGTATATCTATTACCTTAGACTATAAGTAGTACTTACTACATTGGTCGGGTCTTTAGGTATATCGTTCATAAGCCATGTATGGCTCACTCCCTCCCTTTATTAAATCCATCCGGTCCTGTATGATTATCAGCAATCGAAATATTGAGATCAGGTGGAAACTTGTAAATCTAGTTTGATCAAAAAATCTTCTTTTTTGTCATCATTATTATTATTTTTTTAATTTTCTTTTCTTTCTGTTAATTTCCTTTATCATTTTACGTAGTATGTCTGTATTACATACTTTTATATTGGTTCAATAGTAGTATAGTGTTATAGTATCGTTATATTGATCGCATTATGATAATTCCGATTGGCTCAAATGATCTTCAGTATCTTTAAGATAAACTTTTATTTCTCAATTCAATATTATTATGTGACTTTAATATCAAATTTATTTTATCTCTAAATAAGTGTATGCAGATCATTTGAGTATAATTGTAATCATAACAAAAATACAACTAATTACATCATAAATATATATTTATTATATATATTCATATTTGTATAAGAATATAAAAATATTTATTTTTCTAAATTAAATTGAAAATTTACTATAAATAATTGAAAATGGGATATATAATATTATATAATATATTCTAATTTAAATTAATGTACGATGAATCATAAATATAACATATTTATAATAAATATATAATAAATGTATAATATTAAATATTAAATATAAATATAAATTATTAAGTAATGATTATACCAGTTACAACATACGTTATGTGTTCATAAGTTAGTAGCTGGGTTTATATATCATATTTAGATTATATAAAGTTTCAATATATAATAAATAGATTATTGTCAAAAGCTTCGCGATTTGAATGCCCACACTATTGTTTATTGAATTTGTGATTTTACAATAGCGTATGATTGGCTATTATAATTCTCGTATGTCTATTTATAGACTATCATACATGCAACGGCTTATCATTAAAATATATACATATATATATATATATATATTTATAGGCTCACTCGGGATGTAATGCAGCTAAAAAACCTGGAAATATCAAAACTAAATTCAACCAAACTAAAGCAACGAAAACTCAAAAAATTAATGACCACACACACATACATATATATATGTTACTGATAAGCCAGTGCATGTAGTCTATAAATGGACATACACTAATTATAATGGCAAATCATACGCTATTGTAAAATCACTAATTCGAATAACATTGTCTGCGGGCGTTAAAATTGCGAATCTTTTGACTAGGTACCTAATAAATGGTTAATTAAACATTTTATAGTTTAGTGTATAGATAACAGTTATTTGAAATGGGAAAATTTGAAATTAACAAAATATTTTTGAGGAATTCCAAATTCATATAAAATATAATATATAAATTAATTTTATACAAATTTTAATAAATTATTATTATATTAAATAATAGTTAAATAACATTATTTATACTCTTCATTATATAGTACTAATTTAATTATTAATTATATGTACTTATTTAATTAGTACTATATAATTATTATATATGATATTAGTAATTACTATAATTTATATTATATATGTATCTTTAAGGGGATGGCACACGACGCCCGCCTCTCTATGTATAGAGATAGCAAATAATGGGTCTACACAAAACTAGGCGCGCAGATTTCTATTCATTGAATTGAGCTACATTTTGTTATATTCTATTCATTAAATGTATACACATACTATTACAGGACGTAATTTTTATAATATATATTATATAACATATATATATATATATGCACACATTTTAATTTTTTAATTTACGGAATTTCTATAGAAATTTTTATTTTTTGCAATTATACACATACAAATTTAGAAAATCACTCCTGTAATAGTATTCATATATATGTTATTTATATAATGCAATACAAATTAGTAAAATAAATATAATAGTTTTTGTTATACCTAATTCTATACACACATACCTAGCGCGAAATAATTATTCTGAGAAAACAGCACTTGAAAATATATAAATATATTATATATTTCATATATAATGAATATATATAAACCACTTTTTATGTTATTTCTCGACTGTTTTCATAAATAATTTTAAAAAACAAATAATAGAATATTATAATGAAATAAAAAAAAAATTAAATAAAAAATTATTTTCACCAAAACAAGGTGTGTGACATCCCCCCGATAATAAGAAGATAATCTTATATTTAATATAATATTATATTATTATAATAATTATATGTAATTTGTTATCATCAGAGTGAGGCCCTCACTGAGTCAGTGACTCACTGACTCAGTGAGTTACTGACTCAGTTACTATATAGTATATACTAATTATTAAGTATATACTTATTATAATAAAGTATTATATATATATAAATATATAATATATATATTAAATAATATACACCCTTAAATCTATATTCTTAGAATAATTCTAGAGTATAATTATTATAATTAAAATACTATAATAATATGATAATTATACTACCGATACAACTATACATTTAAAGGCAAACTTAATCATGATAAATAGAAGAGATATATTTTTTAAATAATGTTAAACAGCGGTTATTGTATGTAGTACATACTATGTACCCACCATTAAAATAATTGTAAGTGTAATCAATTGTTACTAACAATTATAAAAAATTATTTAATAATTATTATTAATTTTATATTAAAAACAATAATTAAAAATAGTATATTAATTATAATTAATATAATAGTATATGATAAATATAATATAATATATATATTTTAATATATTAACCTCTTATTGAATATATACGTTGATTAGTTCAAATAAATTGACTTAAAAATGACATAAACAATTATTTATATATTTTTATTATCATAATAATTATGATAATAATTATCCTATAATAATTGTAATAATTTCAAATAAAATAGATATTTAAACTTTAAAAATGTATATTACAATTTAATTTAATTATTAATCATATAGGAAATAATATACTACAAATAGTATATATTTCTGAATTATACTTAGAGCAGTGAACTCTAAATTATACTATTTATTAGTATACTAAGCATGTAAAATTAAATTATATGAATTTATAATGACTTGATAGCATAGTATCGCCATCTATCATTTATTAGCTAGATATTAGACAATTGATAACATATATAAAAGGGCAATATAAAATTTAAAATATGTATATTTGTGATATATATTATATAATCTTCTAAATTGTATATGATATGTTAAGGATATAGAGATTATAATTAAACTAATACCTATAATAATGTATATATCTAATAATTCAATAATATATATATCATTATAGATATAATTATTTAAACTTAGTACACATTAATTAACAATATTAATTTAATTTTATATATATATAACAATTTTATCCAATCTAAGAAATTGTTCATGTATAAAATACATAGAGCTAAAGAGAAATCTATTTAGCTCTATGATAAAATACAACTTGTATTATCTTATATTTAGATATTATATATCAATAATTTATATATGTATTTTATATACCTATATAATTTATATATATATATAATAATTTTATAATACAAGAAATTAATATAAATAATATATATATATATATATATATATATATATATATATATATATATATATATATATATATATCAATAACGTATGGTCCTACATTCCCATTAACTCTAAATATTTATACTTCTAATACGAATCAAAATATATAATGTATTGTAGTATAGGTATCCTATATAATTTATAAATTATAACCAAACCAACTCCCTGACCAAACTATGATATATTTTTTTATAAAATAGAATAAAATATGATCCAGAACTGGGGTAACTAAATTACGGGTTATGCGTAATAATGTTGGTATACTGAGGAGCACCATTAAAGTGAATAATATTAATGTATGGATAATTGTAAAATATGAAAGAAATATAAAGTAGGAGAAATTACTATTCAGCAGTCCACTGATAATAACTACAAAACAGAATATACAATGTATATTATACATAGACATTATAGAGAAGACATACTCAATATATATGAGAATATACATATAGCTAGATAGACAATTCTCTCTAGCTCTATGAGAATATATCATAATATTATATAGGTATACATAGTTATATATACCCATAGAAACAATACCTCCTATAACCTCGGTGGTTATAGGAGGTCTTGATAGAAACCTAAGGGGCGAAGCACACTCAAATAATCAGCGACCTTTACTTTAGAATGTTCAATACGAATATAGTAAATTATCAAATATACAAAAAATAAATTATTAATATATTATTAATTATTATTACTTAAAATTAATCCTATTTATTAAAATGATTATATATTTCAATATATTATATAAATTTTAATTATAAATCAATTATTATATAAAATATATTATAAAAATGTATATTTAAAAAAAAATAAAAGTATATAATGGTTTTTGAGAATAAATCAATATAAGGGAATGTAATAACTTATTTAATATAAAATATATTTATTTGAAATTTTTTAATTTGGGTAATATTATGGCAATGAATATAATGTGGCTATTTTAAATTGTTGATATAATTATATATATACAATAATAAACAGGGGGGTCGGTAATCGGATACATGTGCCTAATACCGACCCCCTTCTCCTATTACAGACCCCCTAAAATAATCGTGGTATAAATAATTGTAGTATTATAATATCTAATAAAATTAGTAGGGACTATATATTCATAAATATAATTAATTAGGATATAAATGCACGCAATTTATTTTGTATTGAATTTATGTTTTAATAGTAATATTACATTTAAATTTAAACTTTATAGTAGTTATATTAAAATAGTGTATATTATTATTTAATATTTATTTATTAATCAGTATGTATATAATTAACTAGAATAATGAATCCTAAATCTATATCAATGATACACAAACAACTTACGACATATTTTAAAGAAAAATACGGATCTATTTTTATTAGATATTATAAATCATATGGGGTCGTTATTAGGGTAATTTAGGGGGTCGGTAATAGGAAAATCATATACATATGATGGACCTACGGGTTGCTATACTTAAGATATATTCGTTGATAGTTATTCAAATTAAATTATTTGTATAATAGTTATAAACATTTTATTGATCTACAATATTATGCGCAGTATTTCATTTTTTTTTAAATTAATAAAGTATTTACAATGATTTAAAAAAATTAATTATTCAAATATTTAAAATATAAAAACAGAATATTACATTTTATCAAATAACAATTGTAGGTTTGAATATTTTTAAAATTAAATACTTATTCATATTTATCATTAAATTACTAACAGTTCATGTATATATAATTTTTTGATATCTCTTATAGTTACTACGAGAGGGGGTCGGCATTAGGAGGGGGTCGGTAATCGGAGATTTCCCCTAATTGATATATCATAATTTTTAACAAAGAATTAATTTTAATATTTACAAAAGATATTTTATTAAAAATATATTTATTATTTATATATATTAAAATTAATTTATAATATGATATTATAAAATATTGATATAAATACATATTATCCAAATTATATATTATTTAATAAAATGTATTTGTTTACATAATTTTCTTAGTAGATACTAGTGCTGTAAATGATGCCGAGATTTTGTGGTTATTGATGCCAAGCCGAGAATTTCATTTTCGGAAAAAAAAACGATCCAGAGCTGAACCGAGAATTTATCCAAACGAGTCCGAGCCGAGTTGAGACTCTTACAAAACATAACCGAGCCGAAATGATGCTTTTTTGAAGTTACATTTTAATACTAATTTTTATATATTTCACATTTACACCTACATTAATTTAAACAAAATTATCCTCACCAACTTCGCGATTCAGTGAACAATAATTTAAATTTCATCTAGTAATGTAAATACTACCGAGCTTTTTTATGCCGAGCCGAGACTATTGGTTATTGGTGCAGAGACGAGACTTTCATTTTCGGAAGAAAACGAGTCCGAGCCGAGATGAGACTGTAGCCAAACGAGCCCGAGCCGAGTTGAGACTTTAAATAACTGAGACTGGGACTGCATAGAAGCTTTAGATTTGAGCATCATTTACATCACTAGTATACTATGTATATATACTATTTATGACTAATGACTATGATTACAAATACTTTTGTAATTTCTATAATAGATACAAATATATTTGTATCTACAAATACATATATATCTAGGATGCTGATTTTTTGCCTTAATAGTATATATACTGTGTATACTGTATATATATATATATATACACTGTATACACTGTATATATACACTGTATACACTGTATACACTGTAGCGGCGATAATGCACAGCGCTGGCCCAGCGCCCAGCGCCGCTGGGTATACCTACAACTATTTGAATATGATAAACTGTTAAAAATTAGGGTACAGCTAGTGCCTTTATTAGGGTGTAAGTATACTTACAATATAGTGTCTCCATAGCCGTACCCTAATTAGGGTACAATTTGAATAAACACGATCAGTACCCTACAAATAAGCAAACTGTACCCTAAATAATATTAGCTGGTGTACCCTAATTATATGATACCGTGTACCCTAATACAATTGTATGATATGTACCGTAATTGAATTTCATGATATGTAAATTAGTCACGTACCCTAATATTTAACATAGATGTACCCTAATAAATATGTAGATTGTACCCTAGTGAGTTTAAAAGTCGTGTACCCTATACATTGAATTCGCTGTAAACTAATTGTTAACAGTGTAGTCCATCGTTATCTCAAAGTTTGTTGTTATCTTTACGAATGATAGGTTCCAAATCAGGATGTATGAATCTTAAGTTTTAAGACAACCACAAGTAAGGAATATACGTAATATAACTACACACCCGGTAAACAAAGGTTTCATTGATTGGTGTTGGACTAGGTGAACGTAACTACGTGAACACGGTGACGTACACCGCGACAGATTACGTTCAGTGACAACATAGGTGTCGATGACATCGTGACAGAAGTTGGTTTTTGGCTATCTTTTTTTTAAACAGTCAACATCATATGCATACTATTGTAGTATAAACTGTATAGTATACAGTATATAGTATACATTGTATACATTTATTACTTTACTTGCGCATTGCACTATTTTCATTTGTTATTGAGATATATCGTTAATTATAGGTAGTTAACTACATGCAGGTAGTATATGTATAGTTATCTGGTTTAAAGTATAACAAGTTTATTTATAAGATGTACATAACAATGATAGGTAGTATATATATACGAGATTTAAATGACAATGTGTCGCTATCAACGTTGACTTATATAGCTTATAGTGGCACGCATGACCAGCCAGTATCATATGATAATCTAGGTACGTATCTTTATAATAATAAATGTGTAGAACAATGGCAGTGCAAATGTATTGATTTGCATTATGTGAATACATCATATGTCGTCTTTGATCTGTGATTGTGTTGATTGTAGTTCTATAGTTCTTTGAGTATATGTTGGGTGGGTTATGGATTGAGAAGTATTTGTAAGGGCTTTAGAAATAATCAACGGAATATTTAAAGTTTATTTAACATAATTGTGATGGGTAAGCGTTTTGATTAATCTTAAGATTTGCGATTGTGAATCAAGTTTTGTATATAAAACTTGGTATATTCTATAAGATAATTGTTTTACTATCTTGCCTATCTTCCACTCACTTTCTCCTCGTTAGATTGGTTGTAGCCGGATCACGTCTCCTTCTTTCAGCACACCTAAATCTGTAGCTGTATTAACTTGAGTAATATTAGTTTTATTTGATGATATGATAATAGATGGAATTGACATATTCGTTCTTCTATTAAACATAATTTGATTAGGGCTATCCATGTTTTCACCTGGAGTATTACGTATGTTCAGTAATCCTAGATATAGATCTTCTCCTATTGCGTTGTATAGGTCGTTATATTTTAATTATAGATTCCCTGGGTTGTTGTATGGAGAATTTAGTACAAACACCACATTATTCTACATACCTTTTTATATCGACCGTCATATTTTGCCAATATACCACGGTTCTTGCTCTACGTAGGTATGCTTTTATACATTGATGTCCTTCGTGTAGTTTATGCAGTGTTTCTTGCTTCATACTATATGGAATTATTATTCTATCTTGGCGTAAAACTAAGTCATCATATATTGTCAATTAATCGTTAAATGATGTAAACATTTTGATACCTTCATCTACTTCGTTATCTTCGGGCTATCCTCTTTGTAACGTGTTCTTCAATATCTACAGCCTCTTGTCTTAGATTTTTTCTTCTTCGAGCCTTTTCAGTCTGTGATTGGAAATGTCGTTAATATTATGAATAATAAACCTTTCTTCTTCGTTTTCTTGTCCTTCTATCGGGGCTCTGGACAATGCATCTACGCAATGTAACTCTTTTCCAGATTTGTATATGACTTCATAATTATATATCTGTGTCTTTAAAAGTAGATTTTGTAATCTATTTGGTGATTTCCCTATAGGCTTCTTTACTATGGATACTAGTGGTTTATGGTCAGTTATTACAGTAACCTTTTTTCCATATGTATATTGGTGAAATTTAGTCAGATCGTATGAAATATCAAGCATTTCCTTTTCAATCTTCGCGTAATTCTTCTCATTCGGATTTAATTTGCTGCTATGATATCCTACAGGGTATCCATCTTGAGTAAGAATCGAACCTAGACCATTCGCTAGCATCGTTTTCAAGTGTTAATTTATTATTATGATTATAAAACCTTAATGTCGGAGCTTTTATTAAGATTTCTTTAATTTTCTTCATAGTTTCTTCTTGTTCGCCATACCATGTATATAATACATACTTTTTCAATAACTGTGAAATAGAGGTTGTTAAATTAGAATAGTTTGGGATAAACCGGGATTAGTAGTTGCACATTCCAAGAAGTCTTCTTACTGCTTTTACATCTTTTGGTGTTTCATAATTCTTGATGGCTTCAATCTTCTGTTGATCCATCTTTAATCCATCTTTAGTTATTACATGTCCCATGAATGTTACCTTGTCTACTCTATGTTCCATCTTCGACTTGTTCAATTTAATGCCCTGTTCTAGACATCTCTTCAAAAAGTTGTTAAGATTAATATTATGTGATTGTTCATCTTTACCGTGAATTATAATATCATCTGCGATACAAATTACACCCGTGAGTCCTGATAATGCCTTATGTAGTTCTCTTTGGAATATCTCACTTGCTACATTAATTTCAAATGGTAATCTAAGCCATCTGTATCTACCGCTTTCTCTCTGAAAAGTTGTTAGTAATGATGATGTGTGATCTAACTTTATATGCCAATATCCATTGGTTAAGTCTGCCTTCGTAAATATCTTCGAATCTCTGAGCTTATGTAGCATATCATCTATAGTGGGTAATATATATCGTTCACGGAGTAGTGCACGATTTAGTAAATTGGGATCTAAACATATCCTTATTTTACCGTTTTTCTTTTCGACACATGTTATTTGTGATAACCATGACGTCGGTTCTTCAACCTTTGTTATAACTTTCAATTTCACTAATCTTTTCAGTTCGGTTGACACTTTATCTTTAATCGATACCAGTGTTCTTCTATTCGGAATAATCTGTGGGCGCACCTTTTCGTCTACGTTGAGATGCAGAGTTCCAGGTAAAGTTCCCAGTTTATCTTCATAAATTTCTGTAAATTGCTTAATATTGTTTATGAAATTATGTTCATGTATCGTTATCAGATTATGTTCGATGCATGTTTTTAGTCCTAATATGGGATATAGCTACATCAGGTTATAACCTAGGTTAGTGTAATGTATGATAAACCTCTCTTTGGTAGTTTTCTATGTTGCATGATTATATATTTCTTCATATGATTGTTCCTTTGGTTTTAGTTTGGAATTATTCTACATTGTTAGTGTACCGATGTATTTAGTGATAGTATGTGTTACATATCTCATAGGCAAAGTATTTACCGTACTTCCTGTATCTATTTGGAAACTTATGGTATGGTTATTTATAATCATATTACATGTAAGTTTATTAAGCTTATTTTGGTTATTAATATTAAATTTCCAATAATTAACATAGTATGTACTGTTATGTGTACTAGTATTTATAGATTCATCATTAATATTGTATAGTCGGGAATTATTATAAGTTTTATTTTTTACAAACTTTACTGTAGTGTCCCTTCTTGTTGCACTTAAAACATACTTTATTAAATACCGGACATTTTCCATTTTCATGTTCAGTGTCACATCTTCCGCATGTTCTTATTGTGTTATATTTGGGTCTTGTAGTCTGGGTATTACTAATCTTGTTTATATTATGTTCATTGTTAATATTAGTATTGAATAGCAATGCAGACTCGGTTGCCTTGCATGCATCAATACATGCAGCTAATGATAGGTTACGGATTTTTAATAGTACCGCACGTGTTTCATTGTTAACAATGCCAACAATAATTCTATCACGTAATATACTATCATTGCAAGAATTACAATAGATACATTGTTTTATTTGTATACGGAGTATGCTAATATAATCATCTATCGATTGACTAGATGTTTGAGATAGTGTTTTAAATATATATCTTTCATATGTTATGTTAACATCACCTATTATAATTTTATCGAAAGATTTAATAATATCATCTACAGTTCTATTACTAGGTAAATCAAACCCTTCATACTTCTTCAGTGCTTCATCATGAATGAATGAATGAAATCAGTTTATAGACAATTGTCTAAGGAGGATCATTGAAAGCTATAATTAGCTTTATTAAGTCGATACCTCCATAGTATATGAATATAATAGCTTTGGGACATTTATACAATAATAATAAGACTTGTGTACTAGAATTCAATATAATAAGAGTAAAGAAATATATATAAAGAGAATAATAATAATAATAAAAATAATGTCCCTCAGCGTATTTCATCATGTTTCATCAATCCATTAAATAAACTAATAAAATAAAATGTGTTAAAACTTGTGCAAACAAATATAAAACAAAAAGTACGAATAAAATAATACAAAATTATTGAAATGTAATAACATAAAATGATTCAAATGGTTTAGTATATACAAATTAAAATAAAGTATGTTTAAAACTTGTGCAAACAATTATATAACAAAAAAAGTGCGAATAAAATAATAAAAAATGATAAAAATATAATAACATAAAAATGACCCAAGTAGTTTTAAATATAAAATTTTAAAAATTGACCAAGATTAAAAATATTAAAAATGATTAAAATGCTAAAATATAAAAACTAATATTTATTTAAAAAGTAATTCTTTAATACTTTTTTTAATTTGTGTATATTATGTATATTTTCAGATTTTAATATATTATTACTCATTATATTATTATAGTATTTTGGGCCTTTAAAAAAAATTGTGTTTTGAAATTTCGTTGTTTTCATTAATGGTAAAATAAATCTTGTTTTGTCTTTATTATAAATAAAAAATGTATCTAGATTAATGTTATAGTTATTATGTAAAAGGTTATATAAAAATAATATTATTCTAAAAGTTATGAGTTCATTCAATTTTAAAATAGAATTATATTTAAACATATTATTAGTGTGTGATAAACGAATCAGAGGTAATTGAGACTTGTCTATCATATTTTTATTGATAATTCGAATTGTTTTTTTTGTATTAATACTAGTTTTTTTAATCTATCTTCATAAACATTACCCCATATTTCTATTCCATATGACATATTTGATAAAAATAGTGAATTATATAATATAATTAAATTGCGTAAGTTAAGAAATTTTAGCTTTCGAAAAAGATATACAATTTTTGATAATTTATTACACAAATTTATAATATGAAACGAATATGTTAAATTACTATCTAATATAATACCTAAAACGTATATCTATCTACTATTTCTATGTTCACATTATTTAAATTTATATTATTTATAATTTTTGTATTAAAATAAGGAAGTATTTTAGTTTTTTCAATATTCAATTTTAATTTATTTATATTAAACCAATGACATAATCTATCTAAATATAATTGCATATTACTACTCAATTCTTCATTTGAATTTGCAAATATAGAGAGTGATGTGTCATCTGCATATATATTTAAATTTATATTATCATCACTATTAAATATATTTGATATGTCATTAATAAATATAATAAAAAATAATGGACCTAATACTGATCCCTGAGGAACACCAAAACGTACATTTCTAACAGATGATACAGTATTATTTATTCGAGTTTTAACTTTTCTATCTAATAAATAATTTTTTAAAAACACATTTACATGACCCCTAAAACCACAGTATTCTAATTTTTTTAATAAAATGTCGTAGTCTACAACATCGAACGCTTTTTTAAGGTCTAAAAATAGCGTAGCAATTTTTTTATTTAAACTATGTTTAGTAAATAAAAAATGTTGTAAGTTAAAATGTGAAAGGGTAGTATTGGATTTTTCTACAAATCCATATTGGTTATCATTAATTATTTTATTTTTATATATAAAGTCCATCATTCTATTATAAATTATTTTTTCGAAGATTTTACTAATTTGCGGTAGTAATGAAATGGGTCTATAGTTGATTATCTGTTTTTTATCATTTGCTTTAAATACTGGTTTAATGATAGAAATTTGCATATTATCAGGAAATTCAGAATTAGCCAAGCATAAATTAAATAAATATTCTAATGGTTTAGCAATAGAAGTTATTAAAAGCTTGATTAATTTCATGTCCCAGTTATTTATATCTTTGGATGATTTAGATTTCATATTAAGTGTAATATTAATTATTTCCTTATCAGTAATAGGTAAAAAATAAAAACTGTTCTCAATAGAGTTTAAAAAATATCTAAAATCATTATCATTAGTTATATTATCATTAGTCATATTATCATTAATCAAATTATCATTAGTCATATTTTTATTTAAAAAACTTTCATTTATTTTAAAACCCACATTTGAAAAATAATTATTAAAATGTTCACATTGATCTTTTATATTTATAATTTCTTTTCCTTCATATTTAAGTATTTTGGGTAATTCATCAACATTTTGATAAATTATAGTGTTCAAATGTGTCCAATTTTCTTTTTGATTACAATTTGAAAAAATATTTGAATAATATTTATTTTTTTCATATTTTATATTTTTATTAATTTTATTTTTTAGTTTTTTATATTTAATAAATGTGATAGGGCAGTTTTTAGTTTTATATGTGTTAAATAATTTATTTTTTTTTCTTATTGCATTTTTCAATTTACTTGTAAGCCATGGATTGTTAATGCTATTTTTATTTATTTTTTTTCTAGATATGGGACAAAATTTATTAAACATTTCATTTAATTTTATTACTAATTCATCATAACATATAGAAGGATCTGTAATTGTGTAAAAAATAGTCCCATTTATAAATCGATAATGTATTTACTAATGCATTAATATTATGCATATTTCTGATATATACATAGTCACAACTTTTAGTATAGTTATTTTTTATATTCAAAGTAGTAAATACAACAGAATGATCAGATATATCTGTATTAATAACACCATTCAATAAAATTGAATTACTATTTGTTAATATGTTATCTATTAATGAATTCTTATAAGTTGATAATCTAGTTGGTATTTTTATTAAATTATTTAGGCCTAATTGTGAAATGGTATTATTAAAATCAATTGTGAATGGATTAAAAACATCTAAAAAATCAATATTAAAATCACCACAAATACAAATTTCAGAATTAATATATTTTAAAAATAAATTATAAAAGAAATCATTAAAGATAGTTCTATTAATATTTGGAGCTTTATACAACCCTGTGATTATTATAGGTTTATATTTAAATTTTAAATTTAATTGTATACTGATT
Organism: Osedax fenrisi; assembly: GCA_964019155.1. Taxonomy (NCBI): domain Eukaryota; kingdom Metazoa; phylum Annelida; class Polychaeta; order Sabellida; family Siboglinidae; genus Osedax; species Osedax fenrisi. The sequence continues at coordinate 19,941,524 of OZ025243.1, read as the reverse complement.
ATTTCTAAGTCATCATCAATTGCTGTTGATAAGTCTTCTATATATAAACAATCTAAATTTTTGTGAGCAAAAATTGCAACTCCTCCACCTTTTTTTTTAATTTTTAGTATACGATTTGTTTTATACATTTTGTAATTTGTTAGATATATTGAAGGATCATCAGTATCAGTTAGCCATGTTTCAGTTAGTACTATTATATCTGGTTTACTGACTAATGTATCCAAATATATATTAAATGTATTGATATTTTTATTGAAACTTCTAATGTTTAGCATCAATATAGTTATATTTAACGTATTATGTATATTATTATATTCCTTAATAGTATAATAATCTGTGTTTTGAATTGTATTATTCATCATACTGTTGTGATTCAGATACTATAGATATTGTTTTAAAGGAATTATTTAAAAATATTACTTTATATTTTTTTACATCATCAGTTGAATTACTTTTTACCTTTTTTATAAGGTCTGATTGAATAATAAGTTGATCTATAGAAAATTCATGTGTTATTCCAACTTTATTAAATTCAGAATCTTTTAATTTAAATGCATGTTTGATTATATTAATTTTATCAGTTTCATTTTTAAAAATTACTTTTATATGTCTAATTTTATTATTTTGTATCTTTTCATCATTTCGTTTTCCTAATCTATGGAACTTAATTACATTATTACATATAGAATCATCTGTAACAGTCTTAATTATATTATTTACAAGTTTTAATTCAGTATCATATTTAATTTTATTATCTGCGAAGTCACTTTCATTAGCATTATATATTATTATTGATTTATTTTTTAAATTATCACCATTAATTTCTGAAATATTTTTATTGATTGTCTTTTTAATAGTACTTTCAATATTAAGTAATTGTTTAGATGTAATATCTGCATATGTGGTATTGTTATTATTATTTTTTTATCTATATTATCTATTTTTATGATTAATTCATCAATTTTTTCATTAAGTTTAATTATTGTTTCAGTATTATTTTCTAAAATCTGTTTAATATTACCTTCAAATAATTCCTTTATATAATCCTTAATTGATGTTGACAATTCTAAATTTGTCATTCTAGATGACATAATCAAAATAAAAGGTATCTAGTATATTTATATATTCAATAGTTTATTTATATGTAAAAGTATATTGTTACATAATAAATAATTTAATATCTAAATATATTTACATTATAGTTATAGCTGATATTAATTTGTTTTACTATTAATTTATATACATATATATGTCATTTTATATTACATATTCAACAACAACAGAGTATCTGTATAGGTATGTACTATACAGTATGTTTATACACTCAATAGTTTATTTATATATCAACATATATCATTGCATAATAAATAATCTAATATATAAACATACATGCATAATAACTATATATGATATTAATTTGTTTTACAACTATTAATTTATACGTATAGATAAACACACAAATAAAATAAAATCACTTATCTGTCTGTATTGTTCACGGTCTATTGAATAATTCTATAAAATCAAAAACACGTCCTATCGCTTTGAATCCTAATACACAAGTGAGTAAGAGTAAGTTTTCCAGTAGTGCCACTTGTTTGCTGTTCTCCCATTTTGAGATGTCTGCTAACAGTACATAGTTACTCCATCGTTTTTTGAATACTTTCCATAAGTTTGCATTCTGGGTACTTAGTTCAAATATATTGGGTACCTTGACGTTCATCGTGTGTTATATAGTCTGCGCCGCTGTCACCATGTAAAGTTATCTGGTTTAAAGTATAACAAGTTTATTTATAAAATGTACATAACAATGATAGGTAATATATACGATATGACAATGTGTCGCTATCAACGTTGACTTATATAGCTTATAGTGTCACGCATGACCAGCCAGTATCATATGATAATCTAGGCACAACGTATCTTTATAATAATACATGCGTAGAACAATGGCAGTGCAAATGTATTTATTTGCATTATGTGAATACATCATATACATATGTAATTCCAAGAAAAAGATGGAATAACTGCTAAATATAACCAAAGATATTTAATTATATATATATATTCTTGCTTATTGTCATATTAGTTTAAAGCTCTTATTTATCTCAACCGGTAATTTTAATGCCAATATATTACCATTTTTATGTTTTATGTATTATATATTTCATTATATATTTCATTGTGTAACCAGGGAGTATATATATATATAAATATAAAAATTAAAGCTCTTATTTATCTCAACCGGTAATTTTAATGCCAATATATTACAATTTTTATGTTTTATATATTATATATTTCATTATATATTTCATTGTGTAACCAGGGAGTATATATATATATATATATAAATATAAAAATTAAAGCTCTTATTTATCTCAACCGGTAATTTTAATGCCAATATATTACCATTTTTATGTTTTATATATTATATATTTCATTATATATTTCATTGTGTAACCAGGGAGTATATATATATATATATAAATATAAAAATTAAAGCTCTTATTTATCTCAACCGGTAATTTTAATGTCAATATATTACCATTTTTATGTTTTATATATTATATATTTCATTATATATTTCATTGTGTAACCAGGGAGTATATATATATATATATATAAATATATATATATATATATATATATATACCGAGGTATATACCTTCCTGGTATATTTCCCAGGTATAACTTATGTTTAACGATGTCAAAAATTATGTTATCGTAATGTTAACTCACTAGGAGAGCACATTTATAAAGTGAAGGATGAACAATTTCCAGAAGATTAATCTTTTTATCAGTTAAATTCAACTATATATGAAGATCGGACACGCCTCGATCAATATTTCATGCACTATAGTTGATATCGGTGGAAATAAAAATGTATCCCAAATCTTAATAGTAATACATTAAACATTCTGTCGTTAGTAAAGTTACATTCTTGAAAGCCGCATCCAAAACATAATATAAAGTATACTTTACTACTATACTCCCCTATAGGGGAAAGTAACCTAATAAGGTAATAATCTAATAAGGACACTTTAACAATAAATGGTCTTAACATTTTATGACTCAATATTGTTATTCAAAAATAACAATTTATTAATATTATAGATATTATAGATTTTAAATATTTTTATCCAATAGATAACTTGTCCGTATTCGATAGTCATGTAAGAATACGGACACCCCATGTTATAATATGGACACCCTATATAGTATATAGTATATACCACTAGACAAACTATATATTATTGATGAACTACGCGCTGATAGGTTATAGGGTATACGTATTAAGACATATATATGTGTACTCTATATATATATATATATATATATATATATATATATATATATATATATATATATATATATATAGTACATATTCTCTATAGAGTGTCCGTATTAGGAACTTATATGTCCTCTGAATATATGCTTATAACTTAATAAATATTTGATAACAAATATAGCAATTATATATATATATAATGTTTAGAATGATTTAATTTTTAATAATATATTGTTATTTTTTATATCGATACATTTGTATACAAATATATATATATTCGTACATTTGTAAATATTTTAATTGCATTTTTTTTCATAAATTTAAAAACGCAATAAAAAAATCAGTTTATTGGATATATCAGCACTATTTTGATTAATTAAAAAATAAAAAAATACTTATTTAGACTAATTAAATAATTATAAATATTTTATTCATTAAATTTTTGTTGTAGTTTTATGATTTCTGAGATACCGAGAGTGTCCTTATTCGGGGACTGCCCGTATTCGCTTACTTTCCCCTAATATTATAGAATCGCATAATCCCGATACAACATTATTCCCTAAGTCAACCTAATTCTCTATTTTTAATAGATATTCGATATTCCTTTAGAATACATTTATCGCAATATATATTATAATTATACAATTAGATATATAGGGGAAAGTAACCTAATACGGAAACTTTAATAATAAATGATCTTAACATTTTAGGACTCATTATTTTTATTCAAAAATTACAATATATTAATATTATATTATTATAGATATTATTGTGATTTTAAAATTTATTTAATCTTTTAATTCCGTAGATAACGGGGGTGTCCGTATTCGGTATACCGATGTGTACCCATGTCCGAATACGAACAACCTGTGTTATAATACGGACACCCTATATAACATTAGATAAACTATATATTATTGATGAATCAATCAATCAAACAAAAATTACAATTATATTATTTATAATTAATTTTATGAATAATTTATAAAATAATCTAATTTAATTAGTAAATAATTTGTTTATTTTTATTATTTTTTAATACTACAATTTAAGTATCTAAATAATCAAAATTTTAGATTTAGCTTTATTGGTGGTATTAATATTATAACGCACGCTATTTTTATGCAAATCAGAATAGTTCATACGCTGCGTACTGATTGGTTATAGGGTGTCCGTATTAAGACATCTAGAGTGTCAGTATTAGGTACTTATATGAACTCTAGATATATGCTTATAACTTAATGAATATTTGTTGACAAATATAGAAATTACATATATAATTTCAGAATGCTTTATTTTTTAATAATATAGTGTTATTATATCGATACATTTGTATATTCTTGAGAATATTTTAAGTTGAAATTTTTTTTCATAAATTTAAAAATGTAATAAAAAAATCAGTTTATTGGATATATCAGCAATATTTTGATTAATTAAAAAATACATTTTTAGACAATTTATATAATTATGAATATTTTATTCATTAACAATATTTGTGTAGGATTTATGGTTTCTGAGATACCGAGAATGTCCGAATTAGGTTACTTTCCCCTAGGTCCTACCTAATTATAATAGTACAACAAATGTAACTGGGTATACCTGGATTATATATAACCTATATTGATATTTATAACAAATCTATAAATATCCGTGTTCACCATTTTAATAAGATGCATACAATGTATAATGTATAATGTATGCTATACATTGCTGTTATATATTATAAGTTCATACATACATTTATTATATAAATTTAGTAATATACATTATATTTTTATTTTTAAAATTGTGTAAAATGTAACAACAACTTTATTAAAATAAGTCAACAATTGTTATATCCAATAGCAATCTAATTACTTTAATGTCTAATTTATTTATTGTTATCAACAAATAAAATAAGTTCTACTCATTAAATTATATCAATATCAAATCTTACATATTTTGATTATATTTTTTACCTTCTTTCTGAATTAGATAATATGTATCTACGCTGTTGTGTATGTGTTTATTTTCCTTATCGACATAAAGAAAGTTTTTCTTTATATCGAAGATATTCGCCAGTATAAATGTTACCTGATTAGTTACGTTAACATGATATTATATATATATATATATATATATATATATATATATATATATATATATATATATATATATATATATATATATATATATATATCAAAGATTTTGCGAAGCAAAGATGGATCACTAGATAATTATGGTTCACTCCCTATCTAAGCTATGTAATTATTGTAATATAGTTCTCATACCAACCACGAGATGTATACACATATATTATTATAAGTTATATTTACTATCAATAATTAATAAGGTAATTAATCTAAGTATCAGACTAATATACTTTTTGATATTATAATAGATATAGGAATTATATTTAAAAAAATATATTTTAAAATTACGATATTTTCACGTTATTGTCAGTTTACATGTAAATAACAATGACTGAATATAACTTTTGACGTTGAAAAATTTGGTAACATTTATATTAATTCACATTCGATACCTCCAAATACTATTTTTACAGAACACTTACTCTTCGATAATAACCGAATATTTATATATATATATATATATATATATACATATATATATATATCTTAATTTAAGATTATATTATGGTATTTTTTTTCGTATTTACATTTAAATAAATACGAAATCTAAAAATAGATTTTAGTTCTACTACCCGTCGCATTTGAGCTATATGGTTTTTGTTTCAATAATTCTGTCGAGTGAACCATCTTATCCTTCGGAAAATCTTTGTACACATGTATATAAAGATCGGGTAATTGTAGCTGTTTTACTACATAAAGCTGTAACGTGCTAACGTATATATTTACTAAATATCAATAAGTATACAAATGATAGTTTTGTTAACTCCTAATACAATAATAATCTAAGTGTAAATCTATAACTTATTTAATTCTCATATATCAAGTGAGTTGTTGTATTTACCCACGTGTGCATACCCTATGCACTGCATACCACGTGTGCGTACCCTATGTGCGTACCCTATGTGCATGGACAATAAAGTAATAGATAACCTACCCATAAAGTAATAAAACTTAAATTATTAAATATTAAAACTTTGTTTTATTTTATTATATACTTCATTTATTTTCACATTAATGTACATATTATAAAATGCTATCATCATTTCAATTTGTTTAATAAATACAATGCATTTAATACTATTAATGAACATATTTACTAACTGACTAGTAACACTAGGTACATCTATGTGTATATAGGTACATATTGGTACGAGGCTATATTCCTTCACCTTCCACTCCGAAGTAAAACGTTACCAACTCCCCCTCCAATTAACATTAATGTATGCTCATCATGTACTCAACCCATGTCAAAAATCTTGGTGTTATATTTGACAATACTTTTAATTTGTACAGACAACTGTCCCACATAACAAAACTATTAAACTATCAACTACATTCACTACGCCTTATTCGTCATTCAATATCAATATCCACTGCTACTATTATAGCTTCTGCTTACATCCTACCTCTATTCGACTACTGCAATTTTATCCTTTATAATACCCCCTCATCGTATATTACTAAACTACAAATTCTTCAAAATTCTATAGCTAGGTGTATATTCAACATACCAAAATACTCCCACACTCATATATCTCCATTCTTAGTTAAACTCCACTGGCTACCTGTACGCCATAGAATCCTATATAAAACTCTACTACTGGCTCATAAAGCAATCCACCATGACTCTCCTGACTACCTAGCATCCCTACTCAAACTTAAATTACAAACTAGTACCACTACACGCTCCACCAATACTTTTCTACTTCAACTTCCTCCTAAACACAAATTACATTCAACCAACACTCGAGCATGGGCATATCCGTCCCATACTCGTGGAACACTCTCCCCACATCCATCCGTACTACACCATCAACTCCCAACTTCAAGAAACTACTGAAAACCTACCTATTTAATATGAAACATTAACTTAAAATATATATGGACGGCCGATTGCTTTATAAGCACAGTTTGCAGTCCGAAAACCGAAAAATGTAAAAAAAAAAATGTATGTGATGTATGTCTATACATATTTAGGTATGCATATAAATATATGTTTGCTAGTTAAAAGATACATATAAAATATATATATTTTATATATATATATATATATATATATATATATATATAGTACCTAAGTAATATTACTAAATTAAATGACGACTATAGATTTATACTTATATATACCTATACTCAGTGATGGGCACGATCACGATCGCGATCGACGATAGTTTGAAAATGATCGACGATCGACGATCGTTAGAAAATGATCATGTAAAATGATCGACGATCCTCAGCAACTGATCGCGATAGACGATCGTGAAAAAAAATTAAACATAATTTATATATATTTATATCAAGAAATAACAAAATAGTGGATGAAAATGTTGAAATACGATCAAATTAATAATAAAATAATATTAATATAATTATTTTGCTTTCAATAGAACTAACAATCCAAAGTTAGTATCATTTAGTTTATTGCGTTTCGGTTTATTTATATTGGTAGCAATACTAAACATTCTTTCCAACGGCGCGGATGATGGGAGTATAGAATTGTATTTTATGAATAACATGTTTATAATAGGATAATTATTTAGCATATCTAAATTAGTATTTTTACTATATATATAATTAAGTATTTTATTTCTACCGTTGATTTAGAAGTGGATGGTCCATTATCATCAATAACATAGAAAATATTACGATTACATTAGTACAAAAGATACATTAATGGTATATATATATACCAATTGGTATATATATAAATATATTGATATGACGGCTTGAATGGGTGAGTACTCGCGAGTACTGTGTGGATCATTAGTGGTTCATGCAGCAGCCCGGAATTCATACGCTTATATAATAATACGATCGAGATCCACGATCGGCGATCGATTATCGAGATCGCGATCAACGATCAAAATAATTACACGATCGACGATCGTTAAAAAATGATCGAGTAAAAAGATCGACGATCGACGATCGTTAGAAAATGATCGACGAAATTGATCGACGATCGGCCATCGTGAAAAAGTCGTGATCGTGCCCATCACTGACTATACTATACATATACTATATATATATATATATATATATATATATATATATATATATATATATATATATATACGTATATATATACGTATACCTAGTAGGTATTACCTTCTATTCTTATATATCATTTTATTCATATATGAATAATATTATATATATATAAGTTCAATTCTATCAAATATATATGTTATATTTATATTATAGGTGTTATATTATACCTAAATGATTTTGAGAATATTTTAATCAATAATAAATCTGATTTTATATTTATATAATATTTTATCAAAAATTTTTACTTATACCTATCAATTTATCTACCTATATATTAATATATTTATAAAATATTTTTCATATGTCTGTCAAATCTAAATATTATTTAAATATATATATTATTATTATATAGAGATTTACCTTACTTATATTATCATATAGTGCATTCCTTTAATTCATTATATAATACTACTACTAATAGTTTATGTTTATACCTAAATTATAGTAGAAACAATTCTATACTGTGTAATCGAATAATAATGTTAAAACAATAATTATAATAAAATAGATTTATTTAGCTTTTATGGAAGACTGAACTTTAAGAAGCACTTATTATTACCATATGTAGCTTATTAAACATCGAGGTAGCATACACATCCTGAAAGATCTATTGCTTATTTGTAATAGACACATACCCCTCTTTCAGTTTCATTGGATAATAACTCAAATATCCAGTTATTTGCTATAAAAATAACGTTGATAAATAGGAAGGTTCACCAGAAATAATTACCATAATTAGGTATCTAACTTTATAATTAAACATAAAAATATGTAATTAATTCTAGAAGATACTCTTAACCAATTTAATTTTCGTAAATAATAACTAGTCATACATCTATTAGAATATATATACATCTTCGAATAACTCGTTTAATATTTAAAAAAAATAAAATTTGAGCTTCAATTAAAATATATTGTCATAATCTAATCTAGATAACACTAACCTTTCAATAAGTCGAATAGTTATAATATAATTATTATATAATCGTAATTAAATTATTATCAATATAACTATTAATAATCAAGATAACATCAGGAAAAGCGAAATAAGAAAGAGAAATATGTAAGAGCATAGTTGGGCTAATATTTATAAATAAGTTATAATAAACAACTTGCGAACATTATTCGCATGTAATATTACTTGATCATGTTGAAAAGAATGGGTTAGTTTCAATGTTATTATAATATATCAGGGTTATTGGTTTTTTTGGTTTTTGTGTGAAGAATATTGGTTTATTTATTTATTTAATAATAGTTATTAATAAAATGTTATATTGAATGTTATTTGTAATAAATACATCTACACTGTAAAAAATTAGGGTACAAGAGTAGTAAAAATTAGGGTGTAAACCATGTCTGTATAGCCGTACCCTAATTAGGGCCCATCATGCTATAAATGAATACTTGTACCCTAAAAAGATTGATGTGTACCCTAGCAAATTTAAGTCTTCTGTACCCTAAATGTACCCTAATTTATTAACGATGTTGTACCCTAAATTATTATTGATGTCGTACCTTAATTTATTAACTATGCTGTACCCTAAATTATTATTGATGCCGTACCCTAATTTATTAATGATGTTGTACCCTAAATTATTATTGATGCCGTACCCTAATTTATTATTGATGCCGTACCCTAAATTATTATTGATGCCGTACCCTAAATTATTATTGATTCCGTACCCTAAATTATTATTGATGCCGTACCCTAATTTATTATTGATGCCGTACCCTAATTTATTAACGATTTTGTACCCTAAATTATTATTGATGCCGTACCCTAACAAATAGATATTATGTACCCTAAAAATGTATAGTGCTGTACCCTAACGATTTTGTATATATTGTACCCTAATTAGGGTACATCACTATCATTTTTCATTTTTTGATACAGTGTACCCTAATTAATAGCATTGATGTACCCTAAAAAAGCGTTGAATCGTACCCTAATGCATTTGTTCATGGTGTACCCTAATTAGGGTACATCACTCATAATATTCGATTTTGCGATTACCGTACCCTATAAAAATTAGTTGTTGTACCCTAATTTTTTACAGTGTATAGATATATGATTATTATTAGATATTTAGTGTATATTATATTTAAAAGTAGTATAGTATAATGTATACAAGGATTCAGTTAATTCTATCCAAATTATATTTTTCTTTCGGCCAGGCTTGTTTATTAATTGAATACATTTAAATAATACACATAATCTATACAATTATTAATAATATTGATAGGGTAGTTGATTTTTTTTGTTTTTTTTAAACGATAAAAACCAACAACACTGCATTATATAATTTAAAATTATAAGGTATAATTTATATAATATACATAATATATAATATTATTATTAATATTTATTATAATTTAAATTAAATAATATTGTAATTAATATATTTATTAATATATATTATATTATATACAAAAATCAAAAACACAAAAAAAAGCCGAACAACCATGGAACATATATATATATATATATATATATATATATGAAATTTCACATAAAATATATATTCTATTATATATTTCAAAGTAGAAATATAAATAGAAAAAAGTAAAAGACCCAATGTGGATCCATATGGAATTTCATTGAATGAAATATGCTCTGATGAAATACATTCATGAATATTAATCGAATACGTTCTATATCTGATTAGTAGAATGATTATTTTAAAAATATCTCCAGTTATGTCCATTAATGATAGTCTAATTAATAAGTATACCAATGAGAAACACTGTAAAGTATATATGAATGGTTATTAAACTATGGTGTAATAGGTCTACAAGCATGCTATCACAAGCAACAAATGCAACTAGAAAATTTGAAAGAATTTATTTAAAAAATCCTTTTATCAATAATTATAAATAATTATCTATAGAAAGAAATGCATATCAAATGATACTTCCATTAGATAAAATAACTTTAAATTTTGATAATAATAATTATAAAAATAATATAGTCTCTTAATTAACCCTCATAATTTTTAAGGGGTATAACAATATCAGTATTCCGGAAATAATGTCCGAAAATGTTTACTAGAAAGCGGTACTTTTTAGAAATTTGTAGTGGAATACCCATTTAGAGTTGCTATATTTTCGGAAAGTAACATTTTGTATGGAAATAATTCAAAATAATGTTAATTTATTACTAGAACACTTCTAGCTATTGAATCAAATTAATAATATCCTCTTTTTTCTGTTGAAAAGTTATGTTATTTATTTATTTAACATTATAATTATATAGTTATTACTATTTATAATAATACCTATAAATAATATTGTTTTAATAAGGATATGGGTACTCCTTCAACACCAGTTAATATAGCTTCTTCATCATTTGATAACTTTCTTCCTCCTTAAAATATTGATATCTATAATTATATAAGTCATTATTCTTCATCTTCCTTCATCGATCATCTTCTTCTTCCTATCCATAAGTTATTAGCTAATACTATTGTATACAAATAATGGATAATAGCACTACCATAGTGGCTGAGTATAACTAGGGAGGTAGGTACCTACCACCCTACTTCCTGGTATCAATAAAATATCTTAAGTTGTATTAATTTAATATGAGAAGGTGTGTCTATATTTACAAGTGATTATTTAATAGTTAGTGATAATTATCTAAAACAACGGATATTTACAATATACCTAATATAATATATATATATATATATATATATATATATAACATCTCTTTTCTAAGGTTTTATAATAATACTTTAATAATATAAAATATATACAATAGTAACATTTCATAGGTTTTAATAAATAAACTTTATAACAATCTGTTAACTACAATATTATTCATTACCTAACTTTGACCCCTCGATGACATCTAGCGTGTCGTATAATTTGAACCATTAGTAGGTGAACCACCTATATAATAATTCTATCCGGATTCTTCTTACAGTATCTTCCCCTTATATGACATAACTCCTTCCATTATCCTACTAAGTAGATACGTTTAGTAGATATACGATATCTAGATACGATACGTGTACGTCGTATGTTTATGAATGTTAAACATATGATTAATGGCGTAATGGGTGACAGCAAGTGGGCAGGCTGTATATACCATCTTAGATATGTGTAATAGAATATATATATATATATATATTTAACTTTATGGGTAAAAAATGCACGAAATAAGGATTTTTTTCGATTTTTCCCCCCTAATTCACCTATACTATAGGAAAGACTAAATCGCTGATATAGCTCTAAATCATTAGTACTCGAAGGGATAACGTATATATAATTAATACGAAGAGTAAATGAGTATGTAATGATATGCGTATTTCTATAATTACGGAGTTATAAACTATTTTCAAACCCACCCCTATGTATTAAAAATCCCGGCCAATAAAATGTACTATATTATAGTACAAATATAAACCCTAACTCAAACATAAACCCAAAGCTAAGCACAAACATAAACCCAAACCCAAACCCAAAACCAAACTAAAACCTAAACCCAACCAATATCTATATGAATTAGGTAACGGAATACAGCGAAGGATACTTGTCAATTTCGTGTGGCTAACAATAGGCAAGTCGTGTGTGTGCATCGAGGACACGACAGCTGACCTATTCGATAGGCGAGGAGAAAATAACCATAACAACGTCGGGGCCTAGGAACTGTATAGCTAAACCTAAACCCAACTCAAAACCCAACCCACCCCGTTAGTATAACGATAAAAACACGACTACCCCGTCCACCTCCCACCCACCCCTAAAGGATTTTTGGGCCGAGCTGTATTTCGCCATTCATCGAATTATGATTAATGATGCGTTATTTATTTATATCATATATCGTAATCGTAATTGTAGCGTATTTTATTAAAACACGAAGATATAGTTTAATTGATAATACAAATTCAATAAGGTAAGAGTCTGGGGTAAATATAGGATACCCACGTCTTCTATAGGAATGCATATTCCTATAGGGATGCATATCTTCCGCATTATTACTATAGTGGACAGTGGGAAATTCAGATATTGGGTATAGTATATCATTTATATGTGTGAGTATTATTATTATTTTTATTATTATTAGATTTAGGTTTTTACATCAGAGTAATTATAGAAGCAGAGCTTATCGAGATAATTACGTTTCATTTTAAAGACAAGTATTCACGACATTGTATACACATATATATATCCTTTATACTACATGTATATTTTATACACAGGTACACTATCGTATAGGATATAATATACACATAGCTGTGGTACAAGAATAGAACTATGTTTGACACCCTATACATAGTTAGGTTAGTAGAGTTACTTGTCTTCCTACGTTGGGGGTTGGGTATAGAGGAGAATTCTCGTAACTAACTATTTACCACCTATTTAACATATAGTATTATAATGATTGTAATACATTACTATATAGTATATATATATATATATATATATATATATATATATATATATATATATATATATATATATATATATATCGTATTAATATATATATAGATCACATATATGTAAGATATTATAATATCCTATATATATACGATATCATTGCAAGAGAGTCTAACAGGCATACGTACATCTACAAAGACATGTTATAAGTCACAACAATAAATAGTTGGAATACAGTAGCATAACAGTCTAGATTATGTGCGTGTTGGTAGTTTCAGTTTCAGCCGAATACTCTCTTAAGGACATCGTGATAAACGTCTAGGGACATACATCTTCTGGGGATAGTTGTTCGGAGAAAAATAATTGTGCTAAGACGATAATTAACATTACGGAGGTAGCTAAGGATTGTCCTACGAAAAGTGTGTTCTACTAACCTAACTGGCTCCCGGAATACAACAATACACCCTATATTAAACGGTATATAATATACCCTATAGGGTTATGTTGAAGAGTGGGAGTTTTAGTGATATTCTTATATAGAATTCTATAGCGTTAACGCTAGCTAAACAGGAGTATGTGTACTAGGTACATATTTTGTAAGTAAATATATATACTTATAATAATATATGCATACTTATAATTATAGGTCATTTATTTAAAAACAATCGTATATTTAAAATCTCACCTGCAGGTTGGACCATGGTCTGATAATATACAAAACAAATAAAATAATGATAGGATGTGTACCTAATAATCTATGGGTTATTATATGGGAGCTAACAATCGTCATTTAACATGAAGGATGACATATATATATATATATATACCTGTACAATGTACAGGTATACCATGTTAAGCAGGAGAGGGATATCAGTTAGTATATTACATATATAAAGAGTAATATGATCGAAAAGCAATGGGGAGGTAGACTGATTATAACGTAATCATATCCCATATAGAGAATACAGCGATAATGCTCATTATGATATAGGTGATGCAACAAGTAGAAGCAACGGAAGTACACAATCGCTACACCCCATCATTGTTGAGGTAGTAGACTTTTAATCAGATAAGTTTACTTATAACTGATAAGTATACTGATTATAATCAGCTAATTTATAATATCATTTATTTTGAGGAGTATTAGGTAAATATCTGTTAAGAGGTGGCGGAGAAGACAAAGTTTATAGTGTTTATATATATTTATATAAATGGCGTGAGGTTCAAACAAATGATCGTTTGTTATATGAGAGATTATTTATTTTATAAGTATCCTACTCCTAGTTTATATTTTAATAATAATGTAAATACCAATTAGAATAATACACGTAGTATTATTATTACTTAGTAAAGAAATAATAAAATGTGTATATTGTAATTAGTGAACGTGTTTACTTTGCGAAAATTTAAATTATTTAAATAATAACATTCGATAATAAACTAATTACACGATTTTAGAAAAATAGTTAAAAGCAAAACAAAAACACACGCTCCGCACGTAAACACGCCAAACAATACGAACAATAGCTACTGTAAACAATAGAATAGAACAACAGCACGTAATGAAGATGAATCTGTTCGAGGATTTCGATATGTTCGAGGATCTTCACGACGTCGACGTTAGTTAATATTACGTAACTCAGGTCACACTTCCGGTAGCATTCGGATACCGGTCAACGCGTCCGCTTTTAATCCGCTTAATTATTACGTATACGATTGTTATACATCTCTAATTAAAGTTTAATCAAGTAACTTATTATTGATATATATATATATAATTGAGATAATATGAAGATATTTATAGGTATTAAGCAATTCTGAAACGAGTCTTATTGTCAATATATGCATATATATATATATATATACCTATGTATGTTTCATCATGTGTGATAAACAATAGTATATATATATATTTGATGTGGTGACCGTGGAATGTTGACAATGGTTAATTACGAGCTCCCTGCAGGGACCTATCTATATATGACGCACACACACGCACACACACGCACATACACACGCATACCTTAATCGTGCATACATTTATAGATGTACAGTGTACACACATGCGCTCTCACACACATATGTATATGTATTTTACGGTAATATATGATTGCGTTTAGTTATGGTTATGCAATTAGGTAATTCCTCCTATTCGGTGTGTGATTTACAGGCGAGGCGGTAATGTCGAATTGTTTATAATGTGATAATGAGTGACTCATCGCGAGTAAGTGGGTGAATATCTATGCCATAACCATTGAATCGAGCTGTGGACGCTCTAAAATAATATGATTATTAATAGTAATACTAATAATAATAATAATAAATAATATTAATAATAATGATGATTATATCATTATTATACAATAACAACATTAATAATAGCGGGGAGCCCGCCGCTAATAGTTAACAGTATTAACTGAATACTATTAATAATAATGAATCATAATACAATTTATAAAGCACGCATGTTTGTTTAATTATACGATATCCATATGCGTAATATTAAAGTTGTTTCATTTATTAGCATGTATGTTAGCATGTAGCACGTATGTTAGCATGTATGTTAGCATGTATGTTAGCATGTAGCACGTAGAACTTATCAAGTAGCATAGGTATTAAGTGGTTATGAATACTTCATAATATAGTATGACCATGAGCTGAAACATTAATATATTTAATAAATATAATACGTATTTCACGCATATATTCGTTGTTAATAATAATACATTAAATACTTCACACATTATATACATCACATTAATGTAAAACAATAATGTCATTCAAACCGGAAATGACGGAATAAGTAAATGGTAATTAATAGTTCATCGCCATTACTTATATAGCCAGAGATATAGATAGAGTTATTTAACGAGAATAAAAACTATCATAAATTGAATATAAGTGAATGCATATTTATATATATATATATATATATATATATACAAAATATAGTATACACGATATATTGTTTAATATACTAGTAAATATACTATGGTATAACAAATATATAGGATTAATTATACTTAATTATCTTAATTGGTGGACATTTCCTTAAAGGGGAAGCGCTACGTTATAATATATAAGGATTTTAGTATACACCTACCACTATACACACACCTATATAGTATACTACCTCCACTACTCCCACAGCCTCTGGTGATAGTGAACATAACGATTCTGGCTATCGCATCTCTGACGATCTTCATCATCTTCCGCATGAAGAGGAACGTTGACCTCGCAGCCTCCGCCACTAAACGTCGTCAGCAAGTGCAGACTATCGTGGTCGGTATTACGTCACGTCACCGTTGTTATTGCGTCATAGTTGTTACGTCGCTGTTGTTGCGTCATAGTTGTTGTTACGCGTACGACGTACACATCGCAATACTATAGTATAATGTATACTTGTAACCTATTACGTATACATTACGTGACTTATAACCACGTGATATCACCACCACGTGATATTACGTCATACTTACATCACGATTAACAATCATGTCGTATACTATATATATATATACTAAGTAAGTCACCTACCTACTACATAGTACCTAATCACTAGCGGTGTACACATTCCAGTGTTACGATATTAAAGTGGCTAGTAAGCAAAGATCGAGTGGAGCTGCCACTTTCGATTTATTTATAAATTAATGAAATCGCGTCCCTATATAGGGATCCTATAGAATACACTATATATATATATATATATATATATATATATATATATATATATTGTTTAGTCGTGTATTTAAAATAAAATCGATTTTTTTTAAACTGTACAATGTACATATAAATAAACTTATTTAATCGTAACTATTTCATAGTTGAAGTTATCTCTATTTGAACGCAGACTATATTTCAGATGTACTTGTCATTAATTTGAACGTCAGTCACGTCAACTGTTGTAGATAATTATTAAACTCTTTAATTAGGATCTTTTTTACATTGTTTTTTTTTTATGATTTTAAAGTCTTCAAGGGATTTGAATGCTTATAAACATTATATTTTTGAAGTTGAAGGCTTCGAAACCGATGATATTAGGATTTTAATATTTGTTATGATTTGAGTCCATCATTTTTAAAAATTGATGGCTATGACGCTTTGCAAGTTTTGAAATTGTACAACCCTATAGGGTACTATCTAACGTAACACCTAGTATATACCCTACATGCACACTCTATTCCATACAAACACACTCTATATAGAGTATAGAGTGGGTGTGTAGGGTATATAGTATATATCCTACATACCCACTCCATACCCTACACACCCACTCTATACCCTACGATAGGATGCCGCAGAGGAACTGGAGTCTGTTGACAGTTGCGAAGATAGTGAAGACACCGACCTCGACAACTATTCTGATGAGTCTGTTAGTGAATGTACCGAGGAAGGGGTCGTATTCGCTTCGAAACTCAATAAAATAGATTGTAAGCACACACACACATACACACGCACACACACACACGTACAATATATTGTTATTTAAATTATTACTATTTACATATGTAATTGTATTACTTATTTAGTCAAATTCTAATATTATATACATTAAAACAACTATATACCAAATATAATCTTAAAGAAACTTTTCAATAAATACATAAATAAGTCTATTTTTTTAATTATAACGACAATCTCATTATTTGAAAAGTTCATTTGTTTATTTTGGGAAAATCATCCTATTATATTGAATAATGACTCACATACTATTTATAAATTGTAATTGAGATACTAAATATAAACTATAAAAACTAATCTTATCTAAAAATATTATTCAGATGAGAATTTGCATTTCGAGAGTAGCGAAGAGGAAACTGATCTAGATAAATCCCTGTGTTGCCTGAGTCGTATATCTCAGCTGTCAATCAATTCGGAGGTGGACTACATCGAAGACGAAGATGTGCCCGAAGAGGCTGATGCTACACTACCAGCTGGAGTGACAGCTGTCACCACGGTAGAAGATGGAGCCGGAGACTGCGTCGCATCACTAGAGGAAGCTGGTCGTATGATGGGAGATGATAGCGAAGTCGTTCAGGCGGGTGGAGAGGACGGGTCCAGGAAAGGCAAAATATTCTCAATTATCAGAGAATCGGATTACAGTCAAAGTTAATATATATATATATATATATATATATATTTACATTAATATTCAGTATCTAGTTTATATATGCATATATATATATATGAGTTTATAATAGTTTATATATGTATATTCTGACTGTGTGGATCAGTTGGCTAAGGCGTCAAACACACGAATAGTAGGACGCGAGTTCGAGCCTCGTCCGGACCCTTAATTAATTTTATAAAATAGGTCTTAACATATTATTTAGAAGTGATTTTAACTAATTGTGTATACGTTACGATATCTATGTTGACCATTATTAAGATAACAAAGACGTAGAGAAAACTAACGAAAAGGTATTCCACGTTCGAAAGAGTCGATTACGTCACATGTGGTCCGAGGCGCTGAAGGTCAAGAGGGCAAGGTTCATGCACTCCAAGATGTTGAGAACATTACCGACCATCAACAAGTCTATCTACGAGGTTACGCAACACCACTTACGTAATGAACACACACGTGACATGTGGGGGGACCAACCAATCAAAATCAATTTTGAAGTAAAAGTGAGGGGGGACCAATACATATGAGGTCCCCCTAGATTTTAAAGTGGGGGGGGGGGGGTACATATTCCCCGCCCCCCCTGTTGCGGCGCCCCTGGTGACATGTAAACGCGTAATACTTGGATATATCTTACAACGACAAAATCCCTAAGGCGTATTTTGTCGGAAATTTCCCCCACTATTATTAGTACCGCCCACTTTTATATTTTTGCCTACAAAAAAATCATATGTTTCCTAATTAATTATATAGTAGTCCTAGTTATTTATTATAAATCGGCCGATGTATTTTATTAGATTGTTTCACATATAACATTTAAAACAAATAATTAGTTTTGGAATTGACTTTCAAATCCTTAAAAGCACTGCTATAACAGTAGGATGTTATAGCATGTACACGTAATACTCTAACGTTAATTCATAGTGAACATTCAAACATATACATATACTACATATACTACCCTTATAATTATAATATATCATTATATAAACTAGTATATTATACATATACTAGAGTATAGACACACTACACTCGAAATGTAAACGTACCACACACACACACACACACACACACATGTAATGGGGGATACATTCGTAGCATACTATAGTACTATAGGAACATAACCTATAGGAACATACACCAAACAGGGTATATCTACTGCGAGGGTAACTCTAATGTAAGTTGAATTACAGGATTTTATTCCGAATTATATATAATTTTCAGTGAATTATTCGATTACAAAATTATTAAAATGTACTTATCGATATATTATCGTTTATATTGATTATATTAATTTATTAATTAATGATATATTTTCTGTATATAGTGAATAAATATAAAAATAATTTAAAAGTGAAATACATTTTCTAATGATATTCGTAAATAGATAATGATAGAGAGCCAGAGAGCCGTCATTGGTAGTACACATTCGTACCTACATAATAGTAATTATATTTATCTTTTTATATAATTTATAATTGTAATGTTGAAACGTTCAAGTGTGTTAATAGTTAGCTATATTGTATACATTACAATGAAACGTATGCATATATTACGTTAACTACGTGTACACTTATAACACACACACATACACACACACACACACACACATATATATATATATATATGTATATATATAGAGGGAGAGATATATAGTCATTACCACTCTCTCTTTATCTCCATCTCCCTCTTATATATACTAATTACAGTATGATATATTTGTGTATATTTGTATATCGTCTTGATATTTGTATATATTTGTAAATTCAAAAATAAATATTATTTTAACTATAATAAATTTATATGAATTAGGATGAGATACATACTAGAGTTAAATCCCTACTACAGTACCCGTAACGATAGATAATCACAGTATACTGTAGTATACTACTGTATACAGTACTATATTAGACATATATACTATAGTAGTAAGTAAACTTGTATACATCACGACAATTATATAAACAACACATCCGACATCTATTACGTTAACCTTTGACCTTAACATATCGTGCTAACACTTCATTAGATGGGCAAGAAACTATCGGAAGAGACTGCCAAGTTACAAGAAGAAGAGAAGAACCAGCCACTCGCCAGGAAACATAACAATGTACTCATCGATAAAGTTAGTCACGCGGTTACGTCATAGGTAGTGACGTCATCAGTAGTTACGTCATCGTTAGTGACGTCATCATTAGTGACATAATCGTACATCATTACTAATCATTGTAATGTCTCATTTGCTAAATCTAAAATACCTTTATGTTCTGGAGAGACTGCAGTCTCATCTAAAAATTAGGGTGTTATAAAATGTTATTGTATTTTCAAAAAGTAACAGTATCATATGGGGATCGGGTAATTAAATATTAAAAAGTACCGGATCGTATAATTAAAATATCGATTACGATTTACATAACTTGTGAAACGTATTACCTTATACGGTAAAGGTAATTAGTAATTAATAATTACCGACTATATCCATTGTCTATAAACGAAAGTGGTTGTTTAATTATAATTGCTAACTTTTAGTTAACGGAGGTATACAGTTATTTTGTTTAAAACTGATGAATATTGTGGTGAATAAATATCATACTTTTATTATTACATTTTATGTCTCAACTTAAATTTTAAACATAGATAAATAATTCATTAAATGTATAATATTATTGTACATATTTTGTATATATATATAAAAGTGTCCGTTTCACAAATATATCAATCTAATATTTCACTTAAGTAGGATTATAATGTATAGTTTAGATACTGATATATATCACGAGTACTGGTAGTGTTACAATGTGAGGATATCCCTGTTAATGTACTATTAGTAATAGTCTATAATGTAGTATACTATTATGTAGTATACTATAACACAGGAATGTATGCACTATGCCATCGCTATGTATCACTCCGAATAATCATATATACATATGTGATTACTATATTATTACTTACTATTACATATGTAAAGTGATGCATATTTCATAGTATACTATGTATCTATAACTATTACTTTCTATTAGTTCAATATGGTCAATTTGTAGATGATAACATTAATTAGTATATTAATTTACTCACCATATATGGTTATATTATAATTACATATATTAAACGTGCACATATTGTATTTATTTTTAATTGAAATTAAATTATAGGTTGAAATGTTGAAAAATGAATTAAAGAAAATTAAAACAAGAAGTATGCATACATAAGCTATACAATAATTATATATATAATTATAATTATAATTTATATAATAGTTAAAATAATATAATAATATACACAATCTATTCATTCATACAATATAGCTTATTTTACATGTAGTATATTATAATTATAGGTTCCTACGTGTATAGTATTTCGTGAGATATTACATTAATATTGATAACTATAGTTATATATAAGTTATGTGAGTTTTTAATTATTTCATACATGTAACCTATTAGTGTATTAAATAAAATTATAATAAATAATAAAAATGATATCAGTATCTAATTATAACCTATATATAATATTATACTATATACTATATTATAATATCTAAATAATAACCGAATAACATTATTACAATGTATAGATGCGTTGGAAATTATGAATCAACATTCTACGCCAATCAAGTTGAAGCATTCCATGAGTAGCCGGATTTAAATCTCCCGCTACGACAAGCAGGTCTGCCATCTGAAATCAACAAATCAAACTGACGATAGGAAATTGGTACGACTATGAATCTACGAGATATTTCATTGTAAATAAAACTCCAATGAAATATTATCTTATTTATTTAATATAAATGATATTAAAAACATTAAATGAGTGAATTACACGTACAAATACACACATATACACACACACACATATATATATACGGACAATATTAGGAAATACAATAGGTATCTTATATTATTATTAAGAAATTATATGTAAACATGTCATCTTGCTCCATTCATTGATATCATCAATCCATTTTCTTTTGGGTCTACCAGATTTGCGATTACCCTCAACCATACCTTAGATGATTGTTTTACTGAGGTTGTCATGTCTAATTGTATGACCGTACGATTTTAGTTTCCTTCGACGGATGGACTGTAATATTGGTTCATATGCATGTACAAATTAAACTAATTATCACATCTTTAATATACTTGTTTGTCTTCATTTCTTTGTATATTATTCCAAGAAGTTTTATGTGAGATTTGTTTCGAAACCTTGTAGTTTTATTGTTGAAAAGGCACTTATAGTTCAACATTCGCAACCATAGTATTTACCAATTTAGTATACACCTGATAAATTATGTATTCGTAATTTAGTATTAAGAATAACATTAATAATTATATATTTCAAAATAAAGTTAATTATGAGATAGGATTCTTCTTAAACGATAAATAATTACAATTATTAGTTTATTTATAATTAAGATCCGGTCGGGTAAACCTTCGTTTGTAA
The DNA here is from genome assembly GCA_964019155.1 of Osedax fenrisi. Lineage (NCBI taxonomy): Eukaryota > Metazoa > Annelida > Polychaeta > Sabellida > Siboglinidae > Osedax > Osedax fenrisi. The sequence goes on along the minus strand of OZ025243.1, from coordinate 19,918,111 downwards.
TTTGTTTCCAAACAATCATTGTATTAAAGTATTAACCTTTAACCTTTAACCTTCAAGTGTAACCACTCCATGTATATATAGCGATTGTTCTAACAATCGGTAATTTGTCATTAATATAAATAAGTTAACATCTGTGAAAGTTATATTTCATCAATGTACATTTTTTATAACTATCACCGTTTTCCAAATATTTCGCACTGACCAAAACCCCCTCACGTCCCCTAGTAATACATACTTCTCAGGCGTGGTGGTATATTATAATAATGTAATTATCTTTAACATTATGTATATAACAATACGACGTATCTTTCATATAAGAGTAACCACTATCTAGTTAATCAAATATGCATTATAATTTATAAACATAATAATGCTAACAATTTGGTTTGACATATTTGAATAATGTTAACAATTTCATCGATTCATCTAAAACACCTAGAATACTAAATCATGTTTTTATCTAGCGCTACCACAAGTTATTTAAATTTGTCATTTGGCTATAGACAAAATATGTATATACAACTATATATAAGTATATTTTATCAGAATAATATGTTATATTATTTATGATATCCCATTATATTCGTGTATATTTGTATTATTTAATGACTAGTTATAATATCGGTATTGCATTCCATGCATACATACATTATATGTAAGAAGCAATAGTAGTAGGTATTAGTGGTACTATTATATGTATTATAACTTGTTTATTTCAAACAAATTCAACCAAAATGACAGGAGCTTACATCACGTATATGTTATAGAACTCGATTACTATTGACCATTTGATGACACTTTTTTTAAATAGTATACATATATATATATATATATATATATATCTAATAATATATAATTAGAACTCGATTACTATTGACCATTTGATGACACTTTTTTTAAATAGTATACATATATATATATATATATATATATCTAATAATATATAATTATATTTTATAATTTAATAAACTGTATAGATAAAGTTATTTTTAAAAATCAAGCAAAACAATTAAAATACAACTTTAAAAGCTTATCACATTTGTTAATATATTTATATCTTATGACACATTTGATGAATCGTATAAGAACGTAGAATACATATAGGTAATAGGTATACCTATTACAAATTTAATTATATATAATACTAATTAATATAATATTATTATATAAAATGTTTAGATACATTTATATTACAAAATACTACCTACATTTGCTTATATTTTCAACAAACAATTAGTAAACAATCTAATATTGCATTGTCTTGTATGGGTGTAAAATATAATATATTATATATAAGGTATCTATTGGTATCTACTTTCGCTAGATATGAATGTTATCTTAATTATAATTTAAAAATGAGTCATTCCTTGTTCTATTACCAAAGATATGTTTAGTATACGCATGTGTTCCTTATCTCTAGTAAAATTAAACGCCACAGTTACGCTGTCTATTAACATAATAATAGGAAGTTTCTATTGTAATAAATTGTAATACATTTCGAATAAATTACGCGTATTTTGCATAGTATTTAAATAGAGTTCTATATATATAATCAATAATTCATATTTACAAATAATAACATCAGCATTTATTACGAATACAGACATTATTTAAATAAGTATATAACAATATTTTACGTTTGTAATAAATAATTATTACATATTTATACACACACATTCTATGCATATCTGTGAAGTTATCCTAGATTGTAACCCGATGTCAAATATCACTAATTAACTGTGCTTTACTCTAAACGTAATAAGGTTAGTATAATTCATAAGTTATATGTACGTATATATATATATATATATATATATACATAGGATATAGAAGTGATTTTACTACAAAGATAAGGCACTATAGTATATATATACAATATGTATACCTTAATATTACTATTTAACGTTATACCATCTATACCATATATGGCTCTATAGAGCTAAAGAGAATTTCTCTCTAGCTCTATGATCTATTCCTACCTATCTTCGTTTATGTTATTATTATTGTTATTTTGTTGCAGTCCTTTAATCCCACCTAGTAACTTAGATGAAGTTATCAAGTACTTATAGCCATATGGCCCTAAATATATGACTACCTATAGTCTATAGTCATCAGTGCATAATGGATGCAGTTACTAATTAGTGAATTCTATAAATACACCATTTAGGCGACGGTACTGGCGGTACTGGCGTCTCTCTCTAGATGAACCCACCTCACCGAATACCGCTGAATTGCGCGAATTATTCGCCGCTATAAAAGGGGGCGTGGCTTAACTATTATTTATTGTTCTAACGATCTGAATAACAATACCCTCTTCAGCCGCATCAGCACGGCACTCCTCTGACATCGATAGCCCGACGTAGACACCCATCTCTCTCTCGGAACAATGACGAGTTACGTAACCCTAGTGTTGGTGTGTTTGGCCGTATGGGGCACCGGCGGTGGCGGGGTGCAGGGGTGGAAGTCTACGATATTCCACACTCGGCCCACTACCCCGGGCTTCTTCAACCTGACCACCTTCCCCACCATCCCCACTACCACGACTACCGCACCTACCACGACTACCGACCCTACCACTACCACTACTATCGAACCTACCACCACTACTTCGAATGGAACGTCATCTACTTCAGAGGCCACAGTTAAAACTACTAAGAAAATAGAAAACGGTTAATATATATATATATATATATATATATATATATATTTATATCATATTATTTATATATTCAATATATATCAATATAAAATAACTATGTATTGTATTCATAAAGGTAAACATATGCCACATATATATTAATAATCGATATCAGCCCTATAGGACGATATCAGCTCTAGATTTAAAATAAAGCTGACGTTGGTACTTCATAATAATAAAGTAGAGATCAAATTTAAATTAAATATATACACTTTATCTATTCTAAATATTAGTATTATTATAATATAATAGTATTCTATTACATTCTATTGTGTCCCACCTGTATACTGATATACTTCAATCGACCATAGTAAACATTCCTATAATTAGTTAACCCCTCTCTTACGACACACCCTCACACACACACCCTCACACACACACCCTCACACACATACCCGCACATACACACAGGCAGGAAGTTCCCACTAGTACTACCCATAGTAGCCGGTTGCATCGCGTGTCTGTCTTTCGTGGTGGCGGTCATCATGTGTGTACACAACGTTAGTTCGCATTCGTGCTCGTGTGCGTGTGTTGCGTAATCATCGGTTACGTAATGGGTTGTCTTTAGGGGGCGTTGCTTATGGGGCAGGGGGCGTTACTTGTCGGACATGAGGTGTTACTTGTGGGTCAGGGGTTGTAACTTAGGGGGCAGGGGTGTTACCTATGGGGCAGGGGTGTTAATTTTGGGGTATACCAACCAGTAACACATCCTATAGGATGTGTTACTGGTTGGGGTAGGGGGCGATACTTGTGGGGATGAGGTGTTACTTGTGGGTCAGGAGTTGTAACCTAGGGGGCAGGGGTGTTAATTGTGGGGCAGGGGTGTAGTTAAGGGTGTGGTTTTGTAGCAGACAAGTTTACTAGATTAACGTTGCACTCAGTACGTTGATACATCGCGTAGGTACAACGGTATACCAGCTTAGCCTTAACCCATATGTCCAAGTTTCCCTGCTACTAAACCCCACACCCTGCTATGGACCATAGCTCGAGATTTTATATTTAGATTTTTAGATTCTATGCGCGTTTCATTATATTTATTTGTATATATATATATCTGTAATATTTAATATTCTACACATTTATATTTTATGCAAATCGAATAATAATTATAATAGCTATAGTGTGGTTTTCTAGTATTATTCTGATACACAATTGAGAGCAGTTAGAGCTCATATAAGTCTATATAAAGGGGTTTATCATTCATGTTCGTATGTAGGGTTGGTCAAGTTGGTCAAGTTGGTTTGTTGATAATAAGTACGGGTTTTCGATAGTTATTTATATAATTAATATGACGTCACCTACAGAGATGCGCGAGACACCCCGACCCCTGCCCGGAGAAGAACCTGATACACAGCACGTCGTCCAGTGGCTCGGGTACCACCCACTCGGAGTTCGGCCTAGATCTCGGTTCTAAACTGGGCGGCTCCAACGCCTGGTCTGACAACAATCGCATGAACGAATTCAAGTCTTTTAGTCAAAGTAAGAAAAGCGAAAGTTATCTGGTTGGTACCGGCGTTTTGCTATCGTTTAGAAAAGTTTAAAATCATATCGTTTAATATAATATATACGGTGTACTTAGAAAGTAATTAAAGCTTATAGGCAATACTTAAAAAACATCACACGTAAAATCTCCATATGCTACGTTTTTTATATGAAATATGTATAGGAAACAATTATAAAATAATGATATCATGACGGCGTCGTCGTTATTAGGGCATATGTCCTGCGCGACGCATTCCATTGCATCACTTTTTATGTCGCATTCGAACCGGCGATTCATAAGTCGTCCTTACTATTGTGGCATTGTGTAGGGTGGTACCTATTGTGTTCTCAGTTTACGACCTACGACAATAGATATTAGAAGGCTCTATTATGTCATAAATCCTCGCGATTATTCACTTCGTACTAATTTAGAAGCCCAATAAAGAAAACACTTTTTATATTATTTTATTGAGTTTTTATTAATAGAACTTCTGGTAATTTCTGGTTAAAGTGATGATAATTTAGTTAAACCTAATTGCTCGCCAAAAGTTATATATATATATATAATTCATTTAAATTACGAATTATAAATTATTAGATAATATTTATACAATAATACATAATTAATATATATTATTACATTACAGAATGACTGGATATAAAGAAAATGACTAATATCTCTCTATACGGCAACAATTCCATTACGTGTGTGCATACATATATATATATTTGTATAATAATATATACGTAATATACGTATTATTCACTCTCGAACACACCTAATAATGTATTAAATAACAGTAATAAATTTATTTATCTCATTAAATTTCGTCGATTGCATTTCTCTTCGACTGAGTTTTTATTACAGTTACGCTCTATAGAGCGTGACTGTAATACTGAACTGAAAGTATCATTTTTTATTATTGTAAATAAAATTTATATTATATAACATTCTTGATTTTATTAATTAAAAATATCTATCTTATTTGATATATCTATCCTGTATATTGCATATATTTTCTAATACATATACGTGATTATTATAAAAATATATCTATAGATATAACATTAATATCTATATATATATATATATATATATAGTATACTGTATATTGTCTATATACAGTATACTATTAATTAACAAATTAATTAAAAACACATCTCTCTTTATAACCATGGTTAGAAATGCATGCATGCTTTAACAACTAGTTGTCACTTAACCCCTGTACTTTGCTATACGACTACATACCATACCTATGAAATGTACTACTGAATTATGTAGAGATATCTATGAGAATTATATGTAGATATATTTACTTTTCTCTATCTGCTAACGTGTTATAATAAACAGCAAGCCGGATCGGGCGGGTCGACATTTTCCAATTAATTCGTTAGCGACGAATAATTTAAAATAGTATTACTATTACTATTACTCTACTTTATGATAACTGCGATGATCTTCGTATAACAAACCATTTACTTATTTGTATTCGTTCAAAGATTATATACTATTATCATTACATCTAAAGAGCGACATACTGTAATAATGAAGCGTATGCCGTAGCTATACATGTAGGTAATATCATTAAAGCAATTCCACGATTACCTAATATGCATAAGATGTACATATATGTTGTATATATTTATATATATATATATATATATATATATATATATATATACAATGTACACTGTACACAGTGTACAGTGTACAGTGTACATTGTACACTACGTAATTATACATACATACCAGTTCACAAACATACTCCCGAGTGGGGACAATTCATATAAAACGGTGTATAAATACAATACAATACTAATTGGGAATTACAATGTGAATTTTTATAATTATAGTAATACTGAAATATGTTATGGGGTTAAACGTTAACCGTATCGAATACATATTAATATTTCTATTATAATCCATATAAGTTATATTTACAATACACGTAAATATGTGTCAGATATATCTATATAACTCCTATGTAACGGTGGACATACCCAGGTAGAATATATTTTCATTTAGAAAACCATTCTATAAACTATAGACGATATATCCGTCATATGGGATTAAATATCGTGTATTTAATTTAATTGTAAATGCAGAATATTAAGCAACTGTTGATATTTTGAAGGTCGTGCGCAAAATTACGATTTTCAGATAATTTCATTGGTCAATAGAACAGCCTGACATATCCACTCGCTAATTGTAAGCGTGACTAAGACCTATGTATTGTATTCTACGACGTAATTGCATTCGACAAGTTAACTCCATTAATATATGTATTGTCATGGTTACCGTTTAATTTAGTATTAAAGTATTGGCTAAGTATATTAAAGTATTGACTAAGTATATTAAAGTATTGACTAAGTATATTAAAGTATTGACTAAGTTTATTAAAGTATTGACTAAGTATATTAAAGTATTGGCTAAGTATATTAAAGTATTGGCTATAGCCATTTATAAGTATATTTTACTCGGAAAACATAATCTCTCAACATACCAGGGAGTTCTTCGAGTCGATATATTTCTCTATTTATTGTCTCTCTTTATAAACACTCTAGTCAATTATTATTAAATAAAAGTAAAAGCCGTAAAATAGATGTCAAACTAATAAACAACTCCATAGGTTACACATACGCCTTCTTCAATGGTAACCAATACCTCAATGAATCATAGTATTTTATATAGAATACCTTAGGGGGAAATGTCATAAAGTTTGTAATTAAATTACCATACAAATAATATTCGTTACGAGATGATCATTGGATATCTAATGTAACATTAACAAATGTATGGCATCGGGTATAAATATATTAAGTACACACTTGTATACTTGTCACATTCACGTGATCAGATACTAATGCGGCTGCTATGAATGACATTTAATCGTGTTACTATTACTAAAAGTAGAAGTATATCAGAATCTGAAATAAAAAATATAAAAAATTCTCATATGATTCTAGTTTTTAATAATAGTTTTTTAAGGGTTAAATGTATATCTATAAAACTTTTATATTTTTTCGACATATTATTTGGTGAAACACCTATTTGGTGTTATAATAAAGATGCACTCTCTATTTATATTTATTAATATAAATATTTTATATTATTAATAGCTGTGAAAATAAAATAAACATAATTATATTTATATTAAATACTTTATTATAAATAGGTAATGAAAATTAACCTTTACTAAATTTCGTAAATCACATTTTTTATATATATATAGCTGTCAACCAAATATAATTTATGTCCGTAAATATGATTCATCATTATTATTTATAAAAATATATTAATTCTAAATGTAGAGTACATATTAGCTAATATATATATATATATATATATATATATATATATTGTTATTGTTATTTTTATTTTTATTTGGTGGAGTCCTTTCATCCTATTCAGGAACTTAGATGAAGTTTTCACTTATAACCATATATGGCTCTAATGTCCCTTCGAAGCCGCTCTCATGTTAAGATATCCATGGTTTTAACGAGAGCCGGTCATTTATTTATACACGATTATATAATATCACTTCTAAATAATATTTTAAGACCCATTTTATAAAATTAATTAATGGTCCGGACGAGGCTCGAACCCGTGTCCTACTGCAGTTATATATATATATATATATATATATATATATATATATATATATATATATATATATATATACTCGAATAGCGATATTATTGATGGTAAATCGATACCACCTTCTGGTTCAGTCCGTAACCTCGGCATCATTATGGACATTACTTAAGTACTTCCACATATACATTTATCTTTTGGTCAGCAAATAGATGCTATATCTAATTCTGCAAATTACCATTTACGTATAATCGCCCATTTTAGAAAATATTGCTCTACGCGTATTACTAAAAAACTAATTAATGCTCTTTCTAGAATAGATTACTGTGGACATTAATAATACTGATATAAAAAGTAAATAGGGTTATTCGCGCTTATAGGACATATTTATAATGTTAATTAAATCTACCACACGCTTACAGATATGTACTAACATAATATTAAGTGGCTTTTATTTAGATAGCGATGCAAAAACCGTTTACTATGCTTAGCACAATTGTGATAATCATCATTTTTTTAAAACATTATTAATAAGTAAGCTTGGATATCTCGATAATCTTTTGAACCGTCTAACGATATTGAGGTAACTGATAATATCGGATGATGTTCTTTAGACGACGAGTTACTATAGTAATATTCACGTATACCTACGTGAATAGTACTCCGTTAGTGTGCCTTATCCTCTGTTGTTCCTCGTACGTTGAATATATTATAAGATATGGTATACCATATGACCTATAGGTATATCTATAGTGATCTATACATATAGATCGTGTATACGCAAGATCCGATCATCGTATTGTTTTAGAATTAAATTGAAAAATCACCTAAAATATGTATAATATATTATAACTTGTTTGTGTTAGTTTTTGTTGTGTTTTTGTTGTTTTGTTTATTTGTTTTTTCGTTACGTTATGCACTAGTGACGGCTCCCGCTAAATTAGTTGTTTTTAAATAAACTAATTTATTCATTCATTCATTCATATATATATACAACTTTGCCGTTATAGTATAGATATATATATATGTATATATATATATATATATATATGAATTGTTATGTAGAAAAGTTAATTTGTATATGAATACCTACATGTATTAACAATTAGGGTTCCAATAGTTTACAATACTACACCTAACACTATATTAGTATTTACAATAATAATTAATATATTAATAATAATATTATTTGAAGTAGCTAATCTATAATAATTATTAATTATTCAACATATTTACCTTTTTCCTAATATACCTCATTATATTCAGTATGTAGTAGGTATGTCCAATATATAATATTAGAATTTAGGCATGACCATGGTAAACGAAGAAGCTCGTTGCTTATCTAGTCCTTTACTGATATATATATATATATATATATATATATATATCTATTATATATTTCTGATGCATTATCATATATGACTATAGTCACTAAATTAACTATAATGTCGATATTAACAATATTAATATGTGTTATAAATAACATTTACATATGTATGATATATCATATGATATTATTGACTTATTTTATAACAAAAAGTTAATGTAAAAATAATATATATAATATATATATATATATATATATATATTATATCATTAATACCGTTTATGAATCCGTATAACATGATAACATTATAAACATGACTAATTAGTCATAATTATTAATAATAATTTTAAATATATGTTATATCATTTATCATTTTTAATATATTATTAATATCATTATTTTACATTTATATTATCTTTGTTTTTTGTATAAATTTTAATTTTATTATTTTAATTTCATGTTTATTATAACATCCTTAATTATGTGTATTTCTTCATCGGTAAATAGTAGACTGACTACAATGAATGCTCTGTGTGGTGTTCTTTGAGAACATATCGGTGATCTTATAATTCTGATATATATTTTAATGTGTAGGGGAAAGTAACCTAATACGGACACTTTAACAATAAATGGTCTTAACATTTGTTATATCATTATTTGTTTTCAAAAATTACAATATATTAATATTATATGATTATAGATATTATTGTGATTTTAAAATTGTATTTAATCTTTTAATTCCATAGATAATGGGGGTGTCCGTATTCGGTACCCATAAGAATACGGATACCCTGTGTTATAATATGGACACCCTATATACCACTAGATAAACTATATATTATATATGAATCAATCAGACAAATTACAATTATATTATTTATAATTAATTTTATGAATAATTTTTCTAATTTAATTAGATAATAATTTATTTATTTTACTATTTAAATAGTATACATAATTAAAAAATTTTAATTAATAATACAATTTAAGTATCTAAATAATAAAAATTTTAGATTTATCTTTATTGGTGGTATTAATATTATAACGCACGCGATTTTTATGAAAATCAGAATAGTTCATACGCTGCGCGCTGATTGGTTATAGGATGTCCGTATTAATACATACAGAATATCCGTATTAGGAACTTATATGACCTCTAGATATATGCTTATAACTTAATGCATATTTTATAACAAATATAGAAAATGAATATATAATTTTTATAATGCTTTATTTTTTTTAATAATATAATGTTATATTTTATATCTATACATTTGTATATGCTTGAGAAGGTTTTAAGTTGACATTTTTTTTCATAAATTTAAAAACGTAATACAAAAATCAGTTTATTTGATATATATCAACAACATTTTGAATAATTAAAAAATAAAAAATACATTTTTAGACTATTTATATAATTATGAATATTTTATTAATTAAACATTTTATTGTAGGATTGATGGTTTCTTATTTACCGAGAGTTTCCGTATTCGGGCACTGTCCGTATTATGTTACTTTCCAATATCTCTAATTCGTTATTATTTATATGCTGATTATCTACAAATATATTGTTAAGTTGCACATATATTAATTAGTCTTCATTAGAAGCAGTGATGTATCCTACTTTACTTAATAAATCTAAACTTTAATATTAATTATACCCGTTTTCAGTAAATATTAAATTATCAAATTTAAAATTCTTCAACAAATAGTATGCTTAACCCTTAATCATTATACTGATCTGATTCCCAATCATAAACACTTTCATTACTCTCTTTCAAATAATATTATACAAAATAATATCTTTTTAAAATATATATTTAAGTTGTATTCAATAATATGTATTATATTCGGAAAATACAAAATTCTATATGATTAACTACGATAACAAATACAGATATATCATCAATATATATATGTATATATATATATATATATATCTAACAATAGTTATATATCCTATAGGATATATAACTAAATACATATGTATGGTATACAATGAATTAACTTAAGTTCTATTGGTTATATTCAATGATTCCCAGTAAACAACAACATACATATATGAACATATTATGTTCATAATATGAACATATTTATATGATTCTGCATATTTATTTTACAAAATATTAATATTAACATATTATTAACATAATATGTTCATAATAATGTTCATAATATGTTCATATTAATATGTTATCAGTGATAACTTATCACAAAAATATAATGTTCATAAAAATATTTATTTTACAACATATTATGTTCATAATATGTTCATATTAATATGTTATCACACAAATATAACTTACAGACCACCATACTGTCACAATATATAATATCATGCTGTCCCCTTTGGCACAACGTACTATCACGTTACATCATATCATACTTTCAGCACACCGTACTGTCACGTTATATCATATTATAATGTCACGTTACATCATATCATACTTTCAGCACACCGTACTGTCACGTTATATCATATTATAATGTCACGTTACATCATATCATACTTGCAGACTACCGTACTGTCACGTTATATCATATCATGCTGTCCCCTCTATCATCCATACCAATCTGCTAAAGAGTTTTCTGCCGTGTCGAGCTGCTAAAGAGTTTGCATACCATGTCAAGCCATACTAGAACTCGTGAATTCTATCAGATTTCATACTGCATTTCACTCCGTAAGAGGTAACTCTATATAATTATTATTATGATTATTATTAAATGTTATTATTATCAATTATTGACTATTAAATAATCCTCATAATGAAATTCAATAATTCTGTAGAGTATTCTTATTTAAATTTAAAACAAACGTTGTATAATGATATTTTTTCATATTAAAAATTCTATTATCATGACAGATCCATGCCAATCTGCTAAAGAGTTTGCTGCCATGTCGAGCTGCTAAAGAGTTTGCTGCCATGTCGAGCTGCTAAAGAGTTTGCTGCCGTGTCGAGCTGCTAAAGAGTTTGCTGCCGTGTCGAGCTGCTAAAGAGTTTGCTGCCGTGTCGAGCTGCTAAAGAGTTTTCTGCCGTGTCGAGCTGCTAAAGAGTTTGCTGCCATGTCGAGCTGCTAAAGAGTTTGCTGCCATGTCGAGCTGCTAAAGAGTTTGCTGCCGTGTCGAGCTGCTAAAGAGTTTGCTGCCGTGTCGAGCTGCTAAAGAGTTTGCTGCCGTGTCGAGCTGCTAAAGAGTTTTATGCCGTGTCGAGCTGCTAAAGAGTTTGCTGCCATGTCGAGCTGCTTAAGAGTTTGCTGCCGTGTCGAGCTGCTAAAGAGTTTGCTGCCGTGTCGAGCTGCTAAAGAGTTTGTTGCCGTGTCGAGCTGCTAAAGAGTTTTCTGCCGTGTCGAGCTGCTAAAGAGTTTGCTGCCGTGTCGAGCTGCTAAAGAGTTTGCTGTCATGTCGAGCTGCTAAAGAGTTTGCTGCCGTGTCGAGCTGCTAAAGAGTTTGCTGCCATATCGAGCTGCTAAAGAGTTTGCTGCCGTGTCGAGCTGCTAAAGAGTTTGCTGCCATGTCGAGCTGCTAAAGAGTTTTCTGCCGTGTCGAGCTGCTAAAAAGTTTGCTGCCGTGTCGAGCTGCTAAAGAGTTTTCTGCCGTGTCGAGATTCTAAAGAGTTTGCTGCCGTGTCGATCTGCTGTTTTCTGCCGTGTCGAGCTGCTAAAGAATTTTCCGCCGTGTTGAGATTCTAAAGAGTTTGTTGCCGTGTCGAGCTGCTAAAGAGTTTGCTGCCGTGTCGAGCTGCTAAAGAGTTTTATGCCGTGTCGAGCTGCTAAAGAGTTTGCTGCCGTGTCGAGCTGCTAAAGAGTTTTCTGCCGTGTCGAGATTCTAAAGAGTTTGCTGCCGTGTCGAGCTGCTAAAGAGTTTTCTGCCATGTCGAGCTGCTAAAGAGTTTGCTGCCATGTCGAGCTGCTAAAGAGTTTACTGCCGTGTCGAGCTGCTAAAGAGTTTGCTGCCGTGTCGAGCTGCTAAAGAGTTTGCTGCCGTGTCGAGCTGCTAAAGAGTTTGCTGCCGTGTCGAGCTGCTAAAGAGTTTTCTGCCGTGTCGAGATTCTAAAGAGTTTGCTGCCGTGTCGAGCTGCTGTTTTCTGCCGTGTCGAGCTGCTAAAGAGTTTTCCACCGTGTCGAGATTCTAAAGAGTTTGTTGCCGTGTCGAGCTCCTAAAGAGTTTACTGCCGTGTCGAGCTGCTAAAGAGTTTGCTGCCATGTCGAGCTGCTAAAGAGTTTGCTGCCATGTCGAGATTCTAAAGAGTTTGCTGCCGTGTCGATCTGCTGTTTTCTGCCGTGTCGAGCTGCTAAAGAATTTTCCGCCGTGTTGAGCTGCTAAAGAGTTTGCTGCCATGTCGAGCTGCTAAAGAGTTTACTGCCGTGTCGAGCTGCTAAAGAGTTTGCTGCCGTGTCGAGCTGCTAAAGAGTTTGCTGCCGTGTCGAGCTGCTAAAGAGTTTGCTGCCGTGTCGAGCTGCTAAAGAGTTTTCTGCCGTGTCGAGATTCTAAAGAGTTTGCTGCCGTGTCGAGCTGCTGTTTTCTGCCGTGTCGAGCTGCTAAAGAGTTTTCCACCGTGTCGAGATTCTAAAGAGTTTGTTGCCGTGTCGAGCTCCTAAAGAGTTTACTGCCGTGTCGAGCTGCTAAAGAGTTTGCTGCCATGTCGAGCTGCTAAAGAGTTTGCTGCCGTGTCGAGCTGCTAAAGAGTTTGCTGCCGTGTCGAGCTGCTGTTTTCTGCCGTGTCGAGCTGCTAAAGAGTTTTCTGCCGTGTCGAGATTCTAAAGAGTTTGCTGCCGTGTCGAGCTGCTGTTTTCTGCCGTGTCGAGCTGCTAAAGAGTTTTCCGCCGTGTCGAGATTCTAAAGAGTTTGTTGCCGTGTCGAGCTGCTAAAGAGTTTGCTGCCGTGTCGAGCTGCTAAAGATTGTTATGCCGTGTCGAGCTGCTAAAGAGTTTGCTGCCGTGTCGAGCTGCTAAAGAGTTTGCTGCCGTGTCGAGCTGCTAAAGAGTTTTCTGCCATGTCGAGATTCTAAAGAGTTTGTTGCCGTGTCGAGCTGCTAAAGAGTTTGCTCCCGTGTCGAGCTGCTAAAGAGTTTGCTGCCGTGTCGAGCTGCTTAAGAGTTTGCTGCCATGTCGAGCTGCTAAAGAGTTTTCTGCCGTGTCGAGCTGCTAAAGAGTTTGCTGCCGTGTCGAGCTGCTAAAGAGTTTTCTGCCGTGTCAAGATTCTAAAGAGTATGCTGCCGTGTCGAGCTGCTAAAGAGTTTGCTGCCATGTCGAGATGCTAAAGAGTTTGCTGCCGTGTCGAGCTGCTAAAGAGTTTGCTGCCGTGTCGAGCTGCTAAAGAGTTTTCTGCCATGTCGAGCTGCTAAAGAGTTTTCTGCCGTGTCGAGATTCTAAAGAGTTTGCATACCATGTCAAGCCATAATAGAACTCGTGAATTCTATCAGATTTCATGCTGCATTTCACTCCGTAAGAGGTAACTCTATATAATTATTATTATGATTATTATTAAATGTTATTATTATCAATTATTGACTATTAAATAATCCTCATAATGAAATTCAATAATGCTGTAGAGTATTCTTATTTAAATTAAAAACAAACGTTGTATAATAATATTTTTTCATATTAAAACTATCTATTATCATAACAGATATATGGCAATCTGTTAAAGAGTTCATCTGCAATGTCGAATTGAATAACGGAAATATCTTTTTATTTTTTTATGGGAATTCATATAATATAATTATTTTTATGTAAAATATATCTCAAAAGAATCAGTTTTAAAATAAAAATATCAACATATTACAATACTTATTTATACATGGATTTGCATGTTATAACATATTTTTTATTTATTTTCTTGTCATCATTTTAAAATAATTCGTGTATGTTTATAGGTATATATAGGTAAGTATATATTATCTGAATAATAAATAGTGTATATGTAAGATAAATATAATTGGGCATTTTATTTTATAGTAGCAATAATGTCATAATTATATTATAGAATACATGTACTCATAATAATTATTGTATATATATTTCACTTATTCAAACTTAAACTCTTTTAATAATGCTTTTATTTACTAGAAATATTCAGATAATGTATCATATACATATATATATAAATATATACAATTACCTAGTCTTAAAGCCAAACTATAATATCACATATAATATAAATATAATGGTATGAGTTCACTTGAGCTTGAATCAGGTCAATATAATACCAATGCTAATATGTGTATGTTCATAATATGTTCATATTTGTATGTTCATAATATGTTCATAATATGTTCATAATATGTTCATATTTGTATGTTCATAATATGTTCATATTTGTATGTTGTTGTTTACTGGGTTAACTTACAACCAATCCTTTTTAACCAACCCGCGACTTTAAATCCGCAACCCTGTCTCTACAACTAACGGCGAAGAGCGATGAATATGCAATAGTTACGGAACTCTTAAAACTCTTTAAAAAAATTGTTAAAAATGCTAGAAAGCGATTTTCTAGCATGTTGTAAGTTGCAAGTTATCCCTTTAAAATTAAGGAGGTATCTTACTACAATCCTCCTATTTTATTGTTGCATTATATTCATATATTACAACGAATGATAAAATAAAAATCATTATTATTATATTATTACTTTTACTGATATTTTAATCTGTATATGAACATATTGGAGGTATCGACCAAATAAAGCCTTTCACTGATCCTCCATAGACGTATGCTATACATAGTATGTCGTATGTCTATACACTGATTTCGTTCATTCATTCATTAATATATACAATTATATATATATATATATATATATATATATATATATTATTAATTTATATGAACGAAAACAATTTATACGTTTATGCTTTTATATAAAGTGATTGATAAAAATTAAGAATTGATCATCGATTTTTCATTTTTATTACCAAACTCGTCCTTTGACCTAAAATTAAAATTATAAATATTATAATATATATATATACATAAATATATATATATATATATATATATACAAGTTATATATTATTGAAATATAGTATTCTTTCAAATATACTTTAAAGTTACTATATTTTTAACTAAATGTAGTATATATAGGCCTAACTAAATATGGTATACAATGTATACTATATTATATATTGTATACTAAATTTAGTTAGGCCTATATATACATATATGTATTATATATATTAAAGCTCCTCAATTATTCAAGTATTTATAATAAATAAAGTAAATCACAGATCATAAAATAACTATATCATATATTTATGCAAATATAACTACGAAATTTAGAATTTGTAGGACTTTTAGATTCGATGGGAAATCTTGACAATCTAAATAGAGATATTAAATATAATCACTGCGTATGACCTAATATTAAAGTATTATAATTCAATATGCTAGTGTCATACTTAAAGGGGTTTCACATCAACTCGAACGTCAATGTTTCAACTTAAATATTTTGATCTAATATTTATATCTCCGTTACACATCGCCTCGAATTACTAACTCTAATAATTAGAGCTTATTTTGAATTTTGTAATATGTATATATTTATTAAATTGATAACAATATAAATTAAACTATATAATATATATGTTTACGAGTACAATTTATACGAAATTTGTAATTGAACTTCTCGATGTATTTAGATTACTTATTTCGTTTATAGTGATCATTGAGATTATTTTTTTAAATATATACGGCTATAACTCTGATAAATCAATATTAATAGTAATACAAATAATACATATTTATATTTCATATTATGTTATATTAAATAGTAATATATATATATATATATATATATATATATATTATAATAGGATACAAATTTATTAAATTTTAATTTTCAATATTTTTTTACAAATGTGGTTTGAAAATATTCTAAATCTAAATATTAACTTTTATTATTAGAGTTAATAATTGCGTTCGAATTGGTGTGAAACCCATTTTAGATTGGTATAACATATACATTATCAATTCAATATAATACATATTGTATTAAGAAATATATATATTAAATATGTTAATACTTAACATGGGAAATTAACAAAATATGTACAAACCTACATACGTATGTAAGAATAATGCTTCAAATTATATATAATATATGATGTTTATATATGTTACAACAAGTATATGTATATATTTATTATAATGGGTTATCTATTCTATATGTATAGTAATACATACATGTGACTATTATAATACAATTTTTAATATTGGATGTTATTATATATACACACACGCATATATATATATATATATATATATATATATATATATATATTTGTGTGTGTATATGGGTTTTCGCGTGTGTGTATGTATCAAAGATTTTCATAAGGAAATGGTTTCGCAAAATCTTTATATGTATACTAATATATATATATATATATATATATATATATATATTTACATTTTATTACTACTAGAATTGTTATATAGAAATTATAAAATTATAATTGATAATTTATTTTAATTAATTATTATAAAATATTACTTATATTTTTAATAAATACCTATAGGTATATACATACATATAGGTATACATATATGTTAATAAATACATATATGTTACCATCAATTAAATTAGTGATTTTAATTTTTTAAATATAGATAATTTTATATAAATATTGTATCACTATTTAACTATATATAGGGGTTTATTTGGGGTATTGTGTATGGTAGTACGGATGGTTTCTGAACAGTCGAACACTATACAATATACTTTGAAAATGGGTAGTTCAGGATCATCTGTCCATACACAGTACTCAACTGATGCAATTACCTCCAAGTAGTCGTGAACAGCATGGCGGGTAACCCTGGTATATGACCTCGACTGGCCGGCTAAACATTGCATGGGTATGACTGGCTTCTAACAAAACTAGTCTAACATTTCTTATAGTAACAGAAATAAAACAGAGACTTTTCTATCGAGCAGCAGCGATAGAAATAGTGGACGAAGCGGATGATCTAGTAAGGACAACGGCAACTTCATATATACTCGAGAGCGTTCTGGCAACCCCATTCACGGCTTCAACACTGCGCTGAAGAAAGCAACGGGAAACTACTCCAGTAAAATTCCCATGAAAACAAACATGACAGCACAAATAGGTCATTAAGGGTAATTAAAGTAATAAAACAAATACTTTTTTTACGACTAGTTTCTTACAAAATTAATGTTGTTGTTAAAATTCTCAATAAAAGTAATTTTATGCGTTTGTTATATCTTTCCTTACAAAAATCTTTGATAATAAGTGTGACGCAATAGTACACCAATATGAAGCAATAGTATACCAGTATGACGCAATCGTATAACAGTATGACGCAATATTACACTGATGTGACGCAATAATACACCGGTATGACGCAATAGTACACCAATGTGACGCAAAAGACACCAATATGTGGCAATAGTACACTGATGTGACGCAATAGTGACTCTCTAATGACGTAACATGCGTAGCCAGAACGATGTGCATGATGGCCGCACAATCGCGCTAACCGTGTTTGTAGGGTGATGTTGCTCATCTGCTGTTGCTTGTTGATGATCTTCGAGTCGATGGTGGTTATGATGGTGGAGACGTTAGAGGCTCGATCTGTGTGTGTGGGTGTGTGGGTGTGTGTGTGGGTGTGTGTGTGGGTGGGTTTATTAGTAATGAACATTTAGTTTTCATCATATAAATAATAATGTAAAACATATTATTTTACATTTTAAAGGTATATAGTTTTATATGAATTACATGATAACACATATGGGTGGGGATCATGTTTTCTGTACAAAATCGATTTCGCATAAGTGTTATATATTTCTTTAATATATATTTTATAAATATATATATATAGGTTACTCAATTTGTCCTACATCATTGGTAATTCATTGTTTATCATTAACATATATGTAACACCTATTCACTCTCACATAACCCACACACCCTCATGATACACTCTCATTGATGATGTAAAGTGGTAATGATATATATATGTACTATATATATATATAAGTATACTTGTTAAACTGATATCTCTAAACATGGCACCATCTTTGGAATTAGTGTTGGACTTTCTGCTAAACTTCGAAACCTTTCTCATCTCTGTCATGAACATGGTCATAGTTAACTATTAATGTATTCATGTGAATATATATATATATATATATATATATAAATATATTTTTATTGTTATTTGTTATTGTTATTTTTATTTAGTGGAGTCCTTTCATCCCATCCAGGAACTTAGATGAAGTTTTTACTTATAAGTTATAACCATATATAGCTCTAATGTCCCTTCGAAGCCGCTCTCATGTTAATGAATTCATGGTTTTAACGAGAGCCGATAATTTATTTATTCATATACATGTATATATATATATATATATATATATATATATATACATATATATATGAAAATATATGATATATATTTTATTAGCGTAATTACTAGTGTATACAATTAAGTACAATGCAGTATTATATAATGATGTGTTTACTCTATATGGCGCATGTATTATATATAATACTACTACGTAATACTACTACACATATATACTACGTGGTATCACAAGTCAATGTATTTAGATTAATGTATTTAGATTATTTCCCAATGATAAATAATGCATGTTTGAAATTTAAAATAATGGATATTAATCTAATTATGCCACTTTTGAAATAATTGGTTTAACATTTTATGACTCAATATTTTTATTTAAAAATACATTTATTATTTATATTATATTATTATAGATAATATTGTGATATTTAAATTTTAGTTAATCTATTTATTAGATAGATATAGGAGTGTTCATATGCGATGCCCGTGTTTGAATACGGATACTCTATAATATATAGTATATATACCACTATAATGATCCTATAGGATATACCCTATAGTATTGATGATTCATCAATGATGAATAAATCAGATAAATTAAATTTGCATATGCAGTAATATAAGTAATATTACTTATAATTAAGTTTATGAATAATTTAATATAATTGTATTAGTCATTTATTAATTTGTGTTAATTTATTAATTAATAATTAATAATTACAAGTGAAGTATTTAAATAATAACATCGTTATATGTATACATGAATGAATGTGACATATGAATTAATGAATACATAACCAATGATTCATTGGTGCTATTAATATTACATAACTCACACGATGTTATTAAAATTAGAATTGTTTAAACTCTATGCTCTGATTGGTTATAATGTGTCCGTATTAAGTTATCCAGAGTCCATATTATGTATTTATATGACTTCTATATCTATCTATATATATATATATATATATATATATATATATATATATATATGCTTATAACTTAATACTTATTAGATAACAAATATAGAAATTATGTATATAATGTTTAGAATGCTTTTGTTATTAATAATATATTGTTATGTTTTATATTAATACATCTTTATATGTTTTGATAAGGTTTTAAGTTAATATTTTGTTTCATAATTTAAAAATGTAATAAGCAAGATTATATTAGATATATCAACATTATGTTAATTTAAAAAATAAAAAAATACTTATTTAAACTATTTATATTATTATGCATATTTTATTCATTGCATTTATTCTATAGTATTATTATGTGATACTGATAATGTCCGTATTCGGGCACCTTAGGTTACTTACCCCAACAGTATAACTATTGTTGTAACTATTTATACAAGGAAACAGACGAATAGATTTATTAATAAAACAATTTCCGAAAGAATTGTATGGGTTATTAGCAAGAATTATCAATATTTTTTAAATAGTGATAATATTTGAAGGAATGATATCGTAGCTGATTGTGTTATTATTAATCCAGGATGGATGTGTTAAGCCATGACTTAGTAGCTGCAGCTACTGGATTAAGCACAATATTATCAAATGCATCAACAACGGTAACAACAACTATAACAAAAGAACTAAATAAACACTCATCAACTTAACAAACTATACTATAAATAATTTAACGCAAACACGAAATAGATTGTTTCTGCTATTCTAAATCAAACTTCTATCAACCTATGCATATTACGATAATACAGGTATATGCTCCAACATCAGACTTTGATGATAACGTTATAGAAGAATTCTACGAAACAATTGAAGATGCCATAGAAAAAATACCCAAAAAGATGTTATCATCGTCTAAGGTGATTGGAATGCTATAGTTAGAAGTTGTAAACATAATCGGGGAAACGCTATTGGTAAATTTTCAACAGGATTTATCAAACAAAGATGACATTCTAGAATTGTCAACAAAATATAGCCTCCTTTAATAGCATATACTACATCCACAACATAAATCGTGTATAATAATATTGCATTCACCGAATGGATTAACCTATTATCAAATGTATTTTATTCTGACACCGCAACGGTTTAAATCAAGTGTATAGATAAAGCTAATACGAGAACGTGTGCAGGCGCTGTGATTAATAGCGATCGTGACTCAGTACTCTGCAACTTAACATTAAAACTTCTATCACAGAAAACCAAGCGCAGTAATAGATGCAGATTCAATTTGGATATATTAAAAGATGAATCGGTTAGATATAAGTATGAAAAAGAACTATAAGAACAACTCTGATAGTTAAATATTGATAGATATTCTACTAGTGATAACTAAACTCATGTTGACAACGTAATTACTACAGCAGCTTAAAACATCTTAGGCAAATATCGAGTCAAGAAACAACCATGGATCACGGATGAAATTCTCGACATATGTGATATAAGAAGAAGCCTGAAAAACACTTAACAACTAGAAGAAAACTAAACACCAATAGATCTGGCAGGCAAGTAAAACCACCAGATCGCCTTATCGAGGCTTAATACAAATTAAGTTCATAAAGTTGTGGCGGAAATATTATTTTATACCTATTGTTATTTTACTTTTATTATACTTGTATTATACTTATATTATATACTTAGTAGAGGGATGTATTATTATTGTATCCGCCTATTCTAATAATATATAGTGACTAAGCCACGCCCACTAATATCTGAAAATATATATATCACTTACTTAATTATTCACCTATTAGCAGCACCTTATATAAACATACATATTATACATATACCGTTACAATTGATCAGAAAATGAAGAACCTCCGGACTAGGTTAGTCACGTATATATGTATATATATATAATATAGTATGCAATACTAATCTCAATAATACTACAAGGTTCATCTAATAACCTACAATAAATCATAGATTCGCTAGCAAAAAGCGAATCTAGTTATGGAATGGAAATAAGTTGTTGTCAATGATCCGGATACGAATACATGTAATAGGCGTTACACTAACGGACAATCCTAATAGAAAAATTAAATAGCAATAATAATTTCTACAGCCACATCCATAACGGTAAGCTTGGAAATTATCATGAGAAGCAGAGAAATAAGTTTTATAATTAAATTCAAACGTAATTCTATCCGCTCTTTTGTACAGCTGCGAAATATTGACTCTTCTCGAAGAATCTAAGAAACGATCGAATGCTTTTGAATCTAAATCACATAAAAGAATGCTAAAAATCACATATAGACAACAAAAGAAAAATGTATATATCCACGAGGAAATGAACTATAGAATTGCTTCATATATGAACGTATTTTACAGAAATGGAAAAGGAGAAAAATGAGTTTGTTTAGCTATGTGTCTAGCCATAATACATTGGCAAACACTATTTTACTAGGTCATGTTGGAGAAGGGGTCGCCTAAAAGGAAAAAAGGTCGCCGTCGTCCTCTTAACAGGAATTGGATGGACGACGTCTATGAATGGGCCGGTATGTCTACCCGGTCCTTACTTGACGTAACGAAATACCGTTATAGTTAGAAGAAGTTTTGCTCTAAAGTTTTGAAGTATCACCCCCCTACGACGACTCGTCATGGGACTAGTTAGTTAGTTAGCTGATAATTATAATATTACTAATAATAATAATCGTTATAACAATAATACAACAAACGATAATAATAAATAATGGGAGCGAAAATGTATGATAATAATAGAGGTTAAATAGTTAGATTTCATAGTGAATATATATTGATTTGTGATTTAAATAAATCATAATAAAATTACTAAGATAAGTAAATGTTAACTCGACAGCTGGTATCATACATTTTATAGAAATAGGGTTGATATATATATAATTTATATTAGCTCGGAATTTTAGATACTAATTTAGTAAGATGTGTATTTGCATAGATACACAGATAATGGTATATCAAGGTTGTGTTAAAATTATTTTACAAATGTATCCACTTAAGGGTAGGTGCGAACTCTAAAATTGAGGATAAAATTGTGTTTAAAATTATTTGTATATTATATTATTAAAATACCAAATATTATCTTTAAAATTATATATAAACCATATGTTTACTTAAAATATAACTATACAATAAACAACTTTTAAAAATATATCATTTATATAAATTATAATAATAATTAAACAAAATATTAATAAAATATAATAATGTAGAATATAATATCGTTTTTAGTATTTTAAAAGCTAAAATAGAGAATATTATATAAATACATTTAAATAATCAATATCCGGGGTGGATATAATTTTATAAATTATCGTCTGTAAATATATTTTATAAATTTTTCATTTTCATAAAGTTCATCATTATATAGTAAATCTTAGAATGAATTTACTTATGAAAAATAATTATTTTGACAAATTTCAAATATTCAAACATTATTAAGTCCTACAATAAAGCTTTAAACGAATTGAAATTTTCAGAAAAATTTGAATATATAGTACTACATAATATATGTATTTATTTAATTTAATAATTAGTACATTTTAAAATATACATTAATTTATCATTTATGTTCCAAATAATAATAATTTATTATTTACAATAATTTTATATTGAACATTATCTTTTATATTCTATAAAAATGTAATTATTAATATCTATATATTATTTATCACTATGTTAAATATTGTAGTGAATTGATAAATTAAAAAATAGTTAATACATTTTTAGTAGACCACTATTATTCATATTAAATACATGTAAAATCTATTTTATAGAACAGAGGTCACACTAAACCCACCTTTAAATATATATTTTATTGTTATTTGTCATGTTATTTATGAATTTTACCATACGGCTAGTTTATACCTATATATATATATATATATATATATATATATATATATAGGTATACCCTACATCGATAACATACGTAAACATTATTAGTAACGTATCTATCACATTGCTTAATTATGCCATGATATGTATGTAATCTATAAAACATTAATTTCAAAGTATTGTAATATTTCAAAAGCTTTCAACTCACCGCTATCATTTGTATTTGCACGCGAAATTATAAATGTTCTTAATTTAATTTAATTGTATAGTTGTATTATTTGTTTTCTAGATTTAGTATCTACAGATTTATAAATATGAATTCTCAATTGAAGTGTCTGCCTCTACGGGATGTGCCCTTAAACGATATGATATAACATGGTAGGTAAATATGTTTACGGTAAATTCCATAGCAATAATGATATATGTATATATTATATAATAATATATGATATATTAAAACGTGATGGCATTATTTCTTCAAATTTTTCTATCGTTTCTCTGCAATTTATTAAAGTTAAATATTAATCATTCATTAATCTATCATTATATTGGATTGTTATCATAGAGCTAGAGAGAGAGCTAGAGAGAGAGTACTAGAGAGATAGCTATATAGTTTATCTCTAGATCTATGGTTGTTATAATAATAATAATATATAGTTTATTAGGTAAACAACAACAATAAATAAACAAAAATAATGAAGACAAAATAGATATGAATTGATACCCAAATCGAAATGGTACACAAATTAACATTGGGTTTACAATTAATAAAAAGCGCCTTGGTTTATGCATGCCGAACAGTAAATATTATGTAGGGACAGTAACCGAATACGAACATTAAACTGATAAATAATACGGACGGTTTAATGTACAAGCTAAGATCATAATGAATGGAGAATAACTGGAAGAAGTAAATCAATTTAAGTACTTAGTTGCTACACTTAAAAAAATGGTTCAAGCGAAGGAGAAATCAGAATACGTATAGCTACTGCAACATCAGCAATAGTAAGAATTGACAAGATCTGGACAAGCAAAAAGATTAACGTCACCTTAAAGTACAACCTATATACATCATTAGTACTCTCGATATTTCTATATGGATGTTAATCATGGACTATACTATAATCCTTGGAGAAGAAAATAGTTGCATTTGAAAACAAATCGCATTGACGTCTCTTAGGTATACCTAATGATATATCACTAACCGACAAAAAGTAACAAACGTTATCGTAAAAGAGAAAATTGTGTCACTGGTTGGAAACTATGTTCCTCTCCTCGCAATAGTCAAGAGACGGAAATTATGTTGGTTCGGCCACTTCACTCGACACAACTCATTAGCCAAAACGATTCTTCGCGGTAAAGTAGATGGAAAAAGATCGCAAGGACGACCTAGGTTAAACTGGATGAATAATATTTGCAAATGGATATCGAATAACTTAGAGGATTTGTTACTAATGACGTTAAACCGATGTGATTGGAGAAGTTATCATATAAGTGTTTATGTTCCCCATACGATTCTCGAGTCACGGGACTAAAGTAAAGTAAGTAAGTAATTGTTATTTATCTGATTGATTCATGAATAATATATAGTTTATCTATCGGTATATTGGGTTTCCGTATTATAACACAGGGTATCCATATTCGGTACCCATGTCCTAGTTTATCTGGTATATATATATATATATATATATATATATATATATAGTATATAGGGGGTCCGTATTATAACACAGGGTGTCCGTATTCGGACATGGGTACCGAATACGGATACCACCGTTATCTATGGAATTAAAATATTAAATAAAATTTTAAAATCAAAATAATATCTATAATCATATAATATTAATATATTGTAATTTTTGAATAAAAATAATGAGTCATGAAATGTTAAGACCATTTATTGTTAAAGTGTCCGTATTAGGTGTCCACTTTCCCCTATATATATTTTACACACTATAGTGTTAAAACTATAGTTGTAATACATCTCTTATAAAATTTATATCGTATTTATCAATTTCTAGCCAGTTTGTTATAATAATTACTTATAGTAGAGATAAATCAGTATATACTGATATATAAATATATATATATATATATATATATATATATATTTGAACTGCATGTGTGGCTCAGTGGCTAAGGCATCAGACACACAAGCAGTAGGACACGGGTTCGAGCCTCGTCCGGACTGTTAATTAATTTTATAAAATGGATCTTAAAATATTATTTAGAAGTGATCTTATATAATTGTGTGTACATAAATGACCGGCTCTCGTTAAAACAATGGATGCCTTAACATGAGAGCGGCTTCAAAGGGACATTAGAGCCATATATGGTTATAAGTGAAAACTTCATCTAAGTTCCTGGATGGGATGAAAGGACTCCACCAAATAAAAATAACAATAACAATAACAATATATATATCAAAAATTAATACTCGGGCCCTGAGTTATATTGGTTCTAAGCTATAGAATTCACTCCCCATATTAGATTCATAAAATCACATAAAATATTCAAGACATTGATCTTATAAGGTGATCAAAACTATAGGTTGTAACCTGTAATACTAATATTGTTGGTCATTATTATTTTATTTATTAATTTCCTTACGGTTTATTCAATTTAATTTAATTATTTGTAATGGTATTTATTGTTTTGCCTACTTTTATTATATATATATCCCACAGACCTTTACACATTTATAGGGATATAAGGAATGATGTATATGAATTGATTTGGAAAGATAGAGTGTGGAGAGAGAACACATATAACTCGAATGGGAGATATAAGGAAATATAAGGAGATGTATGGATATATAAGGAGAGGTAAGGAGATATACAGCAACTAGAGCTATAGTTATACAATGTAACGTACGCCGTACAACGCCTAGTAACCATGACAACCGCTATGCACATCATTGATATGGTTACGCCTACAATCACAGCGATGGGGCGGTGTGGGCGTGGCTACTAACTCGCATAGGTAGCAGCAGATGTAGAAGAATATCAACAGGAAGATAGTGATACCTACCATGGCCCCGATACAGATCAATAACACGTGACCGGCGTTGTTACCCAGGCCCAGTATCGTCATGGTTACCGGTTGTTTACGTTTATCTGAGCATAGATACGCGATTAGTATAGGTTAACTTATACTATAGTATTTATATATTTAACATAGAAATATCATATATATATATATATATATATAATAGCATATATAGTATAATATTACAATAATATATATATATATAATATGTACATACAATTATATAGTTTATATTATATAATATATATGGATATTACATAATATTTCATTACATACTATTAAATAACATGTATATGTTTTATTATTTATTATAATGTGTCTATGATACCATTTAAGACATAATGTTAATTAATATTATATATTGATATATATATATATATATATAGAATAGTAATATAATAATAATAGTATAATTAATTAATCATTATGAATTGCTTATATATTAATATATGTTTTAAGTACATATAATATAATCATATATTTTAATACATATACAATTTCATAATTACTTATAATAAAATAATAGTAATGGAAAGTAACGTTACTAATTAGTACCTAATACGGACACTTTAATTATAAATTGTCTTAATATTTTATGACACAATATTTGTATTCAAAAATTACAATATATTAATATTATATGATTATAGATATTATTGTGATTTTAAAATATTATGTAATCTTTTAATTCCATAGATAATGGGGGTGTCCGTATTCGGTACCAATGTTATAATACGGACACCCTATATACCACTAGATAAACTATATAGTATTAATGAACTAATCAGATAAATTACAATTACATTATTTATAATTAATTTTATGAATAATTTAATATAATTTAATTAGTAATTAATTTATTTATTTTTATTATTTTTTAAATTAATAATACAAGTTAATTATCTAAATAATAACATGATAAATTAATAGTTCTTGCAAAATATATTTAATAATATACTATTATAATAGTAAATACAATCTCTACGAATTAACTGCCATGGTATATAATAGTAGTAAGCATAACATAACAGGACATAATTAACAATAACTCAGGCATGTGTACAATTAAAATGGTATGTACTTCAACAATAATTAATATATAAATAAATATCCTATTGTAATAACGTGACGTTATAACATGACATATATAATGAAATCCTATAGGAACTTATTAATGAACAATTATCTGAATACACAACTACGAATATAACTAGATAATGTCAGATTAACTGATATAGGTAATATATGAACTTATAATAAACCATACGCCATGATTAATATATTATATGTTATTTAAGCATACACATATACACGTATACAAATTCAAACAGTTGTAAATATGATTTTATGTTGATTTACTATTATGTATTTTATATTATATATATACTATTACAAATGTAACAAAATATAATCTATAATTATTTAGTGTATGGGAAAAAATTCGGGTTCGTGTGCTATCTGAAGTTTGCACGTTAACCCTAAAAGGGTTCTATAGATATAACAATTGTTATATGTCAATATATATATATATTGATCCTCCAGAAAACTTACATATTAAATGTTAGATGATTACAAAATAATAAAATATAATAGATTTTATTAATTTAATAATCAATAACTTTTGCATTATAGATTGATTTATATAGTTATAGAAATTGATTACGTGTTCCTCTTCTACCTGGTTACCCAATCATTAAAGTATATTTATTATATCTTAATAGTGCATAATTTAGTTTTATATGGTAACTAATTATATATTGTATGTATGAATGACAGATTGGATAAAGAAGATATCATCGCCGGATATAACGGATATTTTTAGAAAAAAACAGAATTTTTGAAATGTTAGAATTTTGAAAATTCACCAAATAACTTCTTAAACTCTGAATAATATGTCTATAGTATGTTTATAAAATTTTAAAATTGTATACACACCTATTTTAATATAAAGTGTAAATATAAATAGTTTTCCTATTATAGATATTATTAATGTTACCTATTACGTATATTAACATACACACACATATATATATATCAAAATACAACTATATATTACATACTTACATATTGCATTTCATACATATATGTATTCATTAATAAATCACTAATTAGTATTTAAATAAACGATTTTAAATTTGTAATTACAAGAATGCAAATATATTATCTTAATAATGGAATACTTGGAATATGAAATTTAATTACAATTCGAAATGTTCTATAATTATATTTCGTGTACTAAAATAAGTTTTATCATTCCCTCATTAAATAAACAATGCATAATAAAAGTAAATAGTGCACATATATAAATGTATACATTCATACATGCACATACCCACATATATACACACATATGCATACACACAACATCACAGTTAGTAATACACATACATATAATGATTAGTTTGACGGAGGACATTACTTACCTTCACAATAGGAGCCGACGTAAGATTTACCGCAAGCACAGACTACCTCCCTATTGCGCACGCTACATATGCCGTTGTTCTTACAGGGCTTCGAGTCACAGATCGTATCTATACGCAACACATGTATATATATATATATATATATATATATATATATACATATATATATATATATATAACAAGTATGGCTATCAATGAACATTTATAATTCATATTTGATATATTCTATAGATAATAAACTATAGAATTGAGTTATAGCTCAATATATATACTCGATAAATATTATATTTCAGATTAATATAAAAGAAGTATTTCTTCGGAAAATCTTTGTTAATATATTTTAAAAATACTAAAACTCACATATGTATGAAAACGAATATACATATACTCTTAAACATACGTTTACGTATACCTTTAAATATACACAGGGTTTTATCGGAAATATATAATTATATATAGTTATAAATATGGAAATATTACTATATTACTTATATACAATATCATTATATTTATATTAATTATATTAGTATATATATATATATATATATATAAATTTATATATATATATATATATATATATTACCATTAAAAATCTCGCAATTCTCTCCAGTATACCCAACTGGGCATTCATGTTTACAATAACCTAACAGACACCTTAAACCACTTTCACATTCCGCCAAATTACTGCATTCCTTAGCATTCTCTCCGCGTGTATCTATTGAGGTGGTGGTTGTCTATAGGTTATCGTCTGATTGTACATAGACTAACAGTAACAATAATATAGCCAATAAGGTCACGAATAATAATGCCAATAATAATAATAATTCAACTAATAATAATAATAATAACAATATAATTAAAATATGCATTCTATTAAATAGTTAACCATAGTAACTAAAACACAAGTATGATAGTTATGTGTATACCGACACGATATGTACAACGTATTAATACCGAAAGTTATTTACGTTACGTGATGTCACTTACTTCTGCAGTGATACTAATCCGTAATTGTGAGATATAAACGAGGGTATAGCTGTTCTAAGTTGTAGGTGTAAGACGTCAACTGGGCGATAATAAAGAAGATACGCGGTTAGTAATTCAAAACGTAAACAAACGCTTAAAGGACACGTATCAAGTCGGAGCTAGTTCTCATCGGCGGTCGTACCTACATGTCCACATCTCTGTTTAATCCACATTTACTTGATATATTGTTGATTGTATTGTAATATATACATAGGATATAAAGATAGGTAGCATTTATAAACCATAGAACCTATAAAGAGAGACCGGTATACATACATACTCGTTTGAGAGGATACGTAACACGGTGAGAGGTAAACTTATTATGTAATATGGAGATACTCCCGTGCGGTAATGTATTATATATTAAATAATATACTACATAATAAATAAATCTATTATACTATGAATTATTGTATAATTTTATATAAAATAATAGGAAGCTATTTAAATATAGAATAATATATAAGTAGATTGTAATATTACTCTAGTGCTTAAGTATATAACTATTAGTTGATGTGGTATGAAGTACAAACCTTTATATATTAACGCCAATAATAATAAGCATAATATTCTATTATACATTTTTTTATAATATTATCATTGTGAGTAGTTCTTATTTAGATGCTAAATAGTAAATATTGAATGGATAACATTATGCATATAACGAATATTATGGAAGAAATGTATAATAATAATGAACACGTTTAAAATAGTAATTTGTTTGAAATTTAATTTTTATTTAATTTAAACGGATTTGATTTAATTTATTTTTAACATATCGTATATTTCTAATAAAATATTTATCTAATTTCTCGCATTTCCATGTAAAATTTAAGGAATATTACCACTTTTTAAAACAATGTAACTGTAAATATATTACTGTGCAATAAATGTTTCTACTTAGATGTTAAATATAGTATACTATTAGATGCATACTTTTATAATAATAATAAAAAAAATAATAATAATAATAAAAAAAATAATAATGTAATAATAATAATAATAATAATAATAATAATAATAATAATAATAATAATAATAATAATAATAATAATAATCAAAAAGACCAACTACAATACCAGAGGCCATTCTCTGCAATTAGTATGAATACATGTAAACTAAATGTAACAAAAAATCTACAAAATAATCGAATAGCTAAAATTTGGATTGGTCTTGATGAACATATTGTATTAGCATATAGTTTATATACCTTTAAAAATCATATTAAAAAAATTATAACTTAATATTTATTTATACATATATATATATATATATATATATATATATATATATATATGTATATATATATAATTTTATAAATTATTAATTTTAATTATTAATTGTTTTTATCACCGGCACATGTAATACGTTTCTAATTTACTATTGTTATTTTTATATGTGTACTGTCTATGTTTTGTTGTCGTTTTATGAATTTATCACTACATATTGTTATATATTATTACTAAATCAAACTTGAAAAATTCATAATAAATATTCATTCAATTCAATAATAATAATAATAATAATAATAATAATAATAATAATAATAATAATAATAATAATAATAATAATAATAATAATAATAATAATAATAATAATAATAATAATAATAATAATAATAATAATAATAATAATAATAATAATAATAATAATAATAATAATAATAATAATAATAATAATAATAATAATAATAATAATAATAATAATAATAATAATAATAATAATAATAATAATAATAATAATAATAATAATAATAATAATAATAATAATAATAATAATAATAATAATAATAATAATAATAATAATAATAATAATAATAATAATAATAATAATAAAAAAAATAATAATAATAATAATAATAATAATAATAATAATAATAATAATAATAATAATAATAATAATAATAGTTTATTTTTACACTTAAATAGTAGTAGCAACAATTTTTTAAAGTGTAATCAAATAATATTAACAAACAACAAATATAATAAAATATATTTCTTCAGTCTTTTGCGGAATATTGAGATATACGGAGTAATTCTTATTGCCAGAGGTAGCTTTTCCACACAGAAGCAGCATACATCTTGAATGACCTCTTTGTGATTTGTAATTGACATTGAACCTCTTCAATTTGCATAGGATAGCGCCTCGAGTATCCAGTTCTTTTCTCTGCTAATATCGTTGATAAATAGGAAGGTAATCTAGAAATAATTACTTTTTTATTAATACATAAAAATCTGTAATTAATCCTGGAAGATACCTCTAACCATTTTAAATTATTAAAATAATAACTAGTCGAAAATCTATTAGAATATTGGATATTAAATATAATTTGTATACATCTACGAATAACTAATTTAATGTTTTTTAGAATATATATTGGAGATCCAATTAAGATAATATTCCCATAATCTAATCTCGATAGAACCAGACTTTCAATAAGTCGAATAGTTGATTTTATTGATACATATTTAAGAATTATATTTATATTATGTAAATGATAATTAGCTGATTTATATATATATATGATACATGATCTGACTGCGATAAATTACATGAAACAAATATTTCAAGGAATGTAATATTAGATGAAGGTGTAATTAATGGATTATCAAATATAATATCTGGAAAAAAAAAAAATTAGAAAGAGAAATATTTAATAGCATAGTTTTACAACTATACATATATTTATAAGTATATTATTATTTAAGAACCATTTAAGAATATTATTCGCATATAATATTAATGTATCGTGATGACAAGATTCAGCGTAAATTTGAATGTCATCCGCATATATATATGATATTACTCATTTGGTGTTTGTTCTATTATATATTTTAAAGGAGAAATATAAATAGTAAAAAGAAGAGGGCCTAATGTTGATCCCTGTGGAACCACGTACAATGAAATATTCTCATTTGAAATACAATCATGAATCTTATCCGAATATCTTTGATAAGTAGACTTAATATTTTTAAAGCATCTCCAGTTATATACATTAGTGATAGTTTATTGGTAAGTATATCATGATATATATATATATACTATAAAATGCAGATGAAATGTCAAGTTGTAGTAATTTAATACGGCAATGTTTATCTAAAGAGTAATATATATCATTCATGGTAGCGAGCAAAGCAGTTTCAATATTATGTTCATTATTATATGCACTTTGGTATATATCAAAAAGGGATATTATTATTTATATAATTGATGATTTGCTTAGATATATTTTTTTCGAAAAGTTTACCTATAATAGGAAGCATGGATATTTTGTAAGGACAGAAAAAGGAAGAGGATCAAAAAAGGACGGTGAAGTATATATAATTATATAATTATATATATATAAACAATTGAACATACATACATTTTACATTTTTCGGTTTTCGGACTGCAAACTGTGCTTATAAAGCAATCGGCCGTCCATATATATATTAAGTTAATGTTTCATATTAAATAGGTAGGTTTTCAGTAGTTTCTTGAAGTTGGGAGTTGATGGTGTAGTACGGATGGATGTGGGGAGAGTGTTCCACGAGTATGGGACGGATATTGCCCATGCTCGAGTGTTGGTTGAATGTAATTTGTGTTTAGGAGGAAGTTGAAGTAGAAACGTATTGGTGGAGCGTGTAGTGGTACTAGTTGGTAATTTAAGTTTGAGTAGGGATGCTAGGTAGTCAGGAGAGTCATGGTGGATTGCTTTATGAGCCAGTAGTAGAGTTTTATATAGGATTCTATGGCGTACAGGTAGCCAGTGGAGTTTAACTAAGAATGGAGATATATGAGTGTGGGAGTATTTTGGTATGTTGAATATACACCTAGCTATAGAATTTTGAAGAATTTGTAGTTTAGTAATATACGATGAGGGGGGAGAAAGGTCTCAAATGAAAAAGAGGTTAAAGGAACTGATATTGAAGGAGTAATACCCTCATTTAAAACAATATTATTTATTTTATTACAAATATTAATAACTTTAGAATCAAAAGTGGATTGATAATAAAATTAAAAAAATGTTAGGATTAAAAAAGATATTTTATATGAAAAAATGTAATAATGATAACTTATTAATACATAGATATTTTTACATTAATGCTAGAAATAAATGTACTCATTATTTACGTAAAGCTAAACAACTATATTATTCTAATTTAACTTCATCAAATTTCAGAAATGATAAATTAATGCATATTAAAATGAGTAAACTCAATACAAAGATTAAATATTTATCTATTTCTGGATGTATTCTTTGGAATGAATTTGATTTAATTATCAAAAATTCAATTACTTATAGTATTTTTTTATATTAGTTATAAAAATTCTATAGATGTAAATATTGATTCACCTAATTGTATTCATTCATTATCTAGTTAACTTCATTTAATAAATATATATCGGAGACAGGAGCCAGCTTTAACAGTGAA
The DNA here is from genome assembly GCA_964019155.1 of Osedax fenrisi. NCBI lineage: Eukaryota > Metazoa > Annelida > Polychaeta > Sabellida > Siboglinidae > Osedax > Osedax fenrisi. The sequence continues at coordinate 19,882,992 of OZ025243.1, read as the reverse complement.
CGCTTTATCCTGATATTGACGATATTATTTATTTATAATGCTATTACTCATATTTATTATTATTTTTTATTTTTCGATTATAGCTATATATATTTTTAATTATTTACGACTTGTTTCTTATAGTACTCTTGTCTTACATTTAACGCTATTCATAGCATGCACACATGACCGTTAACGAATTAATTAATTAGTCCATATTACGGTTTTCTAAGAGAGAAATATATTATACACCAATAAAATCCTTTTGGACTAATATACCAAGACATGTAGCATATAAAGGCCATTCGGGCACGCCATGTGTTCATGTTGTTAGTAGATATTTACCGTGAGATTGGAACTATTTGATTCACTATGTAATTTAATTTCATTATATATTATTATAGTTGTTATTATCATATCTCTTTCGTGTTTGTTATTTAATTCTTATATATTTGTGTGAGCACAAATTCCATGGAATCCTTCCTCTAAAGCATATTGCTATTACAGGGTTCCATTTGTACTCATTATATAACTATATAGTATTATATACATATGCCATAAGTATAAATTATGTATTTATATTATATAAGTAAATAAATATTATTTATTCATTCATTCAAAATGTTCAATAAATAAGAAACATAACCTTTCATCTTAAAAAGGAGGATAATTTAAATGTGATACCTTACCTATGAGTTTTCTAGTAATAGAATAAAATGTATTCGAACTATTTCCATTAGAGAATATATTATTTTTATAATAATTTCTTTTATCTATTGAAAGTTTTATTCTGTATGCATTTCGTGCTATAGATAATTGTTTATAATCTGTGATAGAGGATTTTTTTGAATAAATTCTTTCAAATTTTCTAGTTTACCACTTTGCTTCTGATGTAAAACTATTACACCATGGTTTATTATTTCTAACTTTAAAATATGTAATCTTAATAAAAGCATGACAATAATTCATACTCAATAGATTTAATATACCTATATACAGTTCTTGTATTAACAGTATGTTTAAAAGGAAGATAAATTTCTAGTGAAATAACATGATATCATTTATTGAAGATAATATTATAAAATAAATTATTAGAGTACTATTGGAGTAACTACTAAGTCAATTATATAGACTAATATAGTGTGTTGGAAATGTTATGTGTTGAATAAGTGGGAAAATAATCAATCAATTTAATGAATAGACTATGTGGATAAACATTAGTATTATAATGGAAATGTATATCACCAATATCGTCAGGTAAACAGTGTCGAGCATGCAGATTTCGCACACTCCGGAACTAATTTGAACGAGAACGATTTTTGAACGATTACGTCCATATACATATAGACCGAAATTAATTTTGTTAAATTATAATTTCCTTTTTAATTTGTTCTTACTAGATAAATAGATAGTAATTAATAAGTATTCCTCTTAAAATAATATTAAATTAATATATATATATATATATATATATGTATATGGTGATTGAATGTAATTAAAATTTATATTGCACGAAAATATGCTATTAAAAAGTGATGTATGTGATGAATAGTGATTGTATATATACCATATATGGTGTTGATCAGTTCGATGTGTATACCCATTGTCGTCAGGGCATTGTCCATTATGCCATACTTTATCAAATTAATTTTTTAAAGACCATGAAATCGTGATAGCTTTGCCTTTGTTGATCGATGTGTTAAGAAGAAATAAAACATAAAAGTCAACGTATATCAAAATATAAACATATATGTTTACTATAGTATTTAAATAAATAAAGTTATAGAGAAGAGAGTCGTGACTTAGTGGATATTGCTATGGGATGATACGAGACATGAAGCAGGTAGTGTGTTGGAGGGGGTAAATATCATAGTAATATATATATATATATATATATATATATATATATTTAATTATAATTTAATATTATAATATTTATAATATATCTTTTATTAAATATTGTAATTCTTTACATAGATATTATGAGAGGTACGAATATAATACTTAACGAATTATATAAGAATTTCACGATTGAGAGAAGGTATACCATACATGGATGTTGTTGTAGAATATTAATAGGGAATGGTGAGAATTAATATTAGTATTGATATAAATGCACTAGAATAGCAATACATAAGTTAACCGTACGGCGTATATGTGGACAGTGACTTTAGAATTGCGCGCGTATTCTATAAATATGAAAATTATGTTGTAATAAAAAAATATATAACGTAACAATGAAACAATAATCGTTATAATACAGATATGAGGTTGTGGTAGTTATGCGAATTATATAATTAAGTTTGAATGAAGATGGGGAGGAAGGAAGTGGATACGTGTAATACAAGGGAGGGTGATAACGCGGAGAGATAAAGTATAAGAGTATGCATGTTTCGTAGATATACCAATGTAACTATGTCCCATCGAAACAACCAACCACCTGTATTCATTACATGTACCTACCTATGTTACGTTGGTACGTTTGGGATGGTTCATTGGTACTACATGTTTAACGTACCATCCCAACGTACCAACGGCGTTAGTCCAACGTATCATCTTACCCACGTACCATATTCACACTATATATTCCCCAAATATATGTGACGTATTTTCATATAATTGGGGAAAGTAACCTAGGTATTAGCTAATGTGGATACTTTAACAACAAATGGCCTTAACATGTTATGACTCATTATTTGTATTAAAAATTACAATATACTAATATTATATGATTATAGATATTATTGTGATTTTAAAATTTTATTTAATCTTTTAATTCCATAGATAACGGGGGTGTCCGTATTCGGTACCCAATCCTAATACGGACACCCCATGTTATAACATGGACAACCTATATACCACTAGATAAACTATAGTTTACATATATATATATATATATATATATATATATATATATATTATTGATGAATCAATCAGACAAATTACAATTACATTATTTATAATTAATTTTATGAACAATTTATTCTAATTTAATTAGTTAATAATTTATTTATTTTTATTATTTTTTTAATAAATAATACAATTTATGTATCTAAATAATACAAATTTTAGATTTAGCTTTATTGGTTGATTGATTGATAATTTATTTTAGCAAATAAATAGTCGTAAATATAATCAAAAGTATAAAGTAAAATATTTTCTAACGATAACATACGTTATAGAAATAAACAAAGAATAATACGAAATTAAAAAATTAAAGAAATTAAAACTTTTTACAGTTACCGTAATAAATTAATAAAAACAATCGAAAGTATAAATAAATCATATAGTACAAATAAACGAAAAATGATAAAAAATAGAAATAACATATAGCGTACAAATAATCGAAAATAGAAATAAAATACATTATTTTGATAGGGCATCAACATATTCAATTTCTACTTTAACTTTATAGAATTCATCTTATCTTTGTACCCTGTATTATTAATAAATTATTAGTTATATAGTTTAATATTTAAATGATAAATTTTAAATATAGTATAAACAGAACATGTTAAAAATCAATTAAATCAATACTAGAAAGAAACAAACAAATAATGTAATACTTACCCAAATCTGTAATAATAGTAGGTAGTACTTTATTAATTTTATATTTCAATTGTATAATACATTTGAAATATATATATACAAACAGAACATGTTAAAATATAAATTAAACCAATATACCTAGGTACCTATATACCTATATACAAATAGAACACGTTAATAACAAAACAACCCAATAATATTACTAAACAAACAATATAATACTTATCACTAATATCTGAAATAATAGTAAATTATTATATTATATTTTAGTAATATAATACATTTGAAACATATATATATACAAAATATATATAAAACAAAAATATACTACAGATCAAACACAAATAAAATAATACTTCCAACTTTATCTGTAATAATAATGAATTATTAATTTTATATTATAGTATATTTGAAATATAGATATAAAAACCCAAATTTTCTATAACAAAAACAAATTTGTTTAAAAAACCCCCGAAGATATAATGCAATAATTAAGATACCTAATGAAACATAAATCAATATAAACTTATAAATTTCTGTTAAAAAAGTTGTTTGTTAAACAGATTTTGTTTATTTTATTTTTAAGAGATGAAACAGATACAGATTTATTATATCATTATTTAATGAATTCCATATATTAACTGATCTATTATTAATTTTATTTTTAATTATATTATCATTATGTATTATATTTGATTTTGTACAATTACCTCTAGTTCTATAATTATTCGAAATGTTAAAGATATCAAATATATTTATATCTGTATAATTATTTGAAATTTTAAAAATTGTGGTTAGATCTATTTTTAATCTTCTAAGTTCAATTGATTCTAATTTAAAATATCCCAATCTCTCTGTATATGATTTATAATTAATATTTGATAAATTTGTATATCCTACGCATCATGTAATTAATCTTCTAGTAAATAATCTTTGCCATCTTTCAATTTGGTCTATTAGACTACGTAGGAAATAAACTATACTAGATATTTTGTATGTAAAAAATACGTAAAGCCGATTTAACAAAAGTGTGGTGTATTTGATTACAAGAGGGCGTATACATACAGTATACTGGATAGTTACATATAATATATAAAAATATACGTTCCACTAGGTGTTATTTATGGGTAAAATTATACGTTCCAATATTGATTTTTTTATATGTAAAAGGAAACCGTTTATTTGCTCATAAACTACCTATAATTTTACCACCTACTGGAATATATTATTTGACCTATAATGTTACGTTTCGGCAACTAGTATCTGATTGCTTGGGATAGTTACAATGAACAGTAGACTACTGTCAGTAGTCATAGTTTGTAAGTTAATAATACGATAAATCAGTAATAAAGAGCGCTTTGTGTCTCGGTGGAGTGACCATGATTAAAATTAGAAAATTTAAATTTCTAAAGAAATAACAGAATTTAGCTTACATTATACAACTATTTCCATAAGTTTACTGATATTATAATATCAAAGGTATCTTATAATATAGGATATCGTGGTAATAGCTATTATCAACCTATATTGTCATATAGTCATTATGTCGTAAAGGTATTTAATTATGCGTGTATTTATCGACAGTTAAAAAGAGACTGGATATAAACCTGTTTTAAAGAAATTAGAAAGGATGGTTAGTATCATGATATGAACCAGATAAATATGAACCAGATAAATATGAACCAGATAAACATGAACCAGATAAATGTTTAACTATTGGTAGAGTAACTGGACTTGCTAGAGAAAGTTAATTGTAATTTAGTATAGATGAATGAAATGAGGAAGTGTACAACTATCAAGTAAAGTTTGAATATGTGGAGTATTCAGAATGGTATCCTGGTTATTCGAGGAACATATCTAGATATATTTAAATTATTGTAGTAACTTTCTGCATAAAATCAGAGAATATTATGATAAATCAGAAGACAGTTTATTTTGAATATAAGGAAATATAATTAGTATAAGTTGATGAAGTAGTTTAACTGTACGCTTAAAGAGACAGCAGGTATTATAAAATATTAAATGTAGAAGTATAACATGTAGATTTAGCGAAGGAAATAACGAGAATCATAAAATTCAGTGATAAAGATGGATGTGATAATACATGAAGACTAGTGTATACACTTATATTCATCTATATAGGGGGGAGGGACAATTTATAATTGAGATATTGTAATTATAATAAGGAAAGTCAGGATAAAATTTGGTTTTAATGTTAGTTTTATAAGAACTTTTTCATCAGGTATATATATATATATATATATATATATATATATATATATATATATATATATATATATATATATATGTTATATCTGATAAGGTATCCCTATTAAAGATATTAAATCAACACTGAATGGATAGGAGTGATATTCTATATTACATGTTTATCATGTGATTCTACTAGTTTTGAACATCCCTAGTATATATATAGGATGTATATTTAAATAATATAAAAATTATAAATAATATAAAAATAGATAAATATTTAATATATCATTAATAATATATAATGATTATATAATTATAGAATATTTATTATATATATATATAATAAATATATATATATAAATATTAAATTTTATTTTATTTTTAGATAATAACATTTTTTCACAATCATTATAACATATCATTAGGAAAGGTTATAACCCATGGGATATATTACCTATACATATTTTATAAATAATATATAAATATAAAACATGATTTTTATAAATATTTAGCGATACTATATAAGAGAATCATTATTGAATCGATAAACATTGATTATATTTATAAAAATAATATTTTTGTTTTGATTAAATCTTATATTACTACACAATTTCCTATTATTAAATGCACATCAATTTTATTTGAGCTATTTTAGATTTGAGACCATATATTGTATAATATAATACAAGTATATATGCTATATTAGTATAATTTGTAAAATAAAAATAATAAAGTATCATCTATTAAATTGAAATAATTAGGATATTATTTAGTAGAATAATAATTACAAGATGACTAAATTACACAACTTTATATTAGTAAAAATACAAGAGAGATTGGAATATTATAAATTTGAATCACTTAAAATAGATCTAACCTGAATTTAAAAAATTAAAACATAATTTTACAGATGTATCCATTGTGTATCTTGATATATATTCAAGTTTTTATTTATAATAATAATATTGACCTTAATAAGTATTCAATTTAAATAAAGTTGCGAGGACATTTTCTAAATACGCCACTTCTCTCATCGTGCTCTTAATAAAATAATGTATTTGTTATATTCTAATTTTGATTGTTTTTCTATTTTCCTGTGTGTCGTTTCTATTTACAGTAAATATACATTTTGTAAATTTTTTATTTTTGAAATTTAGTACTAGTTAATTACCTAATTATTTATTAATTTAATTATTATCGCAAGTAAATATTTAATATATATATATATATAATGTTGATTAATCTATAATATATACATATATATATATATATATATATATATATATATATTAGTGCTGTAAAATTTCAAATACTTGGTTGTTCTCGAGAACTTCAAATCTTAAAATTGTTGTTCTCGAGAACTTCAAATCTTTAAAAAAATATCAGGTTCTCGAGAACTTCAAACCTCTCATATTTAGGCATGTTCTCGAGAACTTCAAATCTTTTGATATTAATAAATAATTTAACGAAGTAAAAATTTAAATAATGTTTAATAATTTATTTTAAATGTTGATCTAAATACCCAAGCATATCAACTGTAACATCTAATCCATCCAATTGCGGGTGAAGATTTTTGTATTATGTATTAATTTTTGCCTTTTAAGGCACCCGGCACTCGTGATTCAGTTACATGTAAAAGATACGAAAAAGGACTACTTTTTAAAACTTAAATCACTCAGTAATATTTATTAAAATTATTATTTTTTTTTTATTATTATAGACTTTAATCTGATATTTGTAGTAGACATGTTTTTTTTTAATTTTCTATATGGTATACATATAATTTTAGACGACCAACAAAAAATTAACAAAAATCTAAAAAAAATGACTAATATGTTATTTTTGATATAATTATATATACATAACTATATAAATGAGATGTACACCATAATTCTACATATATTATGAATATAGTGTAAAAAAAATAAAATAAAATAATGCATTATAACAAAAGTAATCAGAATTATAGTGAACAAACTTGGCAATTATAATGATGTTGTGTAAATCAAGTTTAAAGTTTTCATAAATAAATTGTATTGATATTTTAAATAAATAAGATTTTTTATATATGTTATTACATATTATTGATATATATATATATAAATATATAAAAGTAATGCATTAGTGTATATGTTATGCATATTGAGTATAAATTGTATAATTTATATAATATATCTGAATAATAAACTTATATAGGATACATTCTAATACATTCCGAATGCAACCTGTCAAAATTATAATATTTCATAAAAAAGCGCCACCTATACACTAATACATAATATAATAATCTTTGATTAAGTATTAAAATTTTTAATTTGATCATATAACCTCGTAAAAATATGCATTTTGCGAAGGTTACGAATAAATTTAATAATTTTAAAATATTTTAAAAAATTTATTGTATTTACTTTTTTATAGGTGTTTTAAAATACTTCTTTTTATATCTTTTATTTTCGGGTGCCCTTAAAGGGCCCTTAAAGTACTATTTGAAGTAGAGGCTGAATTCACTAATTGCTATTAAATGTAATAATATATATGAATTATATAAAATAATTAATTTTGATCAAATATTAAATTGATAATACTAAATAATGCAGGATCTTTGACATTCTGATAATATCGACTATGCCCTCCATGTGTTTTGATTATGATTACTAAGGTCACATTTTTAATATTTTACATTTATAGCTATATAATTTATAATCATAATAACTAATAAATCTTATTATATATGAAACTACTTAAGTTAGTTTACCATGTTCACTAGATGGCACCAACAGTCATAATGAATATTTTAAATTTGAACTCATATATCCTTATTTTACAAATATAAATCAACTTTGAAATGTGTAGATAGGAATTATGCATGTTTTAATTTATTTATAATATTTATTAGACCATAAATCATTTTTAAATTTATTTCTTTTATCAACAATTTAAATAATTTATATTTTTCTAAGCCTTACATATTATAAGTTGTATTTTTGTTTTTTTTAATTTATAAAAGAAAAAAGTTTACTATATGTAATAATAGCAAATAATAATATTTAATAATTTATACAAAATTTCAATAATTTGTTAAATCTTACTTTATTTATTATTTTAAATAAAATTATAAATATAATATAAAACAGTTGTTTTATATAGATATTGAAATCTAGATTTCAATAGTACATAATGCATACAATTTATTTTAAACATTAAATGCATATTCAATATATATATATATATATTTAAATGATATTACATATACATTTATAAAAATATATTAAATATATTAATATATTAATTACAATCATAGAATATTAATTTGTTTTCCATTTTCTTTAGGCATTACGATTTTCATGCATAATCCAGCTATAATAAATAATAAATTAATAATGTATTCTTACATGTAAATTTAATTTAAAATTAATCCTATTTTATAAATTTCACTTTTCTTTAGTTGTCAAGATACACCAATAATAACTTCACTATAAAAAATTGATCAATTAATTATTGTATGAATAATACATATATTTATATAATATTTATCAAAAACAGATTGTATATTTTATTGATAAATCATAAATGTATTTCATTTATTTGTATTTGTTAGTGTATTTATAGTTGAATAAGACATTACATATATTTGTTTGATCAAATACACTATCATAATTATAAATTTTAAAAAAAATTAAATAATTATATTAAATATTATATTATATATATTTTTAATTTAATGACAACTAATTTCAATACTTATTTTTTTCATATAAATATCATAAAATTATCTTAATATTATAGAAATATTTTACCAGAGAAACTCTAATAGTTAGATAATTGTTAGTTAGATAACTCATAATTTGTCAATATATAAGCCTCCAAGTATTCAGATACTAGCAGCAGGCTGTAATATATAACTGTAGCTGCAGTTTGATCCATTACCTGTAAAAAATACAGAAGATAGAGAAAAATAATAAGGGAAAAAAAATAAAAAAATATATTAAATAAATTCATAATGTATATTGATTGGGAGTGGTGGGAGAAACATATGTTTTATAAATATATTTGTGTATATGAATATATAAGAAAAAATGTATGTTCATTATAAATATTATTATATATTCATAATATTAAATTGTTTTATAATATTATATTATAATAAATAAGTCATTATAGCATTATAATTTATAGAAAATATATCACATTTATTAATTAAATACAATATTATTAATATTTTCAATATATTTTCAATTACAGAGAACAATAAATGTATTTATCAATTGATTTTAAATTAAAATAAATAAAGTATCTTACTAATAAATGATATTCTATAATAATTTCACTTAATGTATTGAATTATTAAAAGAGAAGAAGTATATATGTATAGTAGTTAATAAAACAGTTAATATTCGTAAACTAGAAATTCATAAAATATTAGTAAATGAAAATATCGATATAGACAGTAATACGAGAAGGTTATTAGAAAATGTATTAAACAAATATGAGGATAGATTTGCGGTAGGGGAGAGTACTCGAATACCGACACCATAACAATAAATCACCATAACTTTATTATTTCTCAATTAAATATTTCCAAATTTTATTTATAAGTAATAAGTAGGTATAAGTATACATATCTATTTTAAAATGTAATTTAGTTTGTTTAACTCTGAGATAGCAGGGTTGTCGATATTACAGGCACTGCCTAGAATACCGACACCTTGGCACATAATATCGACACCCTAAATATATCGATATTTAGATATACCATATATTATTTAATATAAATTATCCAATCAGAATTAAATGCACGTTACTTTTAGTTAACACACGCATTCATACGTTGTTTTCCTATAATTAATTTTCGAAAATATTTAATATTTTATATTATATTATATATATATTAAGTTTTAAACTACATAGTGCGAATATTGTACGTACATAGAGTTTTATATAGTTTCTGATAGACTATTTAATTCCAAGTAGAATCAATTCCAAGTATATGTGTATATTATTAGGTATGTCTATTAATTTATGAATATTTCATAACGCACGCACATTATAAACAAATAACGCTGATTGGTTAAAGGGTGTCGATATTACGTGCAATTAGGGTGTCGGTATTATGAAAATATATGTTTCTTAGGTAAACGTCAATAACTTTGTAACAAATTATAAAAAATACTAAATATTTTAGGCACATTGTACGATGTATTTCTAATATTTAAAATATATACATTTTAAATGATTGAGAATCGATATTGTACTTAAAAAATGTCATATATTTAGAGTTGTAACGAAAAAATAAGTTTTTTGTTTATAATTAAAAAAATATAAATATTAAAAAAAAAAGTATACATTTCATACATTAATTGTTTTTTGATTGGAATTATATTTTAGGAGATCTATAGGGTGTCGATCTACGTGAATGTTGATATTAGAGCACTCTCCCCTAGTTGGTAATAATTCACCCTCATCTGTTGGTATACCAGCAGTTACCTGCGGCTATAGCCATAGTATAAGAACGATAAATGATATACCGGAATGTCAGCCTTATAGAATGATTCCACCAATAGAGATCAAAGCGGTAAAGGAGTATACTCCACTCTATATATATAGATAGTTTAATAATAGAAAGAGTGATAGAAGAGTCGTCGAGTATGTATTCTATTCCAATCGTTTTAGTTAAAAATAAATCTGGAAAATTAAGGAAGTGCGTAGATTACCGAAAGCTAATGTTCATAATATATATATAATAAATATCATATATGTTCATATACAAAAATATATTTATAAAACAGATGTTTCTCCCACCACTCTCATCAATATACATTATGAATTATATTTTTTATATTTTTTTAATTTGTTTGCCCTTATTAATTTTCTCTATCTTCTGTATTTGTACAGGTAATGGATCAAACTGCAGCAACAGTTACATATTTCGGCCTGCTGCTAGTATTTGAATGCTTGGATGATTATCTATTGACAAATTATAGGTTATCTAACTAATAATTATCTAACTATTAGAGTTTCTCTGGTAATACGATTATAAGTATAATATATTATAATGTATACATAATTTTGAGGGTAAATTTACTTTAATATAATATTAATAATCCTATATATAATTTCATAATTTGATATATATTATAATTAACTAAATAGTATATACCTAACCTATATTATCTATATATGGTAGGGGCACAGGAACAGGGGGTAATGATGTCCGGATCCCCCCATTTATAAATAAGGGGTGTCCGGATATCTTTGGACCCCCTGTTCTAATGAAAATGTTATAATAATTTTTTGATAATTTAGAGAAAATGTTAGTAGATACTATCTACTAGATAGCGATTATTAATAAAATACTTATTATAGTCTTCAATTTTTAGTCAGAATATTATTTAATATTTATTAGATTTCAATTAATATTTGTTAATAAAATGTACATAATTATGTCTATTTTAATTTATCTCCATTTTAACTTAAGTTCATACTATTTCAATTCTATATATAGAATTATAATAATAAACATAATGGTGAAAGTTTTGGAATATTATATTAAATAAAACTTAACCAATTTTTAATGCATTCATATAATAAATAATAATATTATTTTAATAATATATTGTTGATTGAAGGTTAATTTATTTAAGCAAATACATAGTCGAAAATATAATCGAAAGTATAAAGTATAAATATTTTCTAACGATAATATACGTTATAGAAATAAACAAAGAATAATACGAAATTAAAAAATTAATTAAATTAAAACGTTTTACAGTTACCGTACAAATAAACGAAAAACAATCAAAAGTATAAATAATTATATAGTAAAAATAAACGAAATATGATCAAAATAGAAATAAAAGATAGCGTAAAAATAATCGAAAATAGAAATAAAATACATTATTTTGTAAGTGGCATCGAAATATTCAATTTCTACTTTAACTTTATAGAATTATTCTTATCTTTGTACCCTGTAATAATAATAAATTATTAGTTATATAGTTTATTATTTAAATGATAAATTTTAAATATATTATTAACAGAACATGTTAAAAACAAATAAAAAAATAATATAATTAAACAAACAAATAATCTAATACCTACCAAAATCTGATATAATAGTAGGTATTACATTATTAATTTTATGTTTTAATTGTATAATACATTTGAAACATAAATAAATACAAACAGAACATGTTAAAAATATAAATAAACCAATATACCTATATACAAACTGAATACGTTAATAACAAAACAAACTCATAATATTACGAAACAAATAATATAATATTTATCACTATAATCTGAAATAATAGTAAATTATTAATATTGTATTTTAGTAATATAATACATTTGAAATCTTTATACAAAATATATATATATAACAAAAATATAATACCAAACAAACAAAAATAAAATAATACTTCCCACTTTATCTGTAATAATAATGAATTATTAATTTTATATCATAGTATATTTGAAATATAGATATAAAAATCCAAATGTTATATAACAAAAACAAATTTGTTTTAAAAACTCCGAAGAGATAATACATTAATTAAGATACAAAATGAAACATAAATCAATATAAAATTATAAATTTCTGTTAAAAAAAAGTAGTTTGTCAAAACAGATTTTGTTATTTTATTTTTAAAAGATGAAACAGATACAGATTTTATTATATCATTATTTAATGAATTAAATATATTAACTGATCTATTATTAATTATATTTTTAATTGTGTTATCATAATCATGTATTATAATTTTATACAATACAAACTTCTAGTTCTACAATTATTCGAAATGTTAAGGTTATATTTAATGTCATATTTAAATATATAGTTATATTATACTTAATTTTATATTTATATCTGTATAATTATTTGAAATTTTAAAAATGGTGGTTATATATATTTTTAATCTTCTAAGTTCAAGTGATTCTAATTTAAATATTCCAATCTCTCTATATATGATTTAAATTAATATTTGATGAATTTGTATATCCTACGCATCTTGTAATTAATCTTCTAGTAAATAATCTTTGCACTCTTTCAATTTGGTCTATGAGACTACGAAATTTACTAACCTTTGAAAAAGGTGACCAAATTATGGATGCATATTCTAAAATTGGTCTGCAATGAATTGTATATGCATTTAATGATACTCTAGGGGATTTTTGTAATGCATCTAAAAATTGAATTCAAATAAAAATAAGCTTTTTTACAAATATAATCAATATGTTTTTTAAATAAAAGGTTATTTTCAAATATTATTCATAATTTTTATAAAAAGTAACGTTTTCTAATTTAATAGTATTTATAAAATATTGTTATGGATTAACCTTCCCTAAAGTCATAACTGCACACTTTGATAATGAAATATTTAATTTCCATTTATTTACCTTTTGTGAAAATAGGGGAGAGTACTCGAATACCGACACCCTCACAATAAATCACCATAACTTTACTATTTCTCAATTAAATATTTCCAAATTTTATGTATAATTCTTTAAGTAGGTATATACATATAATAGCTATTTTAACATTTAATTTAGTTTGTTTAACTCTGAGATAACAGGGGTGTCGATATTACAGGCACTGCCTCGAATACCGACACCTTGGCACATAATAACGACACCCTAAATATATATCGATATTTAGATATACCATATATTATTTAATATAAATTATCCAATCAGAATTAATTGCACGTTACTTTTAGTTAACACACGCAATTCATACGTTGTTTTCCTATAATTAATTTTCGAAAATATTTTATATTTTATATTATATTATAAATATTAAGTTTTAATTTACATAATGCGAATATTGTACGTACATAAGAGTTTTATATAGTTTCTGATAGACTATTTAATTCCAAGTAGAATCAATTCCAATTATATGTATATATTATTAGGTATGTCTATTAATTTATGAATATTTCATAACGCACGCACATTATAAACAAATAACGCTGATTGGTTAAAGGGTGTCGATATTACGTGCAATTAGGGTGTCGGTATTATGAAAATGTATGTTGCTTAGGTAAACTTTGTAACAAATTATAAAAATACAAAATCTTGTCGGCACAATGTAAAATATAATTAGATCTATAGATATATAGATGTATATATACGATGTATTTAACATATTTAAAATATATAAATTTTCAATTGATTGAGAGTCGATATTGTACTTCAAAAATTTCATAAATTTATAGTTGTAACGAAAAAAATCAGTTGTTTGTTTATAATTAAAAAAATATAAATATTAAAAAAAATTATACTTATATGAATTATAATTATATTGATTAACATTTCATACATTAATTATTTTTTGATTAGAATTATATTTTAGGAGATCTCTAGGGTGTCGATATTATGTGCATGTCGATATTAGAGCATTCTCCCCTAAATTTAAATTATTTTGTAAAAGAAATCTTTCACTCTCAGATGCGTAAGAAAAATATATATTTGTATCATCGGCAAATAAATCAATATGAATTTTTGAAGAGAATATACTAGGAAAATCATAAATATATAATAACAAAAATGTGGACCGATCCTTGTGGTACTCCAGATTTTAAAATAGAACTATTTGAAAAATAATTTTCAACACGTGTAATTTGAGATCTATTCAATACAAAAATATAAAACCATTTTATTATTTATTACATATACCGTATGATTTTAATTTATATAGTAGTTTTTCATGAGAAACAACATCAAAAGCTTTTCAAAATCTATATATATTATATCTACACATTTTTTATCATTTAATTCATTATACCAAAATGTTAAAATTTTGTTAATTGTAATTCAGTTGATTTTCTACTTATAAAACCATATAATAAATTTAATAAATTATTAGATTTTAAATAAAAAATTAATTGTTTAGAAATAATACGTTCTAATACTCTACACATTACACATGTTATTGAAATAGGCCTATAGTTATTTGAATTTGATTGTTCACCCTTTTTAAAAATCGGTGTGATTATAGATTTTTTCCAAAGTTTCGGTATATTACCCGATAATAAAGATGAATTAAAAATAATATATAAAGGCCTACATAATTCATTAGATAATAATTTTAACATCTAAGATGACATCCCATCAGTTCCGAAAGTATGTGTAATTTTTAGTCTATTTAAAAATATTTTAATTATTTCAAGATTTAAATCAATATTATCAAATTTTTGTTTAGTTAAATTATATAATTCGTGTAAATTTCCTTTATCATTTTGGTGAATTGAACTAAAATATGAATTTAATGTATTAGCTTTATCGAGATCTGAAAATAAATAGTATTATTTGATATATCAATTAGAGGAAATACTCCAGATTTAAAATTTTTTATTTTTTTCATAAATTTATAAAACTTTAATTTAATTTTTAAATTAATTGTATTAATCTCTCTCTTAAAATTTAAAGATTCTAATTCTTAAGATACATTGTGTTATGCTTCTTTCAAATTATATTTATATTGCAAATTAGTTTTAGATTTTCGAAATACATTTTTTACTTTCTTCATTAATTTCAATATATTCTTCGGAAGTAACTGTTTTATTGTATTATTTATATTAGGAACATGTGATATAAATAATGTATTTAGAACATTATTAAAATAATCTACTTTTTCATCGATATTATTAATAATTTGAATTTAGATATGCCAAATTAAATCTAGAAAGATGATATGTAATCAATTTTATATTAGCATTATTGAAATCAAAATTGTTTGATTTTAAAATCTGTTTAGGTATATCCTACATGGGTATTTTTCAATATTTACATTAAATGAAACAGAATAGTGGTCACTTATATTTTTTTATAATCCGAAATAGTCTCCAATATTTATATTAGATAGTAATTGTTTTTCATTAGTAAAAAGTAAATCAATTATACTATTATTACGAGTTGGCTATTTATTAATTGTGAAAATGAATTTTTAATAATCGAATTGAAAAGTAAGCATAACATTTTGGGTAACTATGAAATGTAGCCTACCTATATTCTCTCCAATTACAATTTGGTAAATTAAAATATCCTATAATTATAGATGAATTATAATTTTGTTTGGTTATATCAAATAATGTACATATCTGTAAATGAGATACTTCATTACAATTTGGAGGTATATAAACACATATAATATTGAATTTTTGAATTAATTTTTAAATGTATATATTGAACATATATGTGTGAAATAAAATTTCTTACAGGACATAAACTAGATTTACAAAATATCGCAATATCGCCTCTATGAATTAATTTAACGTATCTAAATAGTATATAATTTTTTCAACCGATTAAATATAGAGAATCTCTATCATCTACCATTAAGAATGTTTCAACTAAACATATAATGTCATATTTATTAGATGAAAGTAAAAATTCCAAAAAGTTCATTTTATTTCTAATACTACGAGCATTAGCATAATATATATTTAAATTGTTAATTTTAATATGTTCATCTTTATCGGTTAGTCATTTAGAACGTGTAATTTTATTTTTAATTTATTAATAATGGAATTTGTATAAGTAATATCTAACAATTTCCACACATTAAAATTATCTTCACCAATTGACATATTCCAATCAATTTTATTATTTATAATATATCTAAGTTCATAGGAATTACTTCTAGAATTATAAATATATTTGATAATTTGTTTACTTTTAATTAATTTATTTTTAACTACATGGTATAATATCTGATGTCGTTCTAGTGATATTTCATCTAGAGATGTTCTAATGAATGAATTTTGTAGATTTAGTAATTTACATAATCGGTTAACATTTGATAAAATAAATTTTTATTAGACCACATTATCTAAAATTAATTTTAATTTATTAAATGATAATTGAACAATTGATAATACACACGATTTATTAATATCTACTGTTTTACAAATAATATTTACTAAGTTTTTAAAGAAATTAGTTTTATCATTATTAGGAATATTTATATTGTGAATAATTATTTTATTATTGCTATCTATATTATTTTTAATAATATTTACTGATTTTACCAAATTGTCAGTATAGGTATCAGAAATTGTTATAGTAGAGGTTACATTAGCAGTTACATTACTTACTTACTTGTTATCCCGTGACTCGTAAATCGCAGGGGAAATCAATCGAAGAGGCATCATCAACACGTTTTCTCCAGCCATATATTTCGTGCACATCTTGTATTAGATCGTTTACATCTCGTTTAGTTCATTTAACAATGTTATCAATCCATTGAGATGTGGGTCGTCCTTGTTTTCGAGTTCCTTCAACAGAACCTTGCATTATATTTTTGCACAGGTTGTCGTGTCTGGAGACATGGCCAAACCACTTCAGATTACGATGCGTTATCGTTTTTAGGAGAGGTTCGTAAGTTCCTAACAGCATGGTTATCCTATTGCGCACACACACGTTCGTAATCCTATCTTGATATTTGATGCCAAGTAGTTTTCTGTGTGCTTTGCTTTCAAATACAGATATTTTCTTTTGAATTGCTACACTAATCGTCCATGTTTCGCAGCCATAAGTAAGGATAAAGAGCACTAGTGATCGATATAGATTGTACTTAAGTTTGAAATTGATGTGTTTGCTGTTCCAAATTGTGTAGAGACGTATCATCGCTGACGTAGATTGGGCAAGCCTTATTCTAATTTCATTATCACTTTTTTCATCGCTTGTAATCGTAGAACCAAGGTAAACAAATGTATCTACTTCTTCTAGCTTATTTCCATACAGTGTTATATCTACAGATTTTGTATTGTTAGTATTTATCATAACTTATGATTTTTTCAGCACTTATTTCCATTCCATAACGTGATGTACTCTTCGGTAATTCGTCTGTGAGATGTTGGAGTTGTGCATTGGATCCGGCTAGTAAGTCGATGTCATCAGCAAACTTTAAATTCCAAATTGGTCTACCGCCTACAGAAATAGATGTAGCATGTTTTATCTCAATTTCACTCATAATTTCTTCAAGGTATAGGTTAAATAATGTTGGTGAAAGCAGACAACCTTGACGTAATCCAACCGTTGTGTTAAAGAACGGGCCTGCCATATTATTGAGTAGTACAGCACTTGTGGAGTTTGCATACAAAGATTATATCATCATCCTTATATCATTATTAATTCCAAATTTGCATAATGCTGACCACATCCCTTCATGATACACTCTATCAAAAGCCTTCTTGAAGTCTATAAAATTGTGATAGAGATCTTTTTGGCTATCTAGGTGCTTCTCAATAATATTTCTGCAATTAAACACTTGTTCAACTATTCTCCTTCACTTCCTGAAACCGGCTTGCTCCTCTGATAGCACTCGTTCAATTTGAGGATTTAATCATTTGAGGATTATGGTTAGGAGTATTTTACTAGAATGGCAGATTAGGCTTAGTGTTCTGTAATTTTTACATTTCTTAAGGTCACCTTTTTTAGCTATAGGTATTATTAATGATTTTGTCCATTGTTTTGGCCATGATTTAGATACCCATGCTTTCTGGCAGATTGCTGTGAGCATTCTTATTATAGCTGTTCCACCATGTTTGATTAATTCACTTGGAATGTTATCTATACCCGTGACTTGCCCTCCTTCAATGTTTTAATAACGTTAACGACTTCTGACTCAAGAATTGGCAGTTCATAATCTGTATCTGTATTGTGATTTCCATTATGGGCTAATATACTGGGATTAGGGTTAATAGGGTAGTTATAAAGTTCTTTGCAATACTCAGTCCAGCGATTTAGTTTCAATGTATCTTCAGCTAGCGGTACTCCATTACTATCTTCAATAATAGATGTGCTTCTGGGTGTTGTTTTAGTTAGAATTTTCAATGTTTCATAAGCTCGCTTGTTGTGCCTACCATGTGTCATATCATCGTCGATTGATTTTCACTGTGTCTTTATCCAATCATCCTTTGCCTTGAGCATCATTTTTCATATCTTGGAGTTTATTTCTCTGTACTTATGTTCATATTCAGCATTTAGTTTTCTCTTGGGTTTAAGTGTTCTTCTCTTATCGCATAAGTCTAGTATATCATCATTGATCCAGGGTTGTTTTTTACTACGGTATTTACCGATTATCTCTGAAGCACAACTAGTTAGAGCTTGTTCGAAGTCAGAGTATATTTCTGTCAAGTCGCAATCTTTCATATTTTTCTCTATTTCACTGAGCTGTGCATCTAGATGATCAGAATATGCTTTGCTGATTGTTTGGTCTTTCAGTTTGTTAACATTATAACGAATCCGTTTGCTTTTCTCCCTCTTGTTTGACCGAAGTTTTAGCCTCAGGTTGCACATTACTAGATCATGGTCGCTATTCACATCTGCTCCTGGATAGGATCTTGTTGAGCTTCGTATGATACTTGATTTGAACCTTTTAGGTGTCAGAATGTAATCAATTTGGTTGTGTACTAGTCCATTATGTGAGTGCCATGTAGTGATTCGTGAGTCCTTGTGTGGGTGCAAAGTATTTGCTATCACTAATTTATGCCTTTCAGCAAACTCAAGTAATCTCTGGCCTCGTTCATTCATGGACCCAGTACCGAAGCGACCAACGCATCCATTCCAGGTTGCATCCTTTCCAACTTTAGCATTCCAGTCTACTTGTATAATTAAAAAGTCCTTTTTTGGTGTTTTGGAAATTTCTTCTTCAATACTTTCATAGAAATCTTCTATTTCTTGATCTTCGTTGGTAGTTGTCGGTGCATATATTTGAATTATGGATATGTTCATGGGGTTAGCCTTTATACGAATTGATATAATTCTACTTGAAACGGCAGAGTAATTCATTACAGATTTTGTAAAATCCTTCTTGATGATGAATCCACCACATTCAAAGTGTTTTCTCTGTCCGCTGTAGTATAATTTATGGCCAGCCTCTGTTAATATCTCACCTGATCCAGTTAGCCTTGTCTCAGAGAGGCCTATTATGTTCCATTGGTATCGTTCAAGTGCATTTGTTAGTTCATTTATTTTGCCGCATCTTCTTAATGTTCGTACATTCCATGTTCCGATAGTGGTTATTGCATTAGATAATTTTATGTTGTAAAATGGTTGTTCTAATTCTAATTTGCCAGTAGTTAACTTTACCACTTCCATCCTGGTTTACATTACATTAGCGTATATTTTTTTAACAACAATCATATCACTTATTTCAGTGATTTTTGATAATAACATATTTAATTTTGTTTATTTGCTATTTATTAAATTATTAATATTACTATTATCATTAATCGTAGACGATGGTAATGCGTTATTTAAACTAGGTAGATTTATTGGTATATTATCATTATTATTATTTATACATGTATTAGATTTAAATTTAAAATTTTGTGATCTAAATAACTGAATAGCATATTTTGGTGGTGATTTATTAGACCAATTTGTTTTCATAATTTGTGCTTTATATAAGCATTTATAATGGTATTTATTACCACATGAACATAATATATAATTTTCATTATTAATTTCTAAATTACATGTAATACAATCCATTATTAATGTAATACATATATTACAATTATATAGTTTTAGAAATTATATATATTTTTAACAAACTGTTTCCCTATGATTTTAAATTGAATAATTGTCGAATTCGATTTTTCTTGTTTACTAAATAAATTAGCGTTGCGATATTTCAATTTTCTTATTTTCGAAATCGATTTTAAAACCTTATCCTTTACTGTAATGACCACGTAAATATTGAAAGTAATTCCGTATAATATAGAGAACTAGTTATCCGAATGTATCCGAATGTATCCCTTTGTCGAAATTAATTAGATTTAAAGAAATTAAATTTTTTTTTCATTTGTAGAAATAACGCTATAAATTTATGCAACTTTAAATTTGGTTGCCATGCGTTGAATATTGTAGAAAATTAATTTCAAAATCTAATAATTTTGTAATTACTTTTTTTATTTATCTAGTTGGACTTTATAATTATATTAAAATTAATAAACACATATTATCAAAGTATTTAGAATCGAAGAAATAAATATTGCAACAACAAGTTTAAAAGTTAACATTTCATCGTATACGTATATATATAAGAATCAATCATTAATTAATAATGCTAAAAGAGCGGTTATAGAAAACTATGATAAACTTTCCAACCATATATAAGATATATCTTAGATATATATTATATATAATACAAAATATGTTTATTGTCGTAATAGCAAAGATAAAACTTTATCATTGCAGCACAACTGGTACAACAAATTGGAATGTATGCATTGGTGTTGTGAAAAGTAAATAGTATTTTATTACTATTATATTACAAATTATAAAAAAAACTAAACGTGATAATATCCCAGCATTTATAATTACTTGTCATTCAAATTGGAGTAAGACAATGGAACAATTTACTAGTTACTCAAATCTAATATGCATGTTATGTCAATGGATGCGGAGAATAGAAATAGTATTAAATATGTAGGATGATTATACATAATAAAAATGTATAATAAAAAATATTATTGTGAGAGCTATATTTACTTCTATAAGATACATTGCTCAATAAAACATAGATTTTAGATATCAAATACATTTGGAGGATAAATTCCTAAAAGTTACTATTAAATTAAGATAAAATGAAATTCCCCAATTAGATGCATGGTTAAATATTATAACTGATAATTCTAAGAAATACATCTAATATAATGGAAAATTCAAAATTAGATTCTTGAGTTATTGTACATTCAGTCTTAAGAAAAAATATTAAATAAATAGATGGCTGCTACAGTATAATGTGTAACGGCACATAGGACATTTCAGGTAATTAAAGTTTTATATAATGATTATAATTATTATAAAGTAATAATTAATTATAATTACACAACTTTTCAAGAAATTAACAATAATTGTAATGTATTCGATATGTCAAAGAAAACCTCGCAGTTACATAAATTCGTGGGTCTTGATGAAAGATCTAATACGAAACTAAATCAATTATGCTAAAATATGCATTGATAAGGTTGTTTTTCTCTATATAGAATTTACGAGCAAGTATGGCAGATACAATGGTACCTATACAGGCTTTAATATGCGAAGAACAACCACTGCAAATTATACCCATTATAGAGATCATCGAGTAAATCTATAGATTGCCATAGTTGCTCAATATGTTAACGAATCTCAGTCTATTATATCTATATTAACTATAGTTAATGTCATATGAATATTATACTATAATTCTATAATATTTAGAAATAATTTTACATCTTGTAAATTGAATACATTATTTTCGACTTTCTTATTTTCAAAGCTCTACACAATCCTAGTCAACATTATACTGGAAAACGGTGGCAGATTAAATTTAACAATGTTACATATTATAAATATCTGGGATCATGGATGGCTATCGTCCAGCTATAGCTCGCTAAAGGATTTTTAAATTCGCAAAGCTTTATCAATATCAGCAATACACAAGATGAAATCAATCTGGAACTCCACTATGGAAAACGGCTGAAATAAGAATTATTAAAGATATGCCTACATTCGAATCTATATTATTATATGGTAGAGAATTCTGGACAATCGATTCCACAATGCGTAAGTAAATCGATTATTGTCATACCAGGATACTTAGAATTGCCACAAATATATCATGGAAAGATAAGGTCAATAATACACAACTGTACAGAGGAATGCCAAAGATCTCCGAGGTTATAAAACAAAGAAAATGTTGACTGATAGGTCACTGTATAAGGCACATCGACGAACTAGCGCCTAACGTAATGTTATGGAAGGCAACTAACGGCACCCGAAACATTCAAAGAAATCTTAAAGAACGACTGCGATTGTGAAAAAAACGAATTAAGAACACCGATAATGGACAGAAAAGGGTGGGGAGCAATTTCAAGATATAAAGTAAAGTAAGTAAGTATATATATATATATATATATATATGTATATATATATATATATTGATAGATTGATTGATTGAAATTTTATTTAAACACTTAAATACATCATAAATTATTTCTCAAAAGTGTATATATAGAATACAAATACTATATTAAGTAAAACAATAAATACCATTAATAAATAAATAAAATAATAATGACAAACAATATTAGTATTACAGGTTTCCACCTGTTATAAATTGTTGTATATATTTCATGAATGTTTTATGCGATTTTATGGATCTAATATAGGGTGGGAGTGAATTCCATAGTTTTGGACCAATATAACTCAGTACTCGAGTATTCATTTTTGAGGGATGGAAAATTGGTGTAGATAGAATATGAGATTCATGGTTTCTAAGAGATGGAAGGAATGATCTTTGTACTAGAGAAGTAGAAATATAGGAGAGGCAATTCGAAGAATATATTGAGGAGTGAACACTAGATAGTATGCGATAAACAGAGCGTTTGTTAAATGGGAACCATGTAGTGTTTGTATGAGTAAGTAGAGGAATTATCTCGAATACGTATGTTATATGTTGTACGGATTGATGAACGAATAACTCGATGTAGGGGAGAGAGAGAGGATAGGGAAGATTGATAAGGATTGAGGAACAGTAATCTATACGTGAGAGGACAAGGGAATTAACTATAGTTTTAGTAAGAGATACAGTAATTGATTTTCGTATTTTTCTAATTCTAAATAGATGATAATTTACATTATGATTTTGTGATGGCAGTAATATTAGGAATGAAGGAAAGAGTAGAATCAAAAAGTACACCTAAGTTGGATTCAGTAGGAGAAGCAGATATTACAATGTTAACAATAAGAAAAGGAGGAAAGTAATTTGGTGATGGAGAAATATTCAACAACGTAGTTTTTGAGGTATTAAGGATAAGATTATTATAAATAAGCCATTCTTTAATATCATTAGCACAATTGGAGAGTTGATTATTGATACATGGTGATGAATTAGTTGGAAGAGATATATATATATATATATATATATATATATATATATATATATATATATATATATACTAATAACTTGGTTACTGGAACTAGCAACCTCCAAATGTAAAGTTATGCGTATTGGTAAATGTATCAACAAATCTAATTATTATCTTAATGATAATTTATTAAAATATTGTACATATTATAAAGATCTTGATATAATATATACAGATAATCTAAAATTCTATACTCATATATCTCAGATATGTTCTAAGGCATATAGAATATCTAATATTATATTTAGATATTTCATAACTAACCATTACTCTCCTTTATTATGTGAATACTTAACCTATATACGACCATTTCTAGAGTATGGCTCTTCTTTATGGAATCCTCATTCTAACTATATTGAGTATTATATATAATGATTACTTGAAAAAGTGCAAAAAAAATATATTATCGTTGTAATTTATCATATTTAAATTATTATGATTAACATTCTTAAATTTACATTCACTTTCCCAACGCAGAACTATTGCCGATCTTACTCTGGCTTATAAAATAATCAATGGATTCGTTGATGTGACGGTGTCGGACATCATGAGTACATACGTATCATCTAGCAGTGTCCCGTCAATAAAGATAAGGAGAATTAAATCAAGGACCAAACCACTATTCAACTACTTTATTAATAAAATATCTTCATATTAGAACAAACTACCCGATCTTATATTACAATGTGAAACTGTTTCCTCTTTTAAAGCCTTATTAATGATTCGTAGTATAATTAGATGATCAGGATTCTCTAATTTACTGCATTGGTTATGGTGGTTTTGATATCAGGATATGCCAATACCTCTACATTAAGGGAATGACCATCCCTTGGGGGCCTGATCCACATCAGATGGGTCATCCAACCTCTAACCTGAGACCTCCTATCTTAATCAGTGTTATCATTATTGTGGAGATGAGAGTTCTGATTTTCTTTTCTATTGTTTTTATTTTACTTCATATAATATACGCATATTTGCATATAATATTCATATATCTTATGATCGGCATGCATAAACCAAGGCGTTTTTTATTAATTATAAACCCAATGTTAATTTTTGTACCATGTCGTTTTAGGTATCAATTTATATCTATTTTGTCTTCATTATTTTTGTTTATTTATTTATTTGTTGTTTACCTAATAAACTATATATTATTATTATTATTATTATTATTAATATATTATAAATTAGTGGACCCCCCCTTTCCTGCCCCCTAATAGGTGGCATCTCCACTCAGAAAGCAGGAGAATCGCTATCGTATAAACTATTCGTCATATAAATATGGCGCCTCTATTGCATATAACCATAAATATCATAATAAAACACATATAAATATCATCATCGTATAGCGTAAATTTAAAATAATATACATTTACCTAAATCTAATATTATTATAATAATAATAATAATAATTATATCATATATATATATATATTCAATCTATTTTATAATTCAATATATAAATAAATTTGTCAAATATATTTGTACTTGTCACTTATCTAAAATGTATATATAATCATAGTACTTACTTTTACTTTTTTTTTGGTTTTAGGACTACGCTGTGCGTGAGAAATCGGCCGTCCGACGGACGGAGTCCGTGGAAGAGATTTTTGTATTGGGGGAAAGCATGGGAGAAATAGCATATATTTAAATGATATTTGAAGTAGGAGAGTTATGTCATTGTTCGAAGGTGGTAGGGTAGGGAGTTCCAATGATAAGGGGCAGATAGGGCAAAAGAGGGTATATGGGAAGAGTGGAGGTTGTGTAGGTGGGATGTCGTAATAAGAAAGGAGTTGGAGGATCGGGTGTGGATTGGAGTAGTGGGTGTTTGTAGATGGAGAAGGGAGGCAAGGTAGTCGGTGGAGTTGTGATGTATGGCTTTGTGAATTGCCAGGGAAAGGTTGTATTTAAAATGGTAGGAGACTGGGATCCCGTGTAGTTGTTTGAGGAGAGGTGTAATGGAATTAGAGGAACGACGTATGTGGACGTAAGATGGAGGATGGTTCAGAGAGGGTGGAGAAACGTAGGAATAAGTGGAGAAAGATTGCTACAGTTTTGGTGGGGTTAAGTTTAAGAGAGTTAGAAGTAAGCCATTGGTGTATGGAGTTGATGCAAGAGGAGAGTCGGTTGGGGCATGAGTGTGGGAGTCGGTGCAGTTGATGTATAGTTGAAGGTCATCGGCGTAGTATGAAAGAAAATGTATGGGTAGTCGGTACAGATTTGGAATATGGGGAGGAGGTAAATGTTGAAAAGGAGAGGACTAAGAACAGAACCCTGGGGAACACCATGGGTGATAGAGCCGGGGGTGAATGTGAGTTAATCCTAACGATGGAAGAACGATTGGAAATGTAAGAGGTTGACCAATTAAGGCGATGTCAGTAATGCCAATTGTGTAAAGTCGGTGGATGAGGACGGTGTGGTTAAGGTGGTCAAAGGCGGAAGATATGTCAATGAGTATGGCCGTTAATACTAATCCACCTATATTCTTCCTATTTATTAAATTAAACTATGTGAGTTAGTAGAATTAGTAACTAAAGCATTGCTATAAGTTGAGCAGAATATTGACGCCCGCAATGACCTACTAATAAAACCTACAATATAATTTATATATCTAATTTATATATATAGATATCTTGGCATATATATATACCTATAAATAGTATCATAGTCATGGTCCGCTACTATATGTGTATGCTCTCTGTAGAATTTGAAACTATTGCATTATTTTATTGTTTACAATTTGTAAAAATAATATTGATGTACTATCAAGAACTTGACAATTTACCGAGAAATACTTGACTTCGTTCCGCATTAGTAATCGCTTGTATATGGTTTTAAACTGTTTCGCAGTAGGGTTATCATTACATCTACCATTAATAAGTACAGCTCCAGAAAATAATGCTAAGTGATTTTGTGAAAACGAAGGTGTTAGACAACCTATAAGTTAATAAACACCGTCCCTGATATTCAAGAAACTGCAAAAAAATCTATAAAAGAAAATGATATATATTGTTATTGTTATTTTATTTGGGTAAGTCCTTTCATTCCATCCAGGAACATCGATGAAGTTTCCACTTATAACCATTTGGCAGTATTATACAGTTAACAAATTCTGATTCATATATTGCGTTTTTATCGTTTCCTGAGTGTCTTAATGTTAGTGTCCTAATCTGTTTTAAATCGATCCATAAATTCAAGTTTAGGAATTGGTTTATTTGAAACCGATTCCTAAACTATTACTATATATTCCTATAGGAATCGGTTTAACTTAAGTTGTTGATGTAAGTTGAACATAAGTTTAGATAGTAAAATATAATATTAAAATAAATATTAGTATCGTGGTAAAGTATCAACTCGTATATTATAATGTATTATATAATGTGATTTAAGTTCGATTTAAAACCTAAATTCAGTAATAATAACATTATAATATTGAATACAACATTTATCAATATTTAATTGCTATATATATTGAGCAATTAATTCAACATGATTTCCAATTGTATTATCAATATAATTATGAATAAAATTGTAAATCAATGTGTCACTTGAATGAGATTATGATCATTTAGAAAAATAAATAGGATTACTTAAATAATTGTAGTTTTTATAATAATATAATATTTATCAAATTCTGTATATTAACTTTAATATAAAATAAAAATAATAATTATTAATTAATTTGCATAGATAAAAATAAATTCAATATATTAAAATAATGTAAAGGTATAATATTTTATTATTTCTATATTATAAAAATAATATACCTATAATTATAATTAATACTTCAATAATTTAAACCGATTCTCAATAATTAGTTTAGGAATAGTTTTTAAAAAACGATTCTCAATAATTTGTTTAAGAATCATTTTTAAAAACCGATTCTCAATAATTAGTTTTCGAATCGATAATATCGATTCCTGTACGATAATTGTAGGAATCGTTTTTCTAAACAAACTTTACAGGAATCTATTTTCCAATTTGAATCCGATCTTATAATAAAATCGTCGTAAAATCTGATTTTTTTTAACTGTGTAATGTCCTTCGAAACCGCTCTCGTTTTCAGGCATCCATGATTTTAACGAGACCCGATAATGTATTTATACACAATTATATAAGATCACTTCTAAATATTATTTTACGACCTATGTTAATGGTCCGGCGGACGGGCGACTACTTATTGTATGGCTGACGCCTTAACCAACTGAGCCACACATGTGTCCCTGCAGGCAGTTTATAAATAGAAGAAAAATATATATATATATATATATATATATATATATATATACATATATTAAAATACTAACAATTGACAGTACCCTTTGATTAAATATGATACAAATCCAACCCAAACCAGTCTTTCTTTGAGTGTATAACATTAATATATTATTTGTATTTTTTTAATTATACAAATAATTGCATATTCGATTCTAATCATCTTTTAATCCATTCAATCTATTTTAAAATATGTAATATAATTTATAATTGAATACCAAAATTAAAAAAATATACCTTATTATCGGGGCCTAATTCTGCTTTAATTCCTTTGCCAAAGGGATGCCGGACATTAAATAAATAGAATGCATCATCGATTATAAGACAGAATTCTGCAGTTGGAGCAGATTTAAAAATTGCGGGTAATTGTAGGTCTAGCTGTAAGATAATCAGCATTGCGTCAACAACACTAAGACTGAACGTCTGAGTAGCAAGATTAACCTGTTGTGTTTAATTTACAATATCATCATATCATATAGATCTAATTATCAAAATTAAAATCAGATATGATAATCGTTAATCTCGATCAATAGAGTGAGTATAATTTAATAAATATATATATATATATATATATATATATATATTACATATATAGGTATACCTTCATAATTTTGTGTATAAATTTAATATGGCACATCCTTAATTTGTTTCCTAAATGAAGGTCTTCTGTCTTTTGAATGTTGACCGAAGATTAAAAATAGTACTATATATTCTATGTGTTATCACCTTACAATAGAATTAATTTAATGATATGATATTTATTTTTATTTTATTTATTTTTTTATTATATACAATTATATATATAAATATTAACCTTTGTCATTTAAAATAATTGTATAA
Source organism: Osedax fenrisi (assembly GCA_964019155.1). NCBI lineage: Eukaryota > Metazoa > Annelida > Polychaeta > Sabellida > Siboglinidae > Osedax > Osedax fenrisi. The sequence goes on along the minus strand of OZ025243.1, from coordinate 19,853,218 downwards.
GACTATAAAGTTGTTCCTGTTAATTTAAGCATATGTCATTAATCTAATATAACAGCAACTTTTAGATGTTCATCTGGAGAATGTAAACGCAGAGTCTCGTATTATGAATGCTCAAGCGAGCTCATCTTTCCTATAAAACAATATATTATAAAATGAATATATATATTAGTGTTGCCAAATGTTCTATAAAAGTAAGTATCAGTTTCGTATCAGTATCGCTCGACAACGGTATCAGTATCGTATCCTTATCGTTTGACAGCAGTCTCAGTTTCATATCAGTATCGTTAGACAGCAGTCTCAGTTTCATATCAGTATCGTTTGAAAGCAGTCTCAATTTCATTTCAGTATCGTTTGACAGACGTCTTAGTTTCATATCAGTATCGTTTGAAAGCAGTCTCAGTTTCATATCAGTATCGTTTGAAAGCAGTCTCCGTTTCATATCAGTATCGTTAGACAGCAGTCTCAGTTTCATATCAGTACGTTTGAAAGCAGTCTCAATTTCATTTCAGTATCGTATGAAAGCAGTCTCAGTTTCATATGAGTATCGTTCGAAAGCAGTCTCAGTTTCATATCAGTATCGTTAGACAGCAGTCTCAGTTTCATATCAGTATCGTTTGAAAGCAGTCTCAATTTCATTTCAGTATCGTTTGACAGCAGTCTCAGTTTCATATCAGTATCGTTTGACGGCAGTCTCAATTTCATTTCAGTATCGTTTGACAGCAGTCTCAGTATCGTATCAGTATCGCTCGACAACAGTCTCAGTATCGGTTGATAGTGTCATCAGTATCGTATCATATTCTGTGGTATTCAGAGGATGAAACATATTTCTGGGTAATGGATTTCAGATGTCTAAGAGTATTACTAAAAATATCATATAAAGACAGAATTGCAAATATGGAAGTCAGAAACAGAGTTTTCATGATAATCGGAAATCACAAAGACCTATTAACAAATTTGAAGGAGATAAAGCTATGGTGGTATGGTCATATCATTCGCGACGATTAGGTCAAAAATATGTGTCAAAAAGATTCCTTCGATGTACTGTAAATGGCACAAGAAAGAGAGGTCGTCCGATACTGAAATGGTCCGACAACATTCACGAGTGGACAGGACTACATGTATGTGACGCCATGAGAGCAGCAACAGATAGAGAACAGTGGAGGACTATTGTGAGAGCTTCATCATCGCCCCTACGGCTCAACGCTACGGGATAGGTAATCAGGTAATATAATACATATATCACTAGAAGTAATTGTAATTATATAGAAAGTAATATATAAGTAATTATATAATAAACATATGTTATAATATATTATTTTATATAATGCATTAACTAATACAATTATATTAATATAAGAAGCATAGAATAGACGAGTAATGTATTTCACTAAATTGAGTGAATTACATATTATTTTGTGTTTCTTTATATTCTCTTTCATTATTTGTTGTCTTCCTCGATATGCTACCAACAAGTTTCTCAATACAAATTTTAGTGGATGACGTCAAAAAAAATTAAAAAATAAATGTTATAATTCATTATTTATTTTTGATATATATTTTAATTTTTTTAAGGTTTGATATTTGTTATCTCATTTTTAAATATATCCAATGTTTTATCCCATTTATATATATTCCATTATTAATTTGGGTAAATATTGATTTTGGAATATTATAATATCCTGGTTGTCTGAGATTATATGTTTTATTTGTATTTAAAATACGTGTGAAATTATTATTCAAATTATGATAATATAAAATATTATAATTATATTAAATGATATAGTATTATCTACTGATAGTATGTAACAGAATGATCTACTTAATAGGTAACGTGCCTCTCCTGCAAACAATAAAACGAGGCAAATTAAAGTGGTTTGGACATATATCCAGACATGATCATTTGTGCAAAACAATCTTGCAAGGAGCGGTTAAAGGTTCAAGAAATCTAGGTCGCCCCAAACAAAAATGGATATATAACATTAAATGGATAACAAATATGTTAATTATTTAATAAAAGATGTGCACTAACGAGACGACTGGAGAAATTGTGTAACTCTGGCATCATTGATTCCCCCTATAGGGGTATATATATGGGTAGTATACCCTATATATAGGGTAGTATACGATTTACGAGTCACGGGATAACAACAAGTAACAAGTAACTGATAGTAATATTGAATTCTTATTATTGTTTATTCGTTTAGTGTGAATACATGTGAGTATAATTGTGTGTCTTTTTGTAATTGTGCGTGGGTATATATTTATATATGATAATTTATTTACTATATCTATTTAATTATTATAAATACAATAATTAAAATATATATTTATTGGGGGTTTAAAACATAAAAGTGTGTTAGTTTTACTTAAATTTACTTTTAATTTATTAATTATAAACCAATAAATTAATTTTTTAATATTAATATACTTACTGATTTAAGGGTATAGTTATTATCTGAAAACATCGTCAATGAAGTATACCTACTTCACCTTCAATGATATATCATCAGACAGTTGCCTAATACTTTATTTATATTGTTTACTATTACATTTATATCGTTAATATATATTATAAATAGTAATGGGCCCACTTACAATACCTGTGATACGCCAATATTATTATATGTTATATTATTAATATAATATATATTATTGATAGATATAATTTTTTTTTGTTATCTAGATATGATTTTAATAATTTCAAAAAGTAAACTCATATACCATATTAGTTTAATTTTTAAAATAATATATTAAACTTTATTGTATCGAATGCCTTTAACAGATATAAGAATATTGTATTTAAGTTAATTTATTTCTGTTTTTTTATAATTATAACTACCCAATAAGTAAAGTAATCAGTGATAGGGGATAGATTGATCATCGTCATGATGTGTGCTTAACTGGTCATAATATGAATACAATCATATTATAATCATTGATAGGCAACTATACTTTTATTACAAACAACACTTCTAAATCATTGATTTTAATATGATTGTAATCAGTGATAGTTAACTGATCACTAATATTGATTTACGATCAGTTGGTAATCATTTTTCGTCAACTTAACAGAAAAAATGTACATCAATGATATTAATATGATTATAATCAATGATAGATCCCAAATTTAAATCAATGTTCGAAATCAAATGAATATTAATGATTGTAATCGAATTATAATATGTGATTGTAATCAATATATAGCCCCATGGTAGTCATATGATTACTTGTTGGATTGTAATCTGATTACGAACTTTGATTACTTTACTTACTTGATATATATAATTTCATCACAGAATCATTAGTTTATATATTATTTTGATAACTATATTGTGATGGAGAGATGATATTGTATGTTATGATGAATAAATGCATTCTATAGAATATATGTATTGAATATAATAGCAAATATATTTGCTATTAGTTTTTCTAGGATTTTAGAAACTTGAGGAAGTATGTAAATCGGTCTATAATATGTAAAATATAATTATATTTATCGGTATGAAATTTAGTAGGATAACTTATATTTACAATTATAAAGCAATTTTGTGTATTACTACATATGAATATATATATATATATATATATATATATATATTCATATATAGCTAATATGTATTTATAATACCATACTATTTACAAAGATTTTCCAAAGGAAAGATATTGCACTTGTGTATATTTGTGTAACCTAATAATTCGATATGGCCATCTAGCGATATTAGTATGATTATAAGAATTTTCTATATTTATTGTAATTGTAAATAATAAATTATATACAATATACATGTATATTGTATTATAATATTTATTAACATGATTTAAAAATGATAATATAATTATATAACAATAGAATACACTGATTAGTTATATTTTATATAAACAAATAAAATAAATGATAAATATATTATTATAAATCTAATATTAAAAAAAACTACATGTATTGTATTATAATTTGTATTATATTGTAATGATTTTAAATGTATGTATATAATTAGAAAACAAGAAATTTAAATCAAAATATCACATGATTTAACATTTCATATACTATTTATAGTGTTATATACATCTAGTGTTAATGTTGTTTTTTCATTTTAAATTTACATTTCGAGGTACTAGAGATATATAGGGAGTGCAATATCTTTACTTCAAAATATTATTTGCTATTTATATAAGTGACCTAAATAACTTAATATTGATTATTGCTTAGTAAACATTATTATTTAATTGCGCTACGATAATAAAATATATTAACTTCAAATATCATCACGACACAGTATGAGGAAAAAAACAATATTTATGTACTTTATATATATATTTACAGACTCCATCAATTATGAGTTATTATAACTATTATTTTTATTTATAATATTATGTAATATGTCATTAATATTTAATAATATTATATAAATGTATACGATTAATATATTGAATATGATACATATATATATATATGTATATAGTATAATTATTCATAATTTAATATCATCCTATATATTAGTTATATGTAAATATTTTTCTTATATATGTTATATATTGCGAAGAGAAAATAGAAAATTAATATTTTTATAATTAATTCAGTATACAATAATTAAATAACGATTATATTTAAGATCCAGTAGATTAAATGTGATTTATAATAAATAATTCCTTAATAGTATATGATTATGATTCAGAAATATTTATTCTTTATTTGAAATAAATTCCAAAATATAAATTTAAATCTGTATCAATATTAATTTATTAAATACAAATAGAATTATTTATTCATATTATTATATTGTGTTTACGTTTATGTATTATATTTTGTTTATTAAATGCTAACCTATAGGTGTACATATTTTGTGTAATTTATTTGTTAATATTCCTATATATATATATTATATTATGTAATTTACTTCTATTTACCTATATTATATATATAATATATGTATACATAGGGGTATTAGTTAGATGTCAAACAAGGTTCTATATTTGTTGATATACCAACATTATAATGTGTTAACATTATTTATGAATTGGTACTGACTCAGTAGGATCCTATAACGAAATACCGGGAGTATTTGGATAGACCTATAGGGCAAATATGGACACATCATACTATAGTATTGAATTGAAAGTCAATACTATTTTATTTATATTGGAGTTACTATATCAAGTATAGTTACAAAGTACGTGTTTTGAGAATAACCTACCGCTGTATATACACTGCTAGATGGACAAAATAAATATGTTTTAATTATACTAATTAATTAGTTATAAATTTAACTTAAAAGATATTACAAAAATAGTTACTATATTATGTATATATACGTATATAAAAAATTATCATGCTAAGTTTTTAAACGATAATTAGGGTAATTTAAATTTCCCACGAATTTCATAAATCTCCCATAAATCTCCCTATAGATTAATATCACATGTTCACCATGTAAATAAATACCCTCTTTCACCAGGCCTCAAACACATAACCACTATTATCTTGTAAACTATATAAATACACCGACATCTTATTGAACATTACTTACCAAATAATATGTGTTTTATTATATATTATACTATATTTTTTCGATATAATATTCAATAGATTGCAATGCATTTGTGTTAATTCTCTTTCCATAGGAATTTCTATATTTAATTAAATATTTATCAATATTTATAATTTAATATTGATATATTCTTTATAAATATATTTATATATTTCTTGTGTTAATATTATGCATTTAACATTGATTATTATATATATATATATATATATAAATAAGTATAAGTATACTTGGGTCATAAGGTTACGAAGGTTTTAACACACGATAAGCGATAGTATCTCACTACTTAATAGTAATCATGACGTACAGCATACTTCAGACAAATGTATCTGATACATAGACACCTATAGGTTGGGTTTGGGTTGGGTTTGGGTTGGGTTGGGGTTGGTTACCAGCCTATTCGAGAACTTCGAGACCGGGTACAGGCTCGTAATGATCTCAAGCCTCTCACCGCGAGTTTTTGCAATACCTAATGAACGTGTGTCGTTGTGTGGCTCCTTTATGATTGTTTCTATTGTGCGATTATTTCACATTTTAACTATCTATATTTATAGGTAGTATGAAAATAGTTAGATAATTAAAAAGTAGCATTCATATTATATTGAATAGCACTAGTTTTAATATTATGTAGGTTAGATTTAATGGTGATATCATATTTATAATTTTATAAATCACTATTTATTTGAGATTATATAAAATAATAAATTTATTTTTTTAATAATATTAGCACACGTGTATTTGTGGAATGCTGTAGAATGGTATAATATATTTATAATACTAATAACCTTAATTGTGTAATGCAGTATATAAAACCCGAATAATATATTAATCTAGGAATTTATATATATATATATAGAGAGGAAAGTCTCCAATTACCGACCATACATTATTATTTGTAATAACTTATTCAATATTCAATTTATTTATTTTATATTTTTGTTAGGATATTATTAAAAAAACTCACTCAAGGTAATCTCATTTCTGACCATTATGTTATTTCTTTTGATATACTTGTCTCTCCTTTTATATTTATTGACCATGTAAAACATACAGAAATATTTCAAAAATAAATCTACAATTGGTCATCAATTCTGTATATTCTTATATATCTTTTCATAATACATCATTAGCGAATTACATATCTTATGATAATTTTTCGCATTACGAATAAGGAGAAGACTTCGCTACCATCAGCAAATGTTTTACTCATCTTGAATCTTTCAAAAATATAATATATTTGTATAATAACAAGTTAACAGCAGCAAAATCTTCCTTCTATACTGATAAATTTAATAAGTATGGCACTTCTTCCAAAGAAGCTTTTAAATTAGCTTTTTCTCTAATTGGTAAAAATCGGAATAAAAACTACCAGATGGTTCTGATAATAATCTGTGTTCTTTATTTGCTGACTTTTTACAAAATAAAGTTTTTAAAATAATAGAAGATATTCCTGTAGTATACTACATCTATAGATTCTATTTAGTTTGAAAGTCCATATTTTTCTCTGATACTCACTGGTCATATTTTAATTTACCCACTTCTTCTATTGTTCTTTCTCTCATGTCTTGTTGAAATCTAATTCCCCACTCAACCCTCTTCCTCTTAATTTACTTCGTATATTATCTCCCTATCTAATTGATATAATTACTGATATAATTCGTTTATCGTTATCTTAAGATATGAATTCATCCATTGTTTCACAATCGATGAAGTATGCCTATATCTAGGGGCGTCGGAATGATATTTTTTATGAGGGGCTATTTATTTTTATTTTATATTAAATATCCTATTATTTAATTATTTATATTGTTAATAATATAATTACTAATTAATATATTATTAATATAGGATATAGGATACCTATTTGGTCTATGTTAATATTCATTAATAATGTTTTATTTTGTATAACAATACTTAAGTAATCTATTATATTAGAAAATAAATATAAAACATTACAAAATGTATTATTATATAAATATAGATTTTCTAAAAGTTTGATCAATTCCATTATTCCGGGAAATATTTTTTGAATTTCAGAATGTTGTTCCATCATGTATATGTTTATGATATACGTCTATGATATTAAACATATTGATTGATTTGAACAAAGATAATTCTATATTTCAATCGATAATTCTTCATACATTTTTGTATTCAGATATGTTTAGTGTAGCAATGAGAGAGATATCCAAATTAATAGGATTAATCTAAAAAATAAAACGCTTTTTCATAAATTATATTATTTTTTAATAATGATTCCTTTAATTTATAATAATGTATAAATGATGTATCCTTAGTATCACATTTGGTTTTAATTTGCATCATTATAGAATCAAACAACTCAGTATATTTTATTATTTAAATATTAATGATACAGAATATTAACTTATTAACTGATCATATATGATATATATATAATCACATTATTATATTAACATTACATTAATAATATTATATTATTTTATCTAGAGAAGATACATAGTCTTTTGAATTTTCATTACTATTCACCTCATACATATTTATAATAATTTATATTATATTTTTAGAATTAGATATACTTAAATTAAATTAGATATATTTAAAATAAAAATAAATTATTATAATATTTTATTATAAACATTTATTATAAGTTATTTTGTATTATATAATATATTTATATAATATTTTTATACAATTAGTTTATTAAGCTTGAATCAATATAACAAATTTTATATATAAAATATAAAATACTTTTGTTTCTATCTCTTGAATGAATGTGTGCAAATTATTTCTATAATTTTTCAATTTAATTAGCATAATCTTTACTATATTATCTGATCATTTATGTTTATTTATTATTGATAATTATTATGATTATATATAATTATAATCATGTATACTTAAAGAATATTTTTATAAATTGTACATTAAACTTTATTAACCTTAACTATACAATAAATCCAGATGAAAATATAAGTAATGATGATCGAGGTGCATGCCCAAGCAACCAAAATCATAAAATGTACATGTACAGAAACAGTTCTTGTGTACTTGTATTGGTAACAGTTTTTTGGTAAGTTTCTGTAATAGTTACGATGTACATGAACGCAATCCGGATTTCCGTACTATTGTCTGTAACCATAGTACATTGTACTAGTACAAATCCGGATTTCCGTACTATTGTCTGTAACCATAAACCAATAGTTATGTAAATAATAAAACAAATTTATTTATATATAAATATTTATTATAATTAGCATTATTTGTTCGTCCTATCATTAGCATTATTTGTTCGTCCGATGGTTTCATTTCTTTCAAAATAATTGAAAGAGGTGGTGTCTTCACATATACAGTTGAGCTAATTTCTGTAATATTAAATAATAATTAGTTAAATTATATATATATATATATATATATATATATATATATTATATATATATATATATATATATATATATATATATATATTAAACCTATACACTTTACTATATATATATATATATATATATATATATATATATATATATATATATATATATGTATATACCATATATATATACAATTAAAAGTTGTATAGGTAATAATGTTATGCATAATGTTGATTGTTAACTGGCATTAAGTTAAAGTTCATCGGTTACTTATACTATGCATTGCATAGTATGCATTCAAGTTCAAAGTAGCAATAAATACATCTAGAACTTTGATAAATAATTATTTATCTATAATTTATTAGTACCGCAATTTAAATAGCACTAATATGCGGCACCATAGTGCCACTATCACTGATTACTTTACTTACTGGGTATATATATATAACAAAGTGAAGTTTATTCGTATATAACTTTATTGACGAAGACCTGTATAATAACATAAAAAATAATAATAACACAGTAATAATAATGATGACAATGAAAATATGTACCAACCAGGTGAGACGCAGAACCGAAAGTGTATCAATCTCACCGAGCCGCATTCCTTTTATAGGAAACAAATCACACGAAATAGACATACGATAACAAATACAAAACGAATAACAATTTATACAAATAATACAAATTTAATTACAAAATATAAATCTACACATAGCTATGCAATCAACAGAGCGTGAAGCCTAAAACAATTTATGCATGCAGATATATCGATATTATGTAATGAGTCATTACTAATGACCGAATTGAATTTAATTCAATTCGACATAAATGTATATTACATTAATCAATATATCTGCAGACTTCACTTTATAACATATATATATATATATATATACACTGAATACTTATTTACACGTGCAATGCACTATATATACTATATATTAATGTTCAATTATAACGATTACTTATATCATATAAGTTATATAAGTTATATAAGTTATATAAGTTATATGTATATATATATATATATATATATATATATATATATATATATATATATATATATACATTTACATATACAATATAATATAAATATAATATAATTTATATATATATATAACTTATATTATATTTATATTACATTTAGGTATATATATATATATTACTTTATTTATATTATATTTACTACATAAAACGTATACGTTACTATAGTACGGTGTAACCACACATATATATATATATTATATATATATATATATATGTGTGTATGTGTGTGTGGTTACTGATGCACTACAGTAACGTATACATTTTGTAACCTCTCTATTCAAACTACTAAATATGGTTACAGCCGTACTATAGTATCGTATACGTTTTGTAACCTATCTCATAGAGAACGAAGTGAAGCCACTTCGTTCTCTATGACCTATCTATTGAAACCACAGAACCAGAGATAATTCTTTCTAGCTCTATGATTCACACTAATAAATATGGTTACAGCCGTACTATAGTAACGTATACGTTTTGTAACCCCTCTATTCAAACTAATAAATATGGTTACAGCTGTACTACGGTTTGTAACCATATGGTTACAGCTGTAATACGAACTGTAACCATATGGTTACAGCCGTAATACGAACTGTAACCATTAATGGTTGCATGAAATACACTTTTGGTTGCTTGGGTGGGTAGAAGAGAACTTGCCAATTTTAAAATCAAAAGTAGAACATGCAATACGAAGTCTAAAAAAAAATAAAATCAACGGGTATAGATATCATTCCAAGTGAGATCATTCTAAACGGCGGTTTGCAAATGGTAATAACAATGACTTTACTTTGCCAGAAAACATGGGTTAAGAATCGCCCTATGAATTGGCACAATCTTTAATTATTCCAATATCAAAGAAAGGTGACCCAAGAAAGTTCAACAATTATAAAACTATTATTCCGATATCACACCCAAGCAAGATCATGCTGAGAATTATTTTAAATCGACTCAATCCAATAGCATAATATATCTTAGCTGAAGAGAAAGCAGGTTTCAGTAAGAAAAGAAGCACACTTGTTAATAGAACATATATTAAACGACAGCAACCTCTACGTTAGTTCGCTTAATCACTATATGGAAGAGTCGAAACATATCACTATAGACAAAAATGCTACTGTACAACTCACTAATATTGTCTATACTCCTTACACGGCTGCGAAACTTGGACACTAACAGAAATACTGGGAAGAAGAATTACTGCATTTGAGCATAAAGCCTATAAAAGAATCCTGGGTATTACCTACAGAGAAAGAAAAACAAATATGATGTATACCAGATAATTGTTGAATGCATATATCAAGTTGAGAATCTCCTATCAAAAGTAAATATAAGGAAAATGTCATATTTTGGTAACACGATGCGTTATGATAGTCTAAATAAAATCGTGATACAAGGTTGCGTTTTTGGTAAAAGAAGAAGTGTATGATCCAGATAAAACTGGATGGATAACATAGTGGAATGGGAGGGGTCATAAATGGATCTGACCCAACTACTAGAGGCTACACGGAACCGTGACGGATGGAATATAACTTGTGTGTCAGCGATTCATATACCCCTATGATCAATCGGTTAAGGGACTTAGTAAGTAAGTAAATCCAAGCTTTCAAATATCAAACTTGAAATATTCATAACACAAATATTTGACTTATTCATATTTTTTAATAATAAATTGTCAATATATTTTTGATCATATGAACAATATTGGTAATATAATCTAATTCTTTATATTCTTTCAGTGCATCGATTACACCACTATATTGATATAATGTTGTTTTAATAACTGATTTTCGCAGTCCATCTTGTTGGGCATAATGGTGTCACTGTCTTAACTTTGTTATTATTAGTTAACTCAAAGCTTTTCTTATATTTATATTATTATCTAATGAATATTCTATTAAGTTTTTGGGATGATATCCACAGTGTGTATAAAAAGCTAATTGATGTCTAGTCACTATTATAGTCTTTACACCATTACATATACCAGACATATTAGCTGCACCGTCATATGAATGTCTCTTAATTTATAAATATGCCAGTTAAGAAGTTCAAGTTCAGATAAAATTAAATGTTCTATACCTTCCCAAGTTGTAGCCACAGTAATATTGGAAATTCCTATGTATATTTCTTTAATTTATAGTTATGATATCAAATAACGAACCTCAAATTATCCTTCTCACTACCGTGTATATATCGAATACCTCATCACATTGAATCGAGAAAGTACCATTAATATATATCAATAAAATATTTAATAATTCAGTTTTATATAGTTGAATAATTTCATTCTGAATATCGCCAGATAATAATTATCTCTCATAAATATTATCATATTTCATGGAGGGGGGCAAAACATAATTAGCCCCCCACCCCCTAATTTGGGGTAATATTCTTTAGCAAAAATTGTTATTAACAAAGATAATATACTAGATTTAATATATATATATATAAATATATATATATATATACAATTTATTATAACATATTTCATAGGGGGGAGCAAAACATACTTAGCCCCCCCCCCCCATATTTTTGAATGGGGGGTCCGATACCCCCCCTGTTCGACGCCCCCACCTATATCACTCCGATATTAAAGAAACATAATCTCAATTCTTACATATTATCCAACTATCGTCCTGTTTCGCAATTATCATCAATTTGTAAGACTATGGAATGACTATGACGTCAGCTTATTGATTATATCATATCGAACTCAATTGTGGATTGCTTTCAGAGTGCATACCTTCCCAACCATAGTACAGAAACTGACCTAAACATTGTGTTTAACGATATTATACTATCTATGGATAATAAAGCTTCTTGTTATTTAGTTCTTCTTGATCTGTCTAGTGCCTTTGATACGTTAAATCATAGGATTATGTCTTACCATCTACGTGAAATAGGTATTCATGGACAAGTTCACAATGGTTGATGTCATTTGTATCTAATAGAATATCTTCGGTAAAGATAAGTTATTTTATAAACTATAGTTTATAAATTGTAAAATTTATGAAATATGTGTGTTTTCTATGATTTCTTAAAACTAGATTTAATATACTTTAATTAATATATCTAAGATTGGCGGTTGTAGGATTAAAAGTTAATAGTATATGTGTATATATATATAGGTATACCCATATATGGTATAGCCCGATAGAATATATTGTCGGGTAAGTGTAATGTACATGAATCAAGAGATTGTAGGATGATAGTTTGATAGAATATGTGTTATTCTTCTTTTATTATTATGATTTCCGTTTATTATGTCATTATCCTAACTTAGGGATTGCATAAATATCTTACGAAGTTCCAAGTACAAGACTTATGATCTCTATCTATGTAATGATAATTTTTTTTATAAAAATGTAATTCTTTTCAATGATATATTTAATTATATTTCAATGATTTCAATCTTTCAATAATAGATTTTATTTATTTGTAAAATAAAGAATCATACATATATATATATATATATATATATTATATATATATTTATATATATATATAAATAATGTAATATATGTACATCAATTTATATTATAGTTTTAATAAAATCATATTGAAATAATTATATATTTAAGAAAATTACATATGTATTATAAATATCGATTAATATTTCTAAAATCATACGTAGATTATACCTATATTAAATGATGATACCTGTTAATATTTACTGTTATTTCTGAAACCTGATTATGTATACATTAATCTCTAATGTATGTATCTATTCATGTACAACTTTCGTGTGGGGTATAAACATGGCCTCCTTTAGATGCAGGCATATTTCCGATAAATTATTTAGAAGGTACTCTTTTTATTGACTTTTTCCATAAATTTATGATTGAATAAATTAAATAAAAATACATGAATTAATAGCTTAAAGATAAAGGCGGACATGGTATACTATATAGTCGTGTTACACCGAAGTTGTACCGGTGGTATTACACGTTAGGTTGGTCACCTATCTCATTGTATACGATATACTTTAAGAATGTATTTTTTAAGTTATCTAAATTCACGTGATACCATCGAGGATATTAATATAAATAAATGTTAAAAAAAGATTCCAGATCTCTATTATCATTGGCATATATGCACTCATATATAAATGCACATAACATAGTATTTTACACCTACTCATATGATAGTTTATATATAATTAAAAAATGTATGAAAATGTTATATAAATAATTCAAATTTCAAACATATATATATATGATATGTATTTACCATAAAAAGAAAATGTTATAATAATACTTTTAATATGTAGTTAAAACAATGTTATTGTTTAAGTAAAGTTGAAGTTTGTAACTTCTCATCGTCATGAACACTACTGTATAGTCTATATCCTATAGTTGATACCCTATACACTGTTAAAAATAATGGTATAACATTATGAATTATATGGTATAACATATGGAAATACGAGTTATACCATACAATTACGTTAAATGGTATAAGATCACATATTATATGGTATAACATTTGTTTTTTTTAGTTATACCATATAGCTATAAGCTAGATTAATGTAAATGGTATAAGATCACAAATTATATAGTATAACATTTGTTTTTTTTAGTTATACCGTAAATGGTATACCAGGACGCCACGGGGTTATACCATTTTTTAATCAATGTTATACCTTTTATTTCTAACAGTGTAGGCTATAGCCGGCTGTAACGTATACGTTTAGTATGCGTGCGATACTTCATGAACAACTATAGTTCTTATATACATATCTCTATATCGTGTATTAGTCTCCATTATAATATACAATATAACTTCTATAGTAGTATAGTATACTATAATATTATAGTATTAATAGTATCTATAGAGTATTAGAAACTAAGTATAACTCTTCATTATGAATAAACGCTTTTAGTTTATATCGTGATATAATAATAATTACATAAATAATTACAGTATAATTAGTTAAACTATTATATGGTCGGTGCAATTTGTAATAACTTTATTTATTTATAAAATCTATGTAATTGAGTAATTTATTGTAATGGTTTTGCTTTTTTAATCAAGTATAATTCTATAAAATATTTATGATTTAGTAAGGATTACGTAGATCAACAATTCTAAAAATAGATTCTAATAATAGATCTTCATCATCTTTTTGTAAATATGATGCATTTATTCACACACACACAAACAAATACACGCACATGCACATATACATATATACGTAGGAACACACATACACGTATATATATACGTATTTGTTGATATATATATATAGTAATATGAATATATAATAATAACATAATATAATTTTAACACATATGATAAATCATATACTAAGTATATCTAAAGGGTTTCACACCATCTCGAACGCAATTATTAACTCTATAGAGTTATAATTATAATAAATATAATTATTAGAGTAAATTTATTAATAATTATTATAAATACGTATAATTATTGGCAACATTTTTCAAAGTAATTCATCTTTCCATCAACGAATACACATGAACATTCCAGTTCAGGTTCAACTCTATAAATATTATAATAATTAGAACAATAACGTCATATTTTTAAAACAAAGGATATAATGTTTACCCGTTATTAATTTATGAGGAATGAATTATTATTAGCCATAAATTTATTGCCACTTTACCTTCTATATATAGTTAGTTTTTGTATCAACATATTTATTAGTTTATATGTTTATTATTATATATATAGTCAGTATGTATAGTGTGAACATATTACTTTATCAACAATATATTTGTATATGAGTATTTGTAATCATACATCCTATATATATATTATTACAAATGAATAATAGTGATTTTTTTAAGTATTTATATACTATCAATCAATCAATCAATATGATGTATTTATACGCTCAAAGTTAGTATACAATGCTCTGGCAAGTGTTAAACGTGAGAAACGAAAAAATATAAACATTATAAACAAAAACAATTTAAATTAATCAGAGCATGGCTATAATATATGTTTTAACATTACGTTTAAAAGCATCATGATTAGAAATCATACGTATACTTAGAGGAAGTTTATTCCAGTTATACGGAGCAGAATATACAAAATCTACATTTAGAGTACGACATGATAGTAGACATCGATGAGAGGATAGCAAATATCTGTCATCAGTAGAACAGAGGTTTCGACTCGATATGTTAGGTATTAACATATAATTGATGTATAATAGTTGAGCGGTTGATAACGATTGTGTATGATACAAAGTAGTCGATATAACGTTATTTGTTTCATCGATAACATTATGATTGACTGCATATTTAAAGTTATACTAGAGTGATCATTTCGGGGTTGTTTAAAAATCAAACGATCAGCCGCTCGAATGATTCTTGTGAGAGGACGAATGCGGCATTCAGGTAAACCTTCGAGGATAGAGCAGTAGTAATCAATGGGCGATATTTCTAATGAGTTGACAAGTATACGGCAGAGATTGTTGTTGATATATTTACGAATATGACGCATCATCTACATGTAGCTGGTAATTCGAACGTTTACATAATTTATTGATGTGCTTCTTAAAGGTTAAGTCAGTATCTATTGTAAAATAAAGATATCGTATGGAATTACTTGGTTCTACTATAATGCCATTCACAGATATCACCGGGAAATCGTAGTATGTTTCCGGAATGTTGACTATAGTCGAGCTATAGCTCAGATTTAGAGGCATTAAGCAGCATATTATTCAATAGCCATGCAAGTATTTCGGTAGCACATAGTGAGAGATCATTTATATTGGAAGTAGAATGACGAGACAGAAATTTGTATAAAAGTATATCATCGGCGTAAAGATGATAATGACTTTATGGGTAGGATTTTATTATATTAGTGAGAGGCGCAATATAAATTAGGAAGAGAAGTGGGCCTATAACACCCGTAGATATAATTTTAGTTGTCGAGATGGAAGAGCCGGTTTTCACGGCAAATGTACTAGATTTAAAGAATGATATTAGCCAAGAAAGTGATATTCCATCAACACCTATGTCACGTGATCTATTAGTTAGAATGTCGTGATTAAGGGTATAAAACGCTGCTGACAGATATAATAACAAAAGTTGGATAGGAGATTCAGTGTCAAGTGAGTTATGTATATTGCTGAATACATGATTTAAACATTACTACTACTACTACTACTACTACTACTACTATTACTACTACTACTACTACTACTACTTCTACTACTACTTCTACTACTACTACTACTACTACTACTACTACTACTACAACTACTACTACTACTATTACTACTACTACTACTAATACTTCTACTACTACTACTACTACTACTACTACTACTACTACTACTACTACTACTATTACTATTACTACTACTACTACTATACTACTACTACTACTACTACTACTACTAATACTACTATTACTACTACTACTACTACTACTACTACTACTACTACTACTACTACTACTACTACTAATAATAATAATACTATTACTACTACTACTACTACTACTACTACTACTACTACTACTAATACTAATACTACTACTACTACTACTACTACTACTACTACTACTACTACTAATACTACTACTACTACTACTACTACTACTACTACTACTACTACTACTACTATTAGTACTACTACTTTTACTATTACTATCAATCAATCAATCAAGGATTTATTTAGACACTGTATTATAATGCGTGATGCATTCTCTCAAGTTTATAACAAAAACACATGGAATATAATAATAGAAATATAAACGAGTAATGATAAACAAAAATAAAAAAACATAAATTTAACTAAGATTGGTTTTCTCTTTTGAAATAAGATACTTTTTAGGGCGGTTTTGAAGGTCAGGTGATTACTTGTAGATCTAATAATCATTGATATACCATTATAATTAATTCCAAATTTCAGGCGATCTGTATAATAATCTAATAGTTATTGGTATACCATTATAATTTTCTCGAGATGATCATTTCAAATCTCAGACGATGTTGATCCGTAGTTGAGCGTAGAGACCATCTAGATAATTTTTGAGCGAGTAAATCTCGAAGGTATACAGAAGTATTATAGAGTAAGATTTCATGAATTATACATAACAGTTTAACCGTACTTCTATTTATAGTATTTAGAATACCTAAATTTAATTGGCGTATGGTAATACTCGAATGATTTTTAAGAGGTAGTTTACAAATTAACCTAATAGCAGCATGATCAATACGTTTAATTTTCATTAAAGATTTTTTAGATAAACCAAACAATATCGAATTACAATAGTCTAGTCAAGCTATATACCTACAAACATTAAAGAAGGGAAATCATCAGGAATTGACAATATACCAAGCGAACTAATAAAACATGGGGGAAGTTCGACAACTAAGTTCCTCACTCAGATATGAAAAAAATATTGGGATAATAAAATCTGGCCTACCCAATAATTGGTAATACCCATCCCCAAGAAAGGTGACTTTAAAAAATGTTCAAACTATAGAACCCTTAGCTTAATATGTCATGCAAGCAAGATATTACTAAAAATAATACTTAAAAGGCTAACACCGCAAGCTGAACAAATTATATCTGAGGAACAAGCATGGTTTCGGAAAGGCATAAGTACAGTCGAACAGATAAAAAATGTCAGAACCCTTATAGAAAATCATCTTGATTCCCAGACGAACCTGTTCCATAACTTCATTGGTTTCAGGAAAGCGTGTGACAGAGTCTATCACGAAGGACTGTGGTCAACACTTCAAAAGTATTGTATCGATCACGAATTAATTACAATGATTAAAGCTTTATACAATAACAATTCCAGTTCAGGAAGTACAACATAATCTAACGCCATCGATATCAATAGGTAATAGACTAGTATGGAATCTGAAATGTGCATATGACATTGATTTAATAGCGGGCACCAATAAAGAGCTTCAATATATGACCAATCAACTGTCTACATTGCTAGCATGCTATATGCAGATATGGCATGGAAATCAGTTCAGAAATAAAA
Organism: Osedax fenrisi; assembly: GCA_964019155.1. Taxonomy (NCBI): domain Eukaryota; kingdom Metazoa; phylum Annelida; class Polychaeta; order Sabellida; family Siboglinidae; genus Osedax; species Osedax fenrisi. The sequence goes on along the minus strand of OZ025243.1, from coordinate 19,834,305 downwards.
GTAAGGTAATGGTTAATAGTAATAACTCCTCTATACATGCTGACATCACACAAAATGATAATAAACTGGAACAAGTCAACAAATTCTATCAAAGATAAAAGAAACTCTATCAAATTCCTTAGGGATGGTTCATGTGAAACTGACATGAGAATATGACTAGCTCTTGCGACTTCAGCAATGATACGACTATATATTATATAGAACAGTCGACACATACATTGTAATCTAAAATATAATGTATACCATTCACTCGTCCTTTCTATATTAACGTATGTATGTGAGGCCTTGACAATTAACACAGCAATGCAGAAAAACTGCAAGCATTTGAAAACAAATCACACAGAAAGCTGCTGGGCATAAAATATCAGGAAAAAAAGACGAATGTGTATTTAAAAGAGAAGATGATAGCAATAATCGGCAAATATGATCCTCTGTTACATATGATCAAACGACACAAACAAAATGATATGGGCATATATCCAGACATGACGGTCTCAGCAAAACGAAATGCAAGGTATTGTTGAAGGTTCGCGAAAGCAGGGTCGTCCGAAGAGTCAATGGTTCAACAATATATCTGATTAGTCTAAGATGGTCGCGAACCAACTATTGCACACATATCACGATAGCGATGACTGGAAACAGTGTGTTGTTAAGGCAGAAAGCACTGAATTGATTCCCCCTACAATTTCCGAGTCACTGGACTAAATGTAAAAATAAGTATTAGTATCTTATTATTAATTTCTTCACGTACAAGCGAAGTGATCTACATGATTTGACCCTATTTTAGTGTCTAATAAACTGCATATCATCATCATATATATATATATATATATACTTTTCTCTAGCATCTCTTGATACCTTGGTATACCATGGTATACCATTAATCCTTGGTTTAACAGAACGAACATATGTTACCATCATATACCTATATCTATCCTAGTTATTAAATATTAAATATACGTAATGTATCCATATTCTCTTTCAGACTTGATATTTTTTAATTATAAAAATATATTTATTATAACGATATAGGGAAAGGCACCAATTAGCGACTTCTGCATAAAGATACTGGTAATATTTATTCACTATTTTATATTCGTTTGACTTTGTATAATTATATGAATTATATAAATTAGCCTATAGGCTATATATATAGGTAGTTGGAAACATAAGCGTACAATGTGTACACCATCCAGCATATCCAATTCCGAGTTCCTAAACAATGGGGGTATATAATGTAATATATGTGTATACCATATCTATTAATAGAACATAGGTACCTAGTAGGTACTACCTAAGTACATACGTACCTACGCCGTTGCCTATATGTAGGTGAGTTTAAAATGCAAGCGATGCATTAATTATGAATATAAGTTTGAAGTTTAATACCCGGTACTACATTCCAATTCTACACTACTGCTACATCACATGCTCACTGCGTACACGTACAATGTTAGCATCACCAAGGACATCACCCTATTCGTAATACCCCACGTGATACGTGACGTCACGCAATGTTGATACAAACGCGAGGTGTCGGTATCGGTTGGTAACAATAGGTCTATTATGCGCTAGTAATTCGTGTTACGCGTCGTAGGTCCCAACTATTAACCCCGTCGATATTTGTGTAGGGGGTCATGACCCCTGCAGGTAATGGAAACATTCATATGTTTTCTAGAATTAACTATTGTCTCAATTGATACTAATTCAAATCGAAGTGTGTGTCATCGCTATAGTATATGTTACCCAGCAAACAGTAAGAGCAGCATATTAGCAGCATAACAGCAAATGCTAGAGCCTCAAATGTTTACATTGTGCTATTATGCTGCTATTAAATGTCTATTATGCTGCTATTATGCTGCTATTAATTTGTAATGATATTATGATGCTGTTATGCTGCTGTTATGCTGCTCTTACTGTTTGCTGGGTAGTAGATATTTAATCTATACATACCTACATTAAACGTTACTATTTATTTGAATTATTATATTATTTACAATCAAAGTTAAAATACGTATTTATACGAATATTTAAAAAGTAAATTTGAATATATTAATTGTTATCCAATAACATATCTAGGATTTAATATGTTGAAATACAATATAATTATTCATATTTATCTTACTTATATTCGATGTAGGTATTACAATGATATCTATATAAATATATATATATATATATATATATATATATATATATATATAGTATATTTCGTAATCATATTTTCTCAAGAAACTAAAAATAAGTCACTTATGATTTAATGTACATTATTAAAAAGACGTTGTATATATATAATTTTTATAATAAATCAACGATAGTGTGACTTGTACAGCTGTATTGAGTTGTAATGCATAAATTGTGTACGTTATTACAAACTTGCACATTTATGATTCATATTAAAATGTATCAAATGCCGAATGTTTCTTCAGATTAAATTAGAGATTCATTATAATGATATATTATTATATATATATATATTTATAATATTTGCAATATATATATATATATATTGAGTATTCATTTATTGAATAGACAAGTACATATCCAAACTAGATCCTATATTCAATGCAATTCAATGTAAATTATTGCGAAAACAAAGTATAATACATTAATTAATAAATAACAATATGTGAGATAGGATGTCTAGTAAATCGATCACAAAATTTAAATGAAAATAAAACATAAATAATGTATTACATATGTATATTTACATAATTGTAAATAATAATAATAATACGAATTATATGGACCGGGAAATAATAAATAAACATAGAATAACATAAACAATATAATACTTTGTTAAATAATATATTCAGAATACTATATTATACTATAAATAAAATATCATATATGGTATACCATATATATATAGCAAAGATTTTGCGAAGCAAAGATATAACACTCCCTATGCATGCAACGTAATTTAGTAATATCCCCTGTCGCTGCTAGCAGTAGTATCGAAATCACTGAAATAGATGTAGGTTCGGCCATCTTTGCATACAACAATGTTTTCATTGCTCTATTAAATTACATGCAATATAAATTAGCTTTTACTTACTAAATATATACATATAGCATTTAAAACATAAATATCATATTTGTTTGTTATATATTAGTAATGAACACTTAGTTTTCATCATATAAATATTAATTTAAAGAATATTATTTAACATTTTAAAAGTGTATAGTTAAATATGAATTTACATTATAAACAACACATAGTTCCTAAAAGTAACCCGCTATAGGAGGCACTGGGGTATTTTGTATACAAATTCGAATTACACGATTTCGCGTAAGTGTTATATCTTTCCTTCGGAAAATCTTTGTATATAGTATACAATTTATATAATATATTATATAATACTATATAGTAATATACAATATAATATATAATAGAAAATAAATTTCAAACTGATGTAGATCATAACCTATTATTTTATAAAATATTGAATTATTTATAAACCTTTCATTTATATTATTAAATACATATGTATGTATGTATGTATATATATATATATTGATGTTTATTTAACAAACAACTCTTTATCAAATTTGTTATTATTCTGAACGTTTATGAATATATGTCCAATATTTTATTATATAGGAAACATTTAATTTTAATAAACCAATAATCAATAACTTTTGCATTATTGATTGATTTTTATATTGATAGTAGGGTATGGTCTAATTTATTAATTTTTTCGCTTAAATGGGGTATCCCACTATAAGTATTTCCATAAATATTCAGCCAATACCTTCTTAGATATACTTATTTGAAAACAAAGATATTACTATATATATATCATGAGATATATCTTTGATGATTGTGGTTTATTTTAATTTTAATTAACATTTTTTTTATAAATTAAAATATTTTAATATTAATTATTATTAATTATTGTATATGTTCTATTTTAATTCATTTTAAAATAAAATGATTTTAATTTTAATTAAAAATTTTAAAAAGATTTATATTTATATTTATTAGTAAAATAATGCTAAAGATAATATTAAACAGATTGAAACATTACACGGAATAGTTCATTTCTGAAGATCAAGCTGGATTTCGAACAGGTAGAAGTACGAGCGAACAGATATTCAACTTAAGAGTAATATCAGAGAAATATTCTCAGCATAGTAAACCATTATATTAAACCATTATATCAAGTTTTCATCGATTTCAAAAAAGCGTTTGATAGAATATGGCACAACGCGATATGGTCGGTAATGAAAAGATTTAATATCAATTAAAAACTAATAGAATATATACAACATCTATACAATAAAGCAGAAAGTGCAGTTTACTTTGACGGTAAAATCGGAGAATGGTTAAGAAAAACAACTGGAGTTAGGCAAGGCTGTCTACTTTCACCCACACTATTCAATATTTTGCTTGAACAAATAATGAACGATTCTTTAGATAATCATGTATGTTCGGTAAATATTGGTGGTAAAATAATCACAGCAGGTAGTGAATCTGAATTAGCCAATCATAAAATAATCGACAATACAGCACGTGCATATGGAATGGAAATAATATCTACGAAAACACAAATAATGGCAAATTCTGAAGGTAGTTTCACATCAGAAATAAAAATAAATAATGAGCCACTAAAAGTAGTTGACAGTTTTAAATACTTAGGAGCAATCATCGACGATAAAGGTTCAAAGGCTGAAATATTAGCTAGAACCGGACAGACGATTGCAGCTCTATCTAGACTAAATGTTATATGGTATGATAAAATACTAAAACTGAAACTGAATATCCGACTACTGCAGTCAATAGTTAACTCAATTTTTTTATATGCGTGTGAGACATGGACAATAATGAAGGAACTGCAAAGGAAAATAACAACATTAGAAATGCGGTGCTTAAGACGATTATTGAACATATCATACAGAGATAGAATTACTAACATTGAAGTACGCAATAGAGTTACCAAAGAAATCGGTCCACATTCGGAACTACTAGCAATTGCTTTAATTAATGGTCATCACGAAAAAACTGAGATGGTTTGGTCATGTGATAAGATCAAATTCCATGTCCAAAACAATTATTCAGGGTTCTATTGAAGGTATAAGAAGACGAGGTAGGCCAAAAATGCAATGGCAAGACAATATCGTGAAATGGACTGGTCTTGATATAAATATAGTGATGAGAGCTGCAGAAAATAGAGAGGGATGGAAAAAAATTGTGACGAAATCTACTGCGCACCTACGGCATCCAAATGCTATGGGATAGGTAAAGGTAAAAAAAAAAGATTTAAAAATAAAATGATTTTAATTTTAATTAAAAAATTTAAAAATATTTAAAAACAATAACGAAGTTGATTGGTTGATTAGTAATAGCCTATCATAGATTTCGAGCATTACTGCAGCCATGGCGCCAGATAATCGTGTAGTGGGATACCCTTCTAGCAACACTATGGAGCAAGATGGGTTACCCCCTTATAAGGGAGAATGGTGATTATACAATAATTAAAGAATATTTATTATATCTTAATATTGAATAACGCAGTTTTACAATTTGTCTAATATATTGAATATTAGAATAACGGGTCAAGTAATGAAGTATCACCACATATCGGCGGTTATTGGAGAAAAAATGCGGAGTTTTAGAATTAACCGAAAAATAACTTTTTTTTTACTCATTAATCAAATATTCTAATATAAAATTTGATTTTATATATAGGTAAAGAATATAGCTCTTTTATAAATGTAAATTCTGTATATATATATATATATATATATCTATATATATATATATATATATATATATATATATATATGTTATACACATATGAATGGATCTATATCGGGCTTTACTTTGTGGTACGAACTCAGCTTAAGTTCCTAGATGAAATGACGTCATCAATGTAACAATAACAATAGAAATAATTTGACATGAATTGTATTATGACTACACTCCTTTTCTATTGAAACTGCAATAATTAATTGTAATTCTCAGTAGCATTGATACTTTGTCTATGGGAAAGTAACCGAATACGGACAGTGCCCGAATACGGAAAACCTCGGTATCTCAGATACCATACATCCTACAACATTTTTTAGATGAATAACATATTTATAATTATATTAATAGTCAACAAAAGTATTTTTTTATTTTTTAATTATTCAAAATATTGCTGATATATCCAATAAACTAATTTTTATATTAGGTTTTTAAATTTATGAAAACAAATTTCAACTTAAAACCTTCTCAAGAATATATAAATGTATCGATATAAAATATAACAATATATTATTACAAAATAAAGCATTATAAAAATTATATATTTAATTTCTATATTTGTTATCAAATATTCATTAAGTTATAAGCATATATCTAGAGGTCATATAAGTCTCTAATACGGATACTATATATGTGTTAATACGGACACCCTATAACCAATCAGCGCGCAGCGTATGAACTATTCTATTTTCATAAAAATCGCGTGCGTTATAATATTAATACCACCAATAAATCGAAATCTAAAATTTGTATTATTTAGATAATTAACTTGTATTATTATTTTTTTAAATAATAAAAATAAATAAATTATTAACTAATTAAATTAGAATAAATTATTCATAAAATTAATTATAAATAATGTAATTATAATTTGTCTGATTGATTCATCAATAATATATAGTGTATCTAGTGGTATACGGATATATCCGTATTATAGAATATAGTGTCCGTAATCGTTCATGGGTACCGAATACGGACACCCCCGTTATCTATGGAATTAAAAGATTAAATAAAATTTTAAAATCACAATAATATCTATAATCATATAATATTAATATATTGTAATTTTAGAATAAAAAAATAGTCATACAATGTTAGACCATTTATTGTTAAGGTAGCCGTATTGGGTTACTTTCCCCTATATAATATATTTCAATACAGCTATAGCTAATATATATAGTGTTATATATTGTTCTCTACCATGGTATTAGTGTATACCTCACATGTATGCATGCATGGTATACAAATACGTGCCCGTATTTTCAAATGTATTAATGCTGCATACATTGAGAATGCGTATTCAATACGTCTATACGAGAATAAGTAACCCACTAGTATTTTTTATGTGTATTTAAAAATAAAACTAATAATATTACATGTCTATTTTTATATTTAAAAATGTTTAAAATGTACATTACTTCATAAATTATAATACCTTGAAATTTTATAAATAAGTTGTGCTTTAATTTAATCCTTGCAAAAATATGTAATACTTTTTTGTAACCAACTATAAATGTTAGTTTTATCATTATTTTTAAACACCAAATTGATAATTAAAATTATCAATAATGCATTTATCATATCAAATAAAATAATAAAAACAACTAATTGATTTATATAAATAACAAATGTCATAAATTAAAAGTCAGTTTCTCAAGTAGGCGCGCATATATGCACCTATATCTACCTGTATACGCTTTTTATTCTAAATGTTAATTAATAATAAAATACAATAACATAATTATATATATATATATAATTGAGGTGTTATATTCACACGATATATATAGAATTATGTTGTCAGTTGTACTCGAAATAAAGGTTATATTTAACGATAGGAAGTCGCACAATTACTGAACTTTCGCTTTACCTCGATAGTTATAACGAATGAAATAACTTAACGTAAACATGCGTGCCAAGCAATGGTTTGTAGCATAATATACGCATATACGTAGGTGTATACATCTAAATTATAGAATACGATGCGGTTAATAGAATACTACATCGACATATTTAGAATATGCAATACCATGTAAACATCGCTATAAATCTCTTCGTTATGGACTAATCCGTTAATTAGTGAATATTACATATAATACTGTTACGCTAACTATTTCCCCAGCGGTCACTTATGGCCACCACCGGTCACTGATGAAGTCACGCGACCAAGAGAGAGATGGTTTATTAGTCGTGTGGAAATAGGCGCGTGATCGAGAACAACGTATTCGCGTAGTGTCTATTTATAGAACGGGAGTCAGTGGAGCGTGACGCCGACGTCATATTAATAACGGGTGAAATTAATTCGAATTTCAGTTTGAAATAAGACTATTTGAATACATATCGAAATAAATATATACGTGTATATATATATATTATTATATAGGACATATTATTAAAATATTTAGTATTATCGAGTTGTTTTAGACTCATTTTAACACAAATATTATACTTATTGGATAGTACACAAATACATGGTTAGTTACTGTATGTACTTTAGCCTACTTATCATACTATAGTTATTTTTGTGAATTATAAATAATTCATTATATATAGTATATACTACCTGTATAGCAAACTATATATATATATATATATATATATATATATATATATTTATATATATATATATATAATTAGATATATACATATAAGGTTTATACAATATACATATTGTTATACGAATTTCATACATTCATAGACTCGGGAATATTAAAATGTGCATGTTTATCACAGAACACTGCAGTATTCTATAGTTATATATGCTATATAGTATCCGACAATAGTTATTAACGATGTAAGCATGTAAGTAATCGTATACATATCGAACACGTGGTTAACACGTGATTAGCACGTGACTAACACGTGACTAGTACGTGACAAACGTAAGCGTAAGTTTTACTCGATTTACGGATCAAGTTACTCTAGTATATACACACATACGCAACTGTCCTCAAGAGAGATATGTATGTGTATCGTCACTCAATACTATTATTGAATATAAGTGATGTATTCATTAACATATACATTTCATACACACATAGTATATACAAAGATTTTCCGAAGGAAAGATATAACACTTACGCGAAATCGTGTAATTCGAATTTGTATACAAAATACCCCAGTGCCACCTATAGCGGGTTACTTTTAGGAACTATGATTTGTTTATAATGTAAATTCTTATTTAACTATACACTTTTAAAATGTTAAATAATATGCTTTTAATTAATATTTATACGATGAAAACTAAGTGTTCATTACTAATATATAACAAACAAATATGATATTTATGTTTGAAATGCTATAAGTATATATTTAGTAAGTAAAAGCTAATTTATATTGCATGTAATTTAAAAGAGCAATGAACACATTGTTGTATGCAAACAGAGCCGAACCTAAATATATTTCAGTGATTTCGATACTACTGCTAGCAGCGGCAGGGTATATTACTAAATTACGTTGCATCCATAGGGAGTGTTATATCTTTGCTTCGCAAAATCTTTGGTATATATATATAACGTTTATATTAGTTTGTAATATATATATATATATATATATATATATATTATGATAAACACGTATTTCAATAAAAGTAAGTAATCTGGTTCGTATATGTCGCAGTAAAACCGGGTAAAACTATAATCCTACATTTCGAGTAATCGCTCGAAACAGCCTCATTTGCGAATATTGTCAAATATCTAATATTTTGATCTTTTAAAAGCAGAGAATGTTCTCGAATAATCGAAAGCCTGTCATCAGTTTATTACTAGAAATCCGCACACACTCTCTATAAACACAAGTGTGGAACGACGTGATAATGGGCAATAAAACACTAACGAATTACACGCGTGCCACACGAGGACATGCCGCTAACACGAGGACATGCCGCTATCCAATAACTTTATCACTTAATACAAAAACAGGAATCTTCTTTTTCTATAATATCACCTAAACTATGAAACTCCCTACCTCGCTCAATTAGATCTATAGTTTCTGACCACACCTTTAAAGTCAACTTGAAAACACATCTATTTAATATAGCTTATAATAATTAATATACGATACACCGCCGAAAACTCATTACTGATGTTGATCGCAGTGTCTAAACAAATTGGTTACAAGGTGGTTACAAGGTTTATCCACGAGGACATGACCTCGACATCTCACGACGCGGCAGGCGCACGCGTGATTCGCAACACGTGGTCTGAACACGTAGTCATGCGTAACGTAGTTAACATCGCTAACTTAACACACACACACATACGTACACACACACACATACACACATACACACATACACACACACATACCTTCGATATAAAGAAATATTCGACTTACTTTATTTATATCGATGATATATAAAACACATACACACACATACACACACATACACACACACCCACACACATACATATACACACACATATATATATATATATATATATATATATATATATATATATATATATATATTATAATACTACAATACTAGATTATTACTTATAAAATATGCAGTAGATTGATCTATATTATAGATTATATAAAATATTAGTTATTTACTAAAGAAAGTTATGTAACAATTGTTATGCATCTTACGATTGTAGTATACAGCAGTATAATTTAGTGCTATAATATAATGTGTTTGTACTATAAATATCTGTAGTTGTACCTTCACATATATCATATAATGTTACCTATATAATAAACCTTGATATTCGCATTAGTTTTATTATTTGAATATTTTAATAAAAAACACGACATTTAAAAATAGTATCGTTAAAATTTGCTGTATATAAATAGGATAGGTTTTATTATTAGCTAGTGAAATATTATTACGATCTTCACATTAATATAATAACATTATATTAATATATATATATATATTTGTGTGTGTGTGTGTATATAAATATATTAGTTCTATTTTATTATTCGTTTTCTATTTATTTTTGTTTTTGTTTTTTATTATCGACGTTATTATTTGTATTGTTTTTTATAACGACGCCTATAACCACACAGTGTTTTTATAGTCAATAAACTATATATAAATAAATAAATATATATATATATATATATATATATATATTTGTGTGTGTGCGTGCGTATATGCATGTGTGCGTAGATGTATGGGAGTGTACAGGTATACGAGTGTATGTCTTTAATTTAATATATATATATATATATATATATATATATATATATAATCACACATAGGGGAAAGTAACATAATACAGGTATACGAGTGTATGTCTTTAATTTAATATATATATATATATATATATATATATATATATATATATATATAATCACACATAGGGGAAAGTAACATAATAAGGACACTTTAACAATGACAATAACAAAAATTACAATGTATTAATATTATATGATTATAAATATTATTGTGATTTTAAAAACTTATTTAATCTTTTAATTCTATAGATAACCAGGGTGTCCGTATTCGGTACCCATATCCGAATACGGACACCCTGTGTTATAATACGGACACACTAAATACCACTAGATAAACTATATAGTATTGATGAATCAATCATACAAATTACAATTACATTATTTATAATTAATTTTATGAACCATTTATTCTAATTTAATTAGTTAATAATTTATTTATTTTTATTATTTATTTAATTAATAATACAATTTAAGTATCTAAATAATACAAATTTTAGATTTTCTTTATTGGTGGTATTAATATTATAACGCACGCGATTTTTATGAAAATCAGAATAGTTCATACGCTGCGCGCTAATTGGCTATAGGGTGTCCGTATTAAGATATCTATAGTGTCCGAATTATGAACTTATATGACCTCTAGATATATGCTTAATGAATATTTTATAATAAATATAGAAATTATATATATCATTTTTAGAATGCTTTATTTGTTAATAATATATTGTTATATTTTATATCGATACATTTGTATATTCTTGAGAAGGTTTTAAGTTTAAATTTGTTTTCATAAATTAAAAAACGTAATAAAAAATTCAGTTTGGATATATCAGCAATATTTTGATTAATTAAAAAATAAAAAATACTTTTTTAGACTATATATATAATTATATATATATTATTCATTAAATATTTTTTGTAGAATTTATGATTTCTGAGATACCGAGAGTGTCCGTATTCGAGCACTTTCCGTATTCGGTTTCTTTCCCCTACACACATATATACACACACATACACATACGTATATATATATATACACATACTTAAATACACTTTGTAACTGTCATTACCCTATATGGTATACCATACTATAGTATGAAGTATACTTCATCAGTATAATCATCATCAACATCAACATCAACATCAACATTATCAACATCATATAAATATAATATGTTATTATTATGATGTAAAAACGGGTTTATAACTAACAATAATACTTATTCTATTTATACACACGATTTTAACGATACTATTTTTAAATATCGCGTTTTTTAATAAAATAATCAAGTAATAAAAATATTTTGAATATCTAGGTTTATTACATAGGTAACATTATAACAGATATGTGTGAAGGTACCACTACGATATAGGATATAGGATAGGATAGGATGGTTTATTTATTCATATGTATACATAGGGTTGCCTTATTAGGGTATAATATAAACAATAACTTTGTTTACACGTATAAGATATAGATATAACGAGGGCATACTTTATTATGTAACATGTTTATTTAGGATCATATATATATATATATATATTTACACCCGATTGTTAGATAGCAAGGTAAGCCGATACACACAAGCGCGCGATGATGAGGTGATGGGTGATAGATGCACAGTGATCTATGCATCGCATAGCCTAAAGCGATAACAATAAACAAGGAAACAAAGGCCTAACGAGCCATTATTGTGCAACAATCAGCGTACGATGTTTCGTAGACGACGTGCGGAACAAATAGAAGTGATGACGCCACGTCTATTTATAGATCATGAGTCATACCGTTAATTAACGGTCGGGTTAATCTAAAGCTAACTCGGACCGTTGGGATTCCCGTCATACGATCAAATCGCACATACCGGGTCGTATCCCTGGAATTCGTTATCGGTACTACTTGCTAGCTAGGCCACACACAAACACACTAGAAATGGGTTACTAACCTAATTCTAAGGTCGGTGGTTAGCCTATAGCCGTATACGATAAGTTTAAATATCGCCGCCTATAAAAAGCGTACCCTTAAAGGGGCAATTGCCCTTTACGAAGTCGTTATATAAATAGTATGACACCCACAGAGCCACATCTATATAAGATACCCGTATAATCGGCAGTCGTTATAAGCGGACTGTTTATTAATGGATGGGTCTACGGAGTTGTACAGAACGACCACTTTTTATGAACCTGTTATTCGCGTATAGCGATATTACGTCATAATTAGACAATAGTCTTTATCTATGTCGTAATAATAGAATTACGTTCATAAGAAGACGGTGCTTTAAGTGCTAATGAGGTCGTGACTAGTTGTAGGTATCGCATACCATTGCACCTATATACGTGTGTATGGCTTGATATATACCCATACACACATACACACATACACACACACACATACATACACACACACATATATATATGAAAATCCGCGTGTCGCCTAAAAGAATACTGCACAGACATATAACACTACTAGGTTGTTACTACTTATAACAATAGTTATCATATTGAGGTAGTTTAATTGCACACAAATATATATATGGACTATAGTCTTACTTATTTAGTTACTAACTGTAGTTATCATATATACATCATATGTACACATGTAATATATTAGAGATATTATAATAGCATTACGCAATACGTTACGATATGTCACGTGGACAGAAAAGAGCGCCGCACATTCCATCAGAGCGCGCCGCACACACACACATATCAGAGCGCGCACATACATATCATAAATAAGCCTGTACGACGTAAGAGTCCCTATTGTTATATATCTAACTGCAGCTCATCACCTGCTAGACAATAGTATATCTCGTAGATTATGTACATATCGTATATATATATATATATATATATAATATATATAATATATATATATATATATATATATATATATATATATACTGTAGTGTATGATATACCATTAATAAATCACTATTAATTAACCTAAAGGTAAAAAATCGCATACTATTTTTTAGACTGAAATGAAATATAATTATCAGGTGTCGTACAATGTGTGTGTGTGTTTATGCACAATCCGATGATCCTATTAATATGTATATATATATATATATATATATATATATATATATATATATATATACAATTACAAAGATGTTAACAAGTATGCGCACATAACTATAGGTATAGTATACTAGTATATATATACTATAGTATACTATACAACTATAGTTGTATATCACTACTGATTACAGCATGTATATGTTACATTACACACCAGGCCCTCACACACACACGTACTTGTGTGTGTAATGTAACGGATATATTTACCCTAATCTGAATACAATACAACTGGATATACATATACATACACATACACATACACACATACACACACACATATATATATATATATATATATATATATAATAATAATAATAATATTTATTAGAAGAATTTTAATTTTTGTTCTGTAAATTATAATGATATTTATATAATATTCTTTTAAGGGCTTCGAAATAATATGACTATTTTCTGTTGTTGTTGCCCATTATAATCTAAAACTACATCTCGAAATAAATATTGTATATTGGTACCCAGTGTTGACACCACACACACATCTACGATACGCGTATATAGGCCGATGTACATATTATAATTAACTTCTAATTAATTTATAATTATAAAATAATATAACTATATTTTATAACTAAATAATTTTGCTAATATTGTTAAATAAAATAATATATTAAAATTATATTGAGATATGCATACATTTGGTTGTGGAATATATATAGAATTTTCCATATATTTAGCATAGAATATATATTATATAAATACATATTATATTTATAAATTGTATACTACTTCTTATTAATTTAATTAATTACAAAAATGTATATATATAGAATATATATATATTTAAAAATAAAATATATAGAATTGTATAGCAAATATATTTATATAATTATTAATTTAACATTTATAAAAAATAAAACAGGATACTTTTTTCTTATTGCAAACAAATAATATATATGTGTGTGAAATATTCTATATAAAAAGTTGATAAATTCATTCCATCTGCGTTATTATATTTCTGTATTGATTTATATTGTGGTTTTAAAACATGTCTACTATTATTATCATTATATGTATTTATCGTCTCGTTATCTATTCATCTTAATGTGCTTAAACAATGCTTTCTGATGACAGATCGCGATCACGTGTGTATACATTCATAACAACAATGACATAATGATCGTTAGCAATTGTCCTCGTGACTTTATTACGGAATATAAATTACTTTTTTTTACAAGAATACAATCTAACAATGAATACAATACGTGTTATAGTTATTATATAGAATGCGTAAACTTTAATATATTATATAATTATAAGTATACTATAGTAAGGCTATTGTTAATAATGATAGAGATATAGGTTACTATAGAGATAGGTTACTATATATAGTAGATATTAACAAAACACATAACGAAATGTTATACAATTTACCTATAGGAATAATATTGAATTTCTAAGGAATATTATATATATATATATTACTTACCTTACCAGGTCGAGCTTGCTCGGCATTTCTTGACACGTTCCATCCATCCTTTTCTATCGTTCATCGCGGTTGGAATCTCATCTATATTGCATCCGGTATCCTCCAGTAGTTGATCGATGTACGTCTTGGCAGGTCGTCCTCGTGGCCGTTTGCTGTGAGTTGGTTGCCAGAGAAGTACATCACTTGCTAGCTCATCTTTGCTTCGCCAACAATGGCCTGCAAATCGTAGGCGTTGTTTCCGAATAGAGTCTGATATTCTTGGGATTTCAAGATAGAGGTCTTTGTTAGAGATGTGATCTTTCCAGGATTTATTGAGTGCAGCACGGAGCATGCGAGTATATGCTCCATCCAGTCTTTTTTCCAACGTTGCTGTTAGAGTCCAAGTCGTCGCACCATACACTAGTACTGATTCCACCGCAGCTCGGAAAAAGCTTCTTTTGAGATTTTCTGATAGATTTGATTTCCACAGTATAATCATACTATTCAGTGCTGCCCAGGCTTTTGCTATTCTATTATTGATATCATTTTCAGTATTTGCAATGTAGCTGCCGAGATATTTGAAATTGTCTACGTTTTTGATAGAATTTCCATTTCTGCTTATCATGTTGTCACTCTTTGAATTTAGGCTCATATACTCAGTTTTATCTGAGTTTATTTTCAGTCCAATGTCTTCTGCAGCTTCTTCGATTTGATGTAGCATTTTCTCAGCATCTTTTATTGTATCTGCAGTAACTGCAATATCGTCTGCGTAGTCAATGTCGGTAATATGTATAGCTGGATGTCGACTGCTTCTTCTTTGTGAAAGTGTAAAGCCTAGATTAATATTATCATCTATGGAGTGTTTTAGTATATAGTCAAGGCAGATTATGAATAAATACGGAGCCAATGTATCTCCTTGTAGGACACCGGTCGTAATTTCAAAATAAGGAGTATCTCCGTCAGGTGATCTGACCATAGCGCTTGTATTCCTATATAGCATCATTATTGCATTGACTATGTCCTTTGGTATTCCATATATTATTAATATATTTTCCATTTTAAGTCTGTCTATAGAATCGAAAGCCTTTGCAAAGTCAATAAAAAGCAGCGTTATAGGTAGCTGTTTGGCTTTCACGCCTTCTAATATGCGCCGAATTGTTAATATTTGTCCAGATGTGGATCGGTTTGTCCTGAATCCATTTTGATTTTTCCTTAGGATAGGGTCGATCACAGGTCTTATCCTGTTTAGTAACATCAGGTTGTATATCTTGGCAGCAATTGGTGTGAGTGTGATTCCTCTATAGTTTTTCGTTATTGATAGATTACCTTTTTTGGGGAAAGGGAGAATGCACCCTTCTCTCCATCTTCTAATACTTTCTTGGTTGTATACACAATTACAGGATTCTAGAAGAAATTCTTGAAAATCGTCTATTTTCCATACTTCAGCAGGAATTTCATCGAGGCCAACCGCTTTTCCATTCTGGATACTTTTGGTGGCTTTTGATAATTCAGGTGCAGTAAAAGGTCCAGTTTCTATATTTAGATGCTTATTGGTATTTACGATGCATTCATTTCCGCTGTTTGTTGTAGTTTGTATCGGTTTGCCGAGTAGTTCTTTGAAGTGTTGGTGCCATAGTTGTATGCGTTCTTTTTCGCTATTTGCTTTAATCTTGGCTTTTTCTGTATTCTTTCGTCCGCTGACTTCGTTGACTGTTTTCCATGCAAGTGCTGATTTTTTAAAACTGATTGCGTTTTTTATTACATCAATCTTGCGAGTAACATATTCGGTTTGTTCATTTTCATACATTTTGGTGAGCACATTTTGAGCATCTGTAAAATTTTTGATATTTTCTGAAGTTGGATCGCTGTTTTTGATCTCTGCCGCTTGATGGAGTATTTCACGCTTTTGACATATATACGGTGTTTCCCATGGTAATCTCTTTATCATTTTCGGTTTCAACGGGATTTCTTTTGTAGCTGCTTCCTTGCAGGCTTTTTCAAAATTGTTATATCTAGAGTTTGCAGTTGATTCGTTTTGTTCACTTTCTTGGAGGACTGTATATCCGTTTTTCACTTCAGTAATGAAACTTTTTCGGACATCGCTATCGTCTTTCAGTGTGGACCAATTAAAGGGCTTATTTTGACATAATTTCTTTTTATTGGCTCTCAGACAAAGACATATTTTAGCTGAAATTATACGATGGTCAGATGCTACACTAATAAACGAATTGAATGCTCTACAGTTTTTGGCGCTATTTTTCCACTTCTTGTTGATGATTAAAAAATCAATCTGAGATTTAAAACCATTTGGTGAGGTATGTGTCCATTTCTGTCCTAATCTTTTCTGGAAATGAGTATTTAGGCATAATAGATTATTTTCTTGAAGATAACTTTGTAACATATTACCGTTTCGGTTTGTTTCCCTGTGTAGGGAATATTTATGTCCATCATCGTATCCAAGGTGTGCGTTGAAGTCTCCACCTATAATTAGTACATTATGCTTTGGGATGTTTCTTGTAAATGCGTTTAGATCAGTATAGAATAATTCAACCTCCTGTTCATCGGTAACGTTTGTCGGGCTGTAGCATGATATAACTGTTGTCATCGGGTTTCCTTCGAAATGTATTGCCATTATTCTGGGGTTTATTTTTTCAACGCTTGTTATTTTATCATATGCTCTCGAGTTCAATAGTATACCAATTCCACCGGTAGCAGCATTCATACTGTTTTTCCATGCAGAGCAAGTTATTAGTATCCATTTTCCGAAGTTGTGTTCTTTGATATCAATGTTAGGGTGTACGAATCTGTGTTCTTGTATGCATAAAACATCATGTCTGGTTTTTTCAGCTGAAGATACTAGTTCTGGTACCTTCCATTTTCTTTGTAAAGTCTGTGTGTTTAATGATCCGAAGATCATACTTTTCTTCGACACTAAAAGATTTGGTGTATTTTGTTTCTCAGTAGCTATTTTTTCGACTGCAACCTGAGATGGAATTGCAGGACGCGCTCCTTGTTCCGCGCGACGAGCGATGCGGGATGGGATATGTGATTGTGTCATTTAATTTGCTTTCGGTAGCTGGGTAAAATGTGCGGTCGCCACTCCATACACAAGTGGGGTTTGCACCGTAACCCTGGTGCGGGTGGCAACAGAGTAATAGGTCTTGCCAAAGGACGACTCTGATTTTTGGTTCAGGACTGCTTATTGAATAGATTATTCATGTATTCGCAGCTAACACTCCATATCTGGAGGTCTACTTCCCCTATCCACCACCTGGGGACCCGCTGGATGGGAGTTAATATCTCCACACCAGTAAATATATATATATATATATATATATATTTATATATTATAATCGTATACGAGTGTTATACCCATAATGCATTATGTGAATACTTACAGTGAACATCATGTTACAAACGATGCCATCACACACTTGTAACCTACACTCATTAGTATTAGTATACATTTAACTATACACAAGTATGTGTGTGATTACTTACTACATTATTTATAGTGCACTTGTTCTCTATCGTGTATACACGATATATCATATTTGTACATGTATATTGTACACATATTCGTATATGTTATAATTTTGTATGTATTAAATATAGTTAATACATACATAATTATAACATATATAAATATGTGTACAATATACATGTACAAATATGATATATATATATATATACAATTTTTATTAATTTTAAAATGGTTAAATAAACTTTATTATATATATATATTATATATATATATGAGATATTTATAATAATGTTATTAATGTGGATTCCCGCCGCTAGGTTTACACCGCCGTAACCATGGACACCCGGATATTGTTGATGCTCGCGATCTCGGCGTGCGGTCTGACTACTGCCTCCATGATAGGAAACTACTACCACTACGAAAAGGCCGGCTGTAGCGCTCTCTGCGATTCGGAGAGCGATTTCCAAGAATTCGTGCGAGCGCACCGCAACGATACGCTCACCACTCCGCTGTCGAACAATACGTGTCGTTGCGTGTACCGATGGTGCTTTAACCTCGAACCGTTGACCTTGGCCGCCAACGTGATCGGGCTGTACATCTCACCCTTCGTAGTGGTCGTCGGCTTCATCGGAAACCTGCTCAGCATGGCCGTAATGATTCAGCCCCGCCATCGCAAAACGTCGTTCGGTGTTTACCTGTTCGCCCTGGCGATCGCCGACAACTTCTGCCTCCTAACGTGGACCGGCCGCATCGTTTACATGTACTCGACGGCGAACGGGCTCACCGATCTCGGCTGCAAGATCGACATCGGCGTGAAGTACACGTTCCGTACCATGGGCTACTTAATCATACTGATGTTGACCGCCGACCGTTACGTCATCGTGTGTATGCCGTTGAAGGCGGTATATTGGTGCAGAGCCGATCGCGCCATCGTAGTATCGGTGGTCGCGTTTCTAGTGTCGTTGGCTGCGGCGGGGCCGAACTTCTTTCTGCAGAATCAGAACCACAAGCGCACCTATGCCTGTACTATGACCGACAACGTAGCGTTCTACAACGTGTACACTTTAGCGGTGTTGATGTCGTTAGTGGTGATATTCGTGTGCATTATGGCGATGAACGTGATCGTGATATGGACGATTAAGCGACGCATGAAGTACCGGGGCGTTTGTTCCTCGCATCGGGCCATGGGTTTCACGCGTCGGGTCCGCTACGATAGCGAAATGACCGTGACCCCTACGAACTCTATCGATAACTCGTCGAGTCTGGACGATAAGGTGAAACAGAAGAAAGCCACGCCCGCGCCCGAAACCTATATCATTAGAACGTCGGGTCTCAGTCGAACTATGGTTAGTGAACTTAACGCTAATCTATCATTCTAAGTTTAGTATCGGAAGTAGGTATATCGGTATACTGATACGCATGTATATACATCACTTCACTAATTAGTAGGTCAGTTTCGCTATAAATCATTGTTAGATGTTAACACTTACAATTTATATTACAAATATTGCATAATATAATAAATAGATATGATTAATTAGTTATAAGAACATTATGTCAACATAGCACCTATAGACTATAGTCTATAGGTGTATATGTCACTTTTACGTCATGTAAGACCTCTATATATAATGAGGTGTTTATATTAACTATTTCCGGGCGTCGTGATATAGTTTGTCTTATAAGTCTTATTGAAGTACAGTACATTATTTCACTAGTCGGAAGTGCACACAAATCATTAATATCATGATATTAAGTTAATATTATAAATGACGAGTTATTACTATTAATATTATTAACCTTAGTAATAAATTAAAGGTAGATGATATTATTCAAAATAAAGTATACCTTATCATTCTTATTAGGTATACCTTCTTTAGAATAATATCATCTATATACATATATATATATATATATATAGATGATATAACTATAGTTAATGCAATAATAATATTAATAATGATGTCACGTTGCTAACTACGCCCCCCTCCGCCAGGTGAACAAGACCACCGGTCATTCTGTGGAGTCGCTGACCACTACGAGTGCGGCGCCCCCACCCTCGTGTAACCGCCACTCCGGCTTGGTTACCCCGACCTCTTCGCCAGTGCAGCGTCGTCGAGCTCGCACCCGGTCCGAGATCTGCACCGACTGCAGTAAAGCCACTCGTCCCATCTCCCGTCGAGATCGTAACCTGATCACGATCCTTCGCCTGGTGAGCTTTACGTTCCTCGTCCTCAATCTGAGTCAACTGTTGCGGGTGTCCGTCATGAAGTGGGTGCGACTCGACTCCTCGCACAAGTCGGCGATCTCGTACCTCGCGTTCCAGATCACCAACAACCTCTGTAACGTAAACTACGCTATTAACTTCGGCCTGTACTGTTATAGCGGGTCAAGGTTCAGGGCCGACCTTAAGAAGATGATCTTGGCGTTGTGCGATAAGATGAAACTTACGGCGCTAGCTGCGGCTATTTAATAACGAAACTCGTTTACTTCCGCCAGGTGTCACCTGTTTACCCCGGATGTCACTCGTTTAGCGTCGGGTGTCACTATTTCCGGATATGTGGCATTCGTTTATGGCCAGTAAAAGTGTACTATTATTATAACGTACATCTATTGTTGTGATAACGAATGAATTATTACGTCACTGCAATGCGCTAATTCTAACTAATGACTCATACAATCTCAACTCTAGGGACGGCTAAATCCTCCAGTTCGCATGTGACTAATATATCCAAGTGTATATAGTTGTATAGAATGAGCTGGAGTATGTGTGAGTTAGGGATTACGTATTGTTATGGTGTACTGTTACATACGTTATTGTAACTATTGTTATGCAATCGAACATTGTTTACCGATGTTACGTAATTGTGTAAATCATAACTGTGATATATATTTTGTTATGGAAATATTATTTTCATAACGAATTTACAATACATTATATATTTTAATGTAAATAGTTGAAACTTAATATTTAGTTTTGACGATATTTATGTTGATTGAGATTATTATCTTTTACATTTTTATTTTATAATTCAATTACATTTTTTATAATTTATTTATTGCGATGAATAAAATATAATTTAATTTTTATAAGATATTTTTTACAAACCATATTTTGGAATTATAAATTTAATTTACCAATTATTTAATTGTATTACAACTTCTGTGTTAAGTTATACGATTTCGAATATTTTTATATTTTTAATATATTTATCATATAAAATAATAATATATACAAATCTCTAATTATTTTTTTATATAATATTATAACCCCCTTCTCCTATTACCGACCCCCTAAAATAATAGTGGTATAAATAAGTGTAGTATTATAATATCTAAAAAAAATAGTAGATATACATAAATATAATTAATTATAACATGCAAGCAATTTATTTTGTATTGAATTTATGTTTTAATAGTATAATTAAATTTAAATTTAAACTTTAAAATAATTATATTAAAATAGTGTATATTATTATTTAATATTTATTTATTAATCAGTATTTATATAATCAACTGGGATCATGAATCCTACATCTATATCAATGATACATAAACAATTTACGACATATTTTAAAGTAAAATACGGATCTATTTTGATTGGATATTATAAATCACATGGGGTCGGTAGTATAGTAATTAGGGGGTCGGTAATAGGAAATCCATATGGGTTTCTATAATTAAGATATATTGGTTAATATTTATTCAAATTAAATTATTTTTATAATAGTTATAAAGATTTTATTTATATACAATATTATGTGCAGTTTTAAGTTTTCTATTAATTAATCTTTTAATTATTTAAAAAAAGTTATTATTCAAATATTTAAAAAGTAAAAACAGAATATTACATTTTATCAAATACAAATTGTAGGATTAAATATATTTTTAAACAAAATACTATTCATATTTATCATTACATTACTAACATTTCATATATATATAATTTGTTGATATATCGTATAGTTACTGAGATACGAGAGGGGGTCGGTATTAGGAGGGGGTCGGTAATCGGAGACTTTTTCCTATATCTATTGATAATTCTGCAATAAAAGCGTTAAATATAGAAGACACTTGTGTATGTCTTGGTATCAATATAGGCGCATTGGGTAATACAAATAATTCAATTAATGTTGACCTCGTTGGAAGGAATGGTGGCACTATTAAAACTCTTCTTGATAGCGTTATTATAAAACTGTAGGGGCGTCGGAACAGGGGGGGCGGGGGGTATCGGACCCCCCCCCCCCCCCATTCAAAAATATGGGGGGGGCTAAGTATATTTCCCCCCCCCCATGAAATGTGTATTCATAAATTTTATATATATTAAATCTAGTATATTGTCTTTGTTAATAAAAAATTTTCTAAAGAATTTTACCAAACATATGGGGGGGGCTAAGTATTGTTTGACCCCCCCCCCCCCATGAAATTTGTATTAATAAATTTTATATATATTAAATCTAGTATATTGTCTTTGTTAATAAACATTTTTTCTAAAGAATGTTACCAAACATATGGGGGGGGGCTAAATATTGTTTGCCCCCCCATGAAATTTGTATTAATAAATGTTATATATATTAAATCTAGTATATTGTCTTTGTTAATACACATTTTTTCTAAAGAATGTTACCAAACATATGGGGGGGCTATGTATTGTTTGCCCCCCCCCCCCCATCCATGCACTATGATAATATTCATGAGATAATCTCTGAGAGATACTTGTTATCTGGTGATAAGAATGAAATTATTCAACTATATAAATCTAAATTATTCAATATTTGATTATAAGATATTAATGTAAGTTTCTCAATTCAATGTGATGGAATTCAAGATATATTCGGAAGTGAGCAGGACATTTTGATGGTTCGATATTTGCATAAAAACTATAAATTAAACTATAAATTAAATAAATATGCATATTAATATTCAATATGACTGAGGATACAACTTAAATATAGCAAATTTAATGTTATCTGAACTTTAACATCTTAACTTGCCTATTTCTAAATTAAGAAGACAGTCATATGACGGTGCAGCTACTATGTCTGGTCAATATAATAGTGTAAAGACTATACTGTAATATTATGATGTAATACATATATGTATGTAATACTATGAATAGACAGCCATTAACTTTGTATACATAATGTGGAGCTCATCGCACAAACTGAATAGCATAATCATTAGATAATAATATAAATATAAGAAAAGCCTTGAGAGTGGTTCATGATGTGGGATTATTATATGAACAAACGATCAAATTCCGGATTGTATATGATACTAATAATAACAAAGCAAAGAAATTGAAACCAATATGCCCAACAAGATGGACTGCGAAAATCATGTATATAATACTAATAATAACAAAGTAAAGAAATTGAAACCAATATGCCAACAAGATGGACTGCGAAAATCATGTATTAAAATAACATTAGATCAATATAGTGGTTTAATCGATGCACTGAAATAATATAAAGAATTAGATTATATTACCAATGACCACAAATATATTGCAAATTTATTATTACAAAATATGAATAAGTCAAATATTTTTTCTATGAATATTTAAAGTTTGATATTTGAAAGCTTTGATATGAAGGTGAAATCTTTCATGATACCAACAAATACTATTGAAGGTAACATTTATAAAAAATATACTTGAAAGCATATACGATTATAATTATATATACCTAATCATAATAAAAATCAATAATAACTAGATATAAATGACCAGATAATAGTAAAGATGATTCTAATTAAATTGAATAATGATAGAAATAATTTGCACACATCCATTGAAGATATAGAAACAAAAGTATTTTATATTTTATATATACCAGTTTTTATATTGATTCAAGGTTAATAACATACTTTTATAAACATATTATATAAAACATTTTATAAAATACAAAATAGCTTATAATAAATATTTATAATAAAATATTATAATAATTTATTTTTATTTTAAATATATCTAATTTAATTTTCTAAGTATATCTAAGTATATCTAATTCAGAGAATAATAATAAGACATATAATATAAATTATTATAAATATGTATGAGATGAATAGTAATGAAAGTTTAAAAGACTATGTAAGGTACCTCATCTAGATAAAATAATATAACATTGTTAATGTTATGTTAATATAAGCATGTGATTAGATATTATCAGTTAATAAGTTAATATACTTTATCATTAGTATTTACAGAATAAAATATACTGAGTTGTTTGATTCCATAATAATGAAAATTATAACAAAATGATATACTAAGAAAATATTATTTATACATTCTTATAAATTAAAGTAATCATTATTACAAATAATATAATTCATGAAAAAAAGGTTTGTTTTTTTTAGATTAATCTTATTAATCCTATTAATTTTCTACACTAAACAGATGTTATTAAAAAATGTATGAAGAATTAACGATTGAAAGATCGAATTTCCATATGTCCAAATCAACCAATATGTTCAACACTATCTTATGAGGATAAACATATAGTATGATGGAACCTCCTAAAATTCAAAAAATATTTTCTGGCATAAAAGATTTGATCACATTTTATTGGTTTACCCCTCAAGTTATGTGTCATGTTAGCGTGGATTTAGTAAGCTACGAATAATAAATACGTTGTTACGATCTACTATGCTAGATAGTAGATTAAATGCATTAGTATTGGCAAATATCAATAAAAAAATAATTCACACAATTGAGATGTGTATATTTATAAATAAAAATCTATATTTATATAATAATAAATTATGTAATGTTTATTATTTATTTTCTAATATATTCCTACTCATTGTTATACAAATTAAATATTATTAATTGCATATTAAAGGGTTAACATAGACTAAAGAGGTATACGATATTAATAAGATATATATATAACTATAGTTAGTAATTATATTAGTAATAAATAATAGGATAAATAATATAACATAGAAATAAATAGCCCTCCCCATAAAAAATATCGTTCCGACGCCCCTATAAAACTGTCTATAGACACTGTATACACCTCGATCATACGATGAATACACATTTGTGATAACATGTCTATAAATAAATACATTGAATGATATTTATTTATAGACATTCATATGCATCGCATAGTCATATAAATAGTGTATAACTTCTCCGATAAATATGTTTTCTGGTCGTGATTTTGTAGATATGGTAAAGCTTAAGTACGGTCTACTCTATACACGTTAAAGATGTATACGACGTATACTATACGTATGTTTCCGAGTATATATACAAACTGCTTAAAACGATGGTGCAATTATAAATATGACTTCCTAAACCACATTATGCAAATCTGTAGATTTAATTATAATAATATTATTCACAGGAATAATTACGTTAACAATATATTAATCACTCTACTGAATAAGTACAAATTCAAAACTATACTAGAACCACATATGCGAATTCAACTTGCTTTACAGTGTAAACTTTACACAAACCCAACTTATTGGCATACAGAAATGATATTTATATGTTATAGATTCTCAGATTTAAAACGATACCATAGATAGACTGGTACCAAATATCGACAAAAACCGACTACTATAACAAACCTGAAATATTTTCCTAAACAAAGCTAAACAACTTACAGGTGCAAAGCAGGATAAATTAAGTTCCTCTTGTTGGAACTGGCGTGGCATCCCCTCATCCCTGACTTTAAAATACCTATATTCATAGGTCTGAGAAAGCATGATATTAAGGACATTAATTGATGATATTTGTTGATAGTACCTTTATTAATGATATTACGCAACTAAGTATTCGTATTATAACAGGCAGTCTAAATATTTATCGTAAATACTGCTGCAATTGATTATTGTAAAATCCACACTTTAATAAATGGGATAACTGGCTCTGGTTATTAACTAACCATTGTCCGAATACAATATATATATATATATATATATATATATATATATATATATATATATATATATATATATATATATATATATATATATATATATATATATATATATATATATATGTTTAATATAGGATAATATCCACCTATATGATATCCAATACATCTAATATATCCCATATAATATCTACTATAGTACTTATAAGTACCTATTATCAAGACCTCCTATAACCTCAGAGGTTATAGGAGGTCTTGCTATTATAATATATACCTATATAATTATATATGTATCTCTATTACTGGAATACTACAGGATAACTATTAATTTACTCCTGACTTTTAGTACATTCCAGAATATAACAAAGATATTCCGCAAAATCCTTGAATATGACCAATCAAATATCAAATTATTTTTTAAATTAATAAACAAATTAATTTGTAATATATTTCATGTAATAATAATTGTAATTAATATGTAATTATTACTATTATGACAAAACATAATTATATTGAATATTAGGTTTATCTTTAATTTTAAAATACAATATTATATAATAGTATTATAATTAATGTTATATTAAGTTACTTAATAAAGTATGTATTAATAATTATTTAAAATACATTTGAATTAAAGCTTTTTATTTACTATTTATTAAGGTTATTATATATAACAGGAATAACAATAATATCTAGTGAGGTAATCACGGATGAGGTATTATATTATATGTATAATACATCATTATAAACTTTATTTCATAATTATACAAATATTTATAATTTAATTATTAAATACTCTGAATCGGAGTGACTCTGAGAGTGACTCAGTGAAACAGTGAGAATCTGATTCAAAAATAATCTTATTTTAATACACTCAGTCACTGAGTCAGTGTAACAGTGTTACACTGTAACAATGATTCCAAATATAATATATACATATATGTATATAAATAATAACTAGAATAGAAAAATTCAAACAAGTTAACACAACTGTATTATAAAATTTATATACAATACTTATAACATTATTTAAAAAATAATATAAATATTATAATAATATTTATTATATTAATAAATCGTCCGAGATTACAGAGTAACTAGGCTGGGCTAGGCTAGTCTTAAATGGCACCGTATAATATTACTATCTATATATATATATATATATATATATATAACAGTTTCGTTTTTAATTATGTAGAGTTATTTAAAATATATATTTGATTTAGTATAACAAAATGCTAGTTTGTATTATGATTTATTATCACACTTAGTATGATACTAATTATAATTCTACTATTAATCTACTATCGAGAATGAGTATTAAAATAAATGTAAGCATATATTATGTGTACCAGTTTTTAAATCTATTTTATATTAATATGTTATATAATTTATCACGGAGTTATTTATATATATATATATATATAATATATATTAAATAAAGTGTTAGTCAGCATTCACTATGTTTACTCTAAAAGGGGTTTCACACCAACTCGAATGCAATTATTAACTCTAATAATTAGAGGTTAAATTTTACCTCTAATATTTAAATCCAATATTTAAAATAAAATAAATGCTAACTGTAAAAGGGGTTTCACAATAATTAGGTGTAAAACCCCTTTTACGGAGATTTAAATAATATAGTTAAACTTTAACCTCTAATAATTAGATTTAATAATTGCGTTCGAGTTGGTGTGAAACCCATTTAAGAGATCACTGTCGCTGTAAATGAATATCTGTCATTTAACAGTTGGGGTAAACAATTACAAATTAGTAGATATTTACGTAATTATGGGGACAATAGTAAATAAATAATATATAATATCCAATATTATATAACATGTCTAAATATGTAGAATATTCTTCAAAAGATATGAATAAATTGGGAAAAGTCAGAAAAGAAGTAAAATAAGTTGACTAGTGAGAAAATCGTTGCTATGAACTAAATAAAAGTTAGTGCCAAACTTTATTCGTTTATTTTTAAATAAATAATTGTTATATATATGATTTTTTTATAAATTACAATGAAACCTATTTTGCATATATTGGAATATATAATCTAAATATATATGCTATATTGAATATATTACAATACAATTATTTTCTTAAGTGTACTTTATACCTCAAAATAAGTTCAGAATTTTCTATTGATTGGCACGATAATATTTCCATTTAGTCAAACGTATCTGGTGAATGCATATTTTATAACCTTTTCTAAAAACACCCGATGAATGATCGGCATTACGATGACATAATCCAATAGATGTTGTTGAGGTCTTCACACTATAACAGCGGATATTCCGATCAGATCTTCTCAATTTAACAATCATCGGAACTTCTGAACTTATTACGTAGTGCGAAGTGTACATTCTTTTATGTGAAATATTATATATCACTCTAAATTTAAAATTAAATAGAAATAGGTTAAAATAAATCTATTAATACTAATATACCTTATTGAATATAATATAATTACCTAATTAGTAGTATTGATCCTAACTATTGGTAATGGTCCATACTAAATATAATTAATATCATAAAATATTAAAATATAGATATTAATTATTCAAATTTTCTAAAGTATATAATTATATTGAATGTGTTAATTTATTTATTTAAAATTATGAAAATAAAATTAATATAATTAAAGTCATATTATTATCTAATATTATGATTTATTATTTACAGGTTCTAAATGAAAATATCAAAATAAAATATTGTTATTAATTAATTATATTAAGGTATAGGTGTTTAATAATGTACAAGTGTCACGCTTATTTATGAGACACAGATATTGTGAAAAACCAATAATTTGTGATATCCAATGAGTCAATACATTTATTATTATTATTGATTAATTATACAATAACCAAATAAATATTAATCATTTAATTATTATTATTAAAGTAATAGATTCGAGTAATTAGATTTTAATATAAAATGAAACGTAATTTTGCGAGGAGATACCTTTTTATACTTTGTTCGATATTCGTAATCGTAATTATATATCTATTGAATAAACTTCCGCAATTCAACAACAACAATAACATCGTATCCGTTAAAGTGTTATCGATTCACGACGAATTATACGCTCGCGTCGCGAAAGCGAAATGGAATTGCACGCGCGGAAACATCTCACCGGCGTACTGCGTAGCGGCTAATATCTGGACCGGAGAACGGTTCCGTGCACGCCGCCCATTTCTAGCTGTCACCACCCACCTGACGGTCGACCACCTTCCCCGGTTGCGACGCCTATTGACCACATGGTCGGGGCTAGTATCCGCCACCGTGTTCCTCCCTGACCGTCGGTCAACCGCCGAGGTTGTATGCAACGTAGCGGCCTGGTTACGGCGTTACCCGTCGGAGGGGCGTCGGCTCAGGGTTCATCTCGTCGCGGCATCGGTCGGCGGTGGTGGAGCGATGTCTGCGCTTCGGATGCGACCATGCAGTAACACTACTACTACTACTACGGCTCATGGCGGCGTGGGTAAGAACTACGAGAACATGGTGTACCCGAACAACCGCCTACGCAACGCGGCGATACGGTACGCGGGCAGTCGCTACGTGCTGCCCGTAGACGTTGACGTAGAGATAGCGCGGCGCCCCGACCACAGCTACGTGGAGAGCTTCCTGCGGAGGAGAGAGAAAGACTCCGACGACTCGACCGGCTCCGTTGTTTACGTTCTGCCGGCGTTCGAGAAGAGGACCGATACGCCGACGCCCGCCGATAAGCGAGAGTTGCGGCTCTACCTCAGCATGAACAACGTACGTTCGTTTAGTTATTGCTCGCGCGGCGTTAGGTTACTCTTGCGATTAGTTTTGTTAGATGTTATTTATTTCTTAAATTTAATATAATTTGAATATATATATATATTATATATTTGTAATGTAATTTTCACTTATAATTAATTATTGGAATAATGATTATGTAGTATATAACTACTTAACATCTATTTAATTACTCTCTTCTTACTACTGTTTACTCTATAGCTAATTAGCATATCGAATGACATGTATTTTAAATTGTAAATATACATACAAATAAATCACTAACATTTAATTAATTTTGCATGTACTATATTATAAATCTCCGTCATTTATTAAAATAAATATATTTTATTAGATTTATAATAGAATTAATATCGGATATTATAGCAGATAGATTGATTATAATCATTCAACAATGAATAATTATTCAACATACGAACAAAATAGTATTAAAACATCATATATTTATATATTGTTGTTTTTTAAATTTTTTTATAAATATATAATTATATATACATATGTTATTTGAACTATTTTTTTCAATTAAATGTTTGAATACATCTTTTTATCGTAAATTTCATTAAAATTATCCTAAATAATTATAAGTATTAATATAAAATATTAAATGAACCATCTTCTTCTAATGTTACATAATGTTAATTATATTACTTAGATCCGATTGTTTTACGAAGAACTTTGTCCTAGATGTCACTCGCAAATCAAAAAAGATTTGTGGATAGGTTCGATTAGTATGAATCGTGTGAGTCACGCGATACAATGTTACCTAACACTCGCCTCCACTTATTAGATATAGATCCCGTTGGAAACACCCTGAATACGGTACCCTATCACGTGGAGTGGTCGTATTCTTGGGAACCTTTCTATATCACACTTAGGTCCACATTGCCCGAATTCAATGAGAGATTTACGCAGTACGGTTTCAATAGAATTAGCCAGGTTTACATCATTTCACTAACTAGTCCTATAAGAATACGCCCATACGTCTTATAAGCCAATTCTTTAACGTTCATTCTTTATAGATCTTTAAATTATTATTTATAAGTAAAAAAAGGGTTTATTTTATTTTAGATATATTTATAATAGATTCTTATTAAAATATTAATAAATAAAATTAATAATTTAGATTAATAATATTAATAATTTGATAATTCCCATTATTATTCATTTATTAATTTGCTGAAATATTTTCATTAATCACTGATAAATATTTAAATTTCGGTTAAATATCAACGACATTTCATCACATATCGTGGGTTATTCTAGAGCATTTCTGATCGTCGCTAAGTAATAACAACTTTATTTAAAATACATATAAATATATATATATATATATTAATGTGAAGTCATAGATTCCACGACTAAGTAAACTAACCCCTAACCCGACCGTTAACCTCCGTCCTAACATCACTCCGAGCAACGCGCGTACAACTACACCACCCCACCAGGCGTGTGAGCTTCACATGGCCGGCTTCAGGTTCGCCGTGCTAGACTCGCTGTTCTGCGTGCACGACGGCTTCAAGACCGCGGCGGCAGGGTTCCACGCCTCGCAACCACGCGAACAGTCCTACAATAGGGCGCTCTACGAACAGTTCGCTACGGAACTCGTCGTCAAGTACAACACAAGCAGACGCTGTAACTAACGACAACACTAGCAGACGATGTAACTAACGACAATACTAGCAGACGCTGTAACTAACGACAATACATCATGCATTACTTTTATATATATATATATATATATATATATATATATATATATATATTTATATATATATATATATTTATATATATATATATATATGTGAATATAGTTATCCATTATACATAGTATTTCAATAGATCAGTAGGTAAATGCTAGCTATACATAGTAAGGATTCTCAAACCTGTACACATAAAAGATGTTATTTATTGATAAATACTTTATCTACAAATTGTTGACATACATTTATTGCATATATGCATACATACATATCCATTTATATCTATACATGGAATGTATTGTTGCATGGCGTTCATTATCTAGGCGAGATGTTGATTACCATTTACAGTGATGTTATAATTTACCTTATACACATTGTATACATAAAATTCTATACTTTATTAGGGTTATAATGGATAGGTGCAATATAAAGTGAATTCAATGTAATGAACAAACTAATTACGATCTAGTATAAACATTTACTATTATGATTTATATTTGTAAATCATATTACGATTATATTTTTATATTGACTATTTTTATAAATTGTTTTATATGTTCTCTTTGTTATTTACTCGCATCGATGCATGTCAAATTAGATTAATCTTATCAATTGATATATTGCAAATATGTATATTTATTATAGAAATATCTATTCCTGCAGCGTGTGTGTATCAAATGTAAAAATATCAAAATATTAAATTATTCCCGATTATAAATGTAATGGTATACAAATCAAACCTTAATTTCATCATAAATGTAATGTAGACTAAATATGTATATTAATATAGCTTAAAGAAGCTTAAAGAAGACGGTTCTAAAGTTTTGTAACTCACTACTATATTATATTTCGAAAACTAAAATAATTAAAATCTTTGTATCTAATTAATTCATTTCTTTATAATATTATTAACGTTACCTAATCCATGTATTGTTAATTTATTTTGGTAGAGTCCTTTCATCCCATCCAGGAACTTAGATGGAGTTTTCACTTACAACCATATGGATATAATTTTCCTTCAAAGCAGCTCTCATTTTAAGCCATCCATGGTTTTAACGAGATCCGATCATTTATGTATACACACTTACATAATATCACTTCTAAATATTATTTTAAGATCTATTTTAATGGTCCGGACGAGGCTCGAACTCGCTTCCTACTGCTAGTGTTTAGGACTATTACTAAATTATTATAATACTTCTAAATATATATCTAAATATTCTTAAGTAAATGCCAACCTACCTATAGCTTTACCTTGACTACTCTCTAAAAACTAATGTAAAGCTGTATTAACATACACCAATCATCTGGTCTGGGGTCTATGGCTCAGTGGGACAACCAAAAGGTAGTAAGCCATATGTCTCCGGTTCGACTCCAGGCAGTTCTTGTTTTTCTCTTGTGTTTATCAAGAATTTAATAAACGATAAATCAAAAGACCTGAACAAAAATGTTACTATATGTATTGTCCGGGACCCCTCGCAGTTATTTATAACATGTATGAGTTTATGACTTCTTGAGGATTCCTTTTTTATCCGCTATTTGTATTGTATTCAATATATATATGAGATTTCAATGAATAATTATTATTATGATCATCTCGTATGCATTACATGTGCCACATAATCGTCCCTTAACACTGACTATCTCACTCCGAGGTTTGTCGTACATACACCTAATAAATAACTCTTTATCTTGTAGTCTACGGTAACTAGATTCAGCTATTAACGTAGATGGTATCTATTCATTACGTCTATATATATAATGTATATGTGTACCTATCGTAAAATTGTTTAGTAGTATACTATTTACAATAAAACAAATCAGAGTTTTTCTAAAAAAATTATTACATTTATTCCAGACAAGAAACATTAAACTTAAATATCCTGACTCTAACTCTTGTGAAAGTTAGTGTAGTTAGATTATTTAGTTATGTGTAGACTAAAATATACACATTCTATACTTACAATGTAATTATAAATTAGATAAAACTAACTGGTATTTTAAATTATCCTAAAATATATGATATATATTACGTAAATGCTCTATACAGTTGGTATTACTTCATATAATGATAATTTAGTAATGTGTGACATAGTTGAGTATTAGTGAGGTAGTCACTAATAGTGACTCATTATTATGTAATATGAATAACAAATATTTACTAGTATATTCATCAATATAATTTGAGGAAATTCTATGTATTGTTTAAGGTTATATATCATTAATGTAGAGTATTATCATTTCTATAATTATAATGAATTACTTACCTTAAACCAATAGGTCGAACTTGCTCGGAATTTCATGACTCGGTAATTATCTTTCGCATCCTGTATCACTTGATAGCTGATCTATATAGGTCTTTACAGGCCTACATCTTGAACTTTTTCCGTGATTTGGATACCAAAGTAATAGGTTACTGCAGGTCATGGCCACTCGATCTTGCTTCTCCAGCGGTTTCAGGCGAATCTCATTCTATGCTCTTTATGTGTAGCTGATATATTGGGTATACCGTTATATTGAGTATTTCGTTCGTTTGCATTTGCCTCCAGGATATATTTAATGCAGCTCGTTTCATGCGAGTATATGAGCCAACAAGTTTTTTCTCAAGCGATGATGTAGTTTCCAGGTGATGGACCCATAAACAAGTACTGATTCGACAGCGGATCGAAAGATATATATTTCTAATTTATCAGTAGGAACCTAAGATTAAATTTCAGGGATACGTCTTCTTCTCCTTTGTGAGAGTGTAAATCCAAGATTTGAGTTTATATTCAGTGAATTCATTAATACGTAGTCGAGGCATAAATAGAAAAATAAATAGATAATGAGCTAAGGTATCACCTTATAGTACCCCAGTCGTGATCTTGAAAAAGGACGTGTCTCCATCGGGTGATCTAATCATAGGTTGTGTATTTTTGAATAGCATCATGATTGCGTTACCCAGCAAATAATTTATCGACGCTTTTGGACGCTTTTGAGAATTTATGGGCGCTTTTTCGACGCTTTGATTCCGAATCGATATATTCGTCGCTTTTTCGACGCTTTTGGGCGCTTCAGTTCCGAATCATATTGAATTCGTCGCAAAATCGACGCTTTTGGGCGCTTCAGTTCCGAATCGTATTGAATTCGACGCTTTTGTGCGGAAATTGTCATCAAAGCAATGAATTAATTCCGGAACTTTTAGGCGCAAGGCGTCCAAAAGCGTCGAATATATTGTTTGCTGGGTAGTGACTTCTTCTGGAATTGCATACTTGATTAGAATATAATTCACCTCTGCGATTTATAGAGGCAGGCTTTGTAGAAATCTATGAATAATAGAATCAACGGTAGATTTTTGGATTTAACTCCCTCTAGGATACGACGAACTGTTTTAATCTGTCATGATATCGACCTATTTATTCGAAACCCTTTGTGGTTTTTCCATAATAAATAATCGACATGATTTAATGCGGACGGATTCTGTTTAGTAGCATTAGATAAAATATCTTGCAGCTATTGCTGTTAAAGTGATTCCCCTGTAATTTGTTGTTGAGGATAAATCTTATTTTTCAGGAATGGTAGTACCTATTTTTGTCCAGCTTTCTATTGGTTTTTGTATATATATACATTATTAAACGAATCAAGCAGGAAGTCCTGAAATTTATTTAGTTTCAATACTTCGATAGGTATTTCATCTAGTCTGGTATACCGGAAAGGCTATAGCCTTTCCGTTGTGTACACTTTTAATAGTTTTTCCGGTTTGAATATGCCTGTCTCTATGTTAAGTATTTTTGGTTTGGATTCAGATTCAGTATGTCCGTTGTTATTGGAGTTTGGTTATTCTATTTTTGAACCAAGAAGCTCGCTAAAGTTATTATGCCACTTCTGGATGCGTTCAATGTCACTGGTAGCCTTTAATTTGCCCTTATTTGATATATTTCGACCACTTACTTCATTTACTGCTTTCCATGCTAACGCCGATTTGTTATTACTAACTGCATTATTAATTTCGTTTATTTTGTTCTGAATATATAGTTTCTGTTCTTCTTAGTAGGGATTTACAATAATATTCGAGCTTGTACAAAACTTATAATATTTTCGGTCGTTGGCTGGTTATCTTTTAATCGTACCGCTTGTTCTAGAGATGCACGGCTTTCACACACATCATTCGTTTCACAGAGGTTGCGTTTCTTTTGTTTAGTCTTTAAAGGGATCACTTTGCCAGCAATTTCTGATTTTCATATCTTGAGTTAGAAGATAATGATGTTTTGTTGATTCGTCTTGAAGAGTTATAGCTGAATATCTATTTTTCACTTCGGTAATGAAAGTTTTTTATTTTATTATCGTATTTTAAGGTCGAAAATCGTATAGCTTGGTTTTACTTACATTTTTGATAATTTTTCTAAGACTCAGCTTTATGTTTGCTGATACAATACGATGATCCGAGGCTAAACTGATGAATGAATTATATGCTCTTGAGTTCTTTGCACTATTTTTCCACTTTGAGTTAATGATTATGAAATCAATTTGTGATTTTAAGTTGTTTGGTGAAGTATGATTCCAGGTTTGACCTGATCCTTTCTGGTATTGCATATCAATTTATTTTCATGTAAAAAATGTTTAAGCATAATGCCATTTCGAATTGTGGTATCGTGAGTATTCGAAACCGTCATCTTCACCGAGGTGAGATTTAAAATCACCAGCGATTAAAAGTAGGTTATGTTTAGGCACCTGTCTCGTTATTGCTGTGAGATCTGTATAGAAATATTCTATCACTAATTCATCACTGACTATAACATGATATTATTGTAGTATTTGGGTTACCATGTAATTGTATCGTCATTATTCGTGAAGTTATCTTATCAACTGTTGTTATTGTATTATAAGCTGTTAAGCTGACGAGGATTCTAATACCTCCCGTGGCATCATTACGGTTGTTCCTCCATGCCGATCAGATTTCAATTCATCAAATGTATGTTCTTTTATTAGAGTATCTTCGTGTATGAACCTGTGTTCTTGTATATATATACTACATATTGACCTGTTCTTACTGCTAAGTGAATTACTTCTGGTATTTTCCATATTTTGTGCAGTGTTTGAGTGTTTAATGTGCATTGTGTTTATCGTGGTCTTCGTACTAGCATTTATAAGTTGGGGTTTTATATTTATATTTTTCTTATTCTCAGTGGCTGACTTTTCGACTGCAACCTGAGATTAAATTACATGAGGCGCTCCTTGTTCTGCACGACGAGCGATGCGGGATGGATATATTGTCTATAGTGTTGTCATGTTTTGATTTAAGTAGCTAGATAACATGTGCTGTCGCTACTTCATACACATTTGCGTAATCCTGCTCGGGTGGCTAAAAAGGTACTATGCATGGACTTGGTCGACATTGATTTTGTTCGGCACAGCTTATTGCAATAACCATGGTTATTAGCAGCTAAATATAATTAATTAAATTACAAATATATAATATTAGTCCGCATTCACTGTGGGATACTCGGCTAAGAATTTCTAATTATAGAATTATTATCCATTGATAAATATTCAATGTTTCCATTCCATTAAATATTAACTTAAGTTATGAATTCATTACTGTGAATTATACTTTATTAATGAGTATACCTATACTAAGTTAGCCTCATAGCCCTTATAATCTTATATCAATAGATAAATGTTTTAACAAGATGCCTGGATATAGGGGGAAGTAACCGAATACGGACACACAGGTATCTCAGAAACCATAAATCCTACAAAAAAATGTTAATGAATAACATAAATATAATTATATAAATGCTATTATGCTAACAGTAAACAGCTAACAGTAATATCCTCATAATAGAAACATAATAGCATAACTAATGGCTTCAAATGTTTATATTTTGCTATTATGCTGCTATTATGTTGTCATTAAAAGTCTATTATGATATTATTATGCTGTTATTAATTTTAAAAGTCTATTATGCTGCGATTGTGTAGCTCTTTTAATAATAGCATAATATACTTTTAATGGCAACATAATAGCATTATAAATTAATAGCAGTGTAATAGACTTTTAATGGCAACATAATAGCAGCATAAAAGCAAAATGTAAACATTTGAGGCCATTAGTTATGTTATTATGTTGCTATTATGAGGCTATTACTGTTAGCTGGGATATTTGTTTAGTATTTTTTCATAGGCCTTCCACGAGAGCGTTCGTTTTCCGTTAGTCCGTTTTCCAGAGTAATACTTCACTCGCTACTTCGTTTCTGATTCTCCAGCAGTGACCGGAGAACCGCAGTCGTTGTTCGCGTATTGTATCTGTTACTCTTCAAACTCCGTACAATAGTACAACTCCTTATTTGTAACGTGGTCTCTCCATGACTTCTTTAACACAGCTCATGGCATTCTTGTATAGGCTCCATCAAATTCATCTATAATTTTGAAATTAGGGTCCAAGTTATAGAGCCATATACAAGAACAGTCTCAGCTGTAGCTTTAAAGACGTTTCTTTTGAGTTTACTTGAAAGGTTGGATTTCCAGATGATGTTCAGGCTATTCAAAGCTGCCTATAGGCATATACGTACGTATTCGCACTGCCGATTCTTACGCTTATATATATGCATACACTATAGTGCACTGTATACAAGTAGGCTTATATCCATTTACATTGGTTGGAATAACTATATATATATATATATATATATATATATATATATATATATATATTACCTATATGTGTTAATATTAATACATATCCATTAATCATAAACACTCAGTAATAATAATTCTATTAATAATAACAATACAATCGTGATTAGAATTAGATTGATTTCAAGAGTAATCTTAGCGAATCTTCATCTTCTACTTCCTGTCGTAATCACGCTCGCCGCACGCCATCACTCCGTGTACGATTCTGTGTTTACCGCGCGACCTTCACGAGTGCGTGCGTACCTACGGGTGCATGCCCAGCAAACAGTAAGAGCAGCATAATAGCAGCATAACAGCAGCATAATATCATTACAAATTAATAGCAGCATAATAGCAGCATAATAGACATTTAATAGCAGCATAATAGCACAATGTAAACATTTGAGGCTCTAGCATTTGCTGTTATGCTGCTATTATGCTGCTCTTACTGTTTGCTGGGTGCATACGGAGCTACGGGTATAGGACCTACAGTGATAGGACCTACACCTCCTATACGACCTATAGGTCCTATAGTGTAGGTCACGCTCTCTAGTGTCCTCTAGGAAGCGTGTTGAGTTGATTACACGCGCAAGCTGCGTCACACATAAGCACGTGAGACCGCATACACTACACACTACACTGTACACCGCATGCCCTTAACGGCGTACATCGCATGCGTTCACACTGTACACCGAATGCCTACATCGCACAACGCACGCCACGTACATAACAAGTGTGCGACACACTCCGCCGCCGCACGCGCGTACTCACCGCGCTGTGGTTTATTGTACGCGTGCGTTTGTATGCGTGCGGGTGCGACGCGCGCTCTCTCTCTCTCGCTCTCTCGAGGTCACTCCGAGTTAGCGCGTACTTACAACATTATTAGCGTCGTTTAGGGAGAGCATAAAGGTTATGTGTGATTTGTGTAGTAGTCATTGTCAACTTCACATTTAATAGTATATATATATATTATATTATATATTATATATTATATATATATATATATATATATATATATATATATATAATAATGTATTGAA
This sequence comes from Osedax fenrisi, assembly GCA_964019155.1. Classification (NCBI taxonomy): domain Eukaryota; kingdom Metazoa; phylum Annelida; class Polychaeta; order Sabellida; family Siboglinidae; genus Osedax; species Osedax fenrisi. The sequence goes on along the minus strand of OZ025243.1, from coordinate 19,794,309 downwards.
ATATGATGATAACTCATATATTCATAAAAAGTATTTTATTATTTGTATTAATTTATATATATATATATATATTCTATATTATTTCATTTGATAATTAAATTACAACGAATTCTAACACATGTATCATTATTATTATATTATTAATATTGACTAATATTGTAATCTGCATATGAATATATTGGAGGTATCGACCAAATAAAGGCTTTATCTGATCCTCCATAGATGCATGATATACATAACATGTATATATATATATATATATATATATATATATATATATATATGCCATGCTTGCATTTATATATTAAAATAACAATTGTTTTATTTCGGTGGAGTCCTTTCATCCCATCTAGGAACTTATAAGATGAACTCTATAGATGAAGTTTCCACGTATAACCATATGGCTCTAATGTCCCTTTGAATCCTCTATCATGTTAAGGCATCCATGGTTTTAACGAGAGCCGATCATTATATATATATATATATATAAAGTATACATATATGTATAATTATAATAATTTTATAAAAGCACTTCTAAATATTATTTTAAAACCTATTTTAGTGGTCCGGGAGTGGCTTAAACTCGTGCTCTATAGAGCAGTATAATGCATGTATGTCTTAGCCAACTGAGCCGCACAGCCAGTTATATATATTGTATAACATATATGTTACTTTAGTTGCAAACAAACAGTCGTGATACATTTACGTTCTGATTGTTTTCCGGACTAAGTTACACCAATCACGTGATGAACACGATCACGTGATGAATACGACCACGTGACTATAGTAAACACGCGCCGCACGTGGTTGAAGGTCGGGGTAGACGACCTTGTCGCTAATTAAGCGTAACACGCTATATCTATACTAAAGTGGTATGTCGGTCACTATATAGAATGTATACCGTATACGGCAATAGATAGAGTGCACGACGTGTACTGAGCTGCTGGTGATGATGTGTGCGCACACTTACACATGCACACACACACATACACACGCACACGCACACTTGGTATTTATTTAAACACATCATTATAGAATTATTATTATTATTAATGATGCGTTAAAATAAATACTTTCAACAAAAACAATAACATACATACCATCGCTATAAAGAAACACACACACACACACGCACGTTAAGAACAATCATTTTAATACTTTGTATACTATAATTATAATTATATTTGTGTGTATGGTTTAAGTTTAATATGAAGAAAACGTAAACAAAATTGAGCCTATATATACTGACCATATATGGTATATGTATGGTCTATAGTGACTATCACTATAGTGAAGTAAACGATACCAGTCAAATCTAAAGCATGATGCAGTCTCAGTCTCAGTTACCTAAAGTCTCAACTCGGTGCGGGCTCATTTTGTTAGAGTCTCGGCTCGGGCTCGTTTTGTTAGAGTCTCGGCTCGGCTCGGGCTCGTTTTTTTCCGAAAATGAAAGTCTCGGGTCGGCATCAATAACCAAAAGTCTTGGCTCGGCATCAAAAGCTCGGCATATTTTACATCACTAGTATGTTCAGTTATATCGCATGCGCTATAGCTATATCTATAGATCCTATAGGATATACACCCTACAGTTAGTACCCGATAGTAAACCGGAAGTTGTGTTTACACGTTAAATGTTTCCGGAATATTATACTGCAGTAGCCTGCATACATGTATACGTGATCCCTGACATTCATGTAGATCCACCTTATATCAAAGATTTTCCGAATGTTTATTTGATTGTCACTGTGTACATAACTGCACTGTACATTGTACATTATAAAACCTGTCTTTAAATATTCATACAATTCGGAATACAGCGTACACTTTACGCCATATAACCTATCTAATTAGTTATATAACCTATCTAATTAGTTATAGAAGGTAAACGTATCATCATAGAGCATTCTTCACTATTATGTGTTACCTATGTGCGTACACTTGTTGTGTGCACCTACTACACACACACACACACACACACACTCATTGTATAGCATACGTGTTAGGAGATCACTTTAGGTATTAGGTTGCAATCCATTTTATATACGTTCGATATTGAAAATGGGTTATAAATTATAATAGATGTATGTAAATGCATTTGAGGTAATAGGTTGTAAGATAGAACTTTAACCCATTCCTCGTACGTGTCCTATTAATAATGGCTTAGAATACATTACGATATATACGGTATGATAATATTTGAATAACTATGTAATGGGGTGAAACCTATTACCCCTTATTGTAATGTGTCACCGACCCGCCCATGGCCATGTCCCACATTCGACAGTATGGTCATGTTGTTTAACCCATTGCAGACTTATAATATGGTTTATAAGAGAAATAATGTTTACATTATAGCTTACCCCGATATATCAGTAGATATGCATTATTGGAATGCATGTATTGTGTTTATATAACTATGTCTTAAATGCGCACATCATATCCAATATATTCCGAAGGAAAATCATAAATATAGTAAAAACATCTTATCTATAGATATCTATATATCATATCATATCTATATATATATATAGACTAATTATAATTCGTTTGGATTCGAAGGTAAGTTTTCATCCGAGAGAATTCCTAACTATATTTGACCGGATATTCAGTAGTTAATACATAATATCATATACGGATGTAACGTTCAATAGATACATCAACAATCGGGTTATTGTAACGTGTGTTCCTGTGATAATACTTCAGTTTCATGTCGGCGTAATGAGTTAGTCTGAATAACTGGCATAATATCCTTATATATATATATAGTCAACTCTCGGTAAGTCTGACTATGGATAAGTCGGACACATTTAGTTGGTGTGGTTGGATTTGTATCTAGTTCAACGTTACATTAATCTGATAAGTCGGATAAGTTGGATTGGATAAGTCGGCATTTTCTATAAGTCGGATACATATTATTGTCATTTTTATGATTTGTATAATGGATAAGTCGGACTTTTTATAAATTTTCAGAAATGTTTACTTTAAATAATGTATATTATAATTTTAGTAAGTAATATTATTGAATACAACATTTTATGTTGTTGATTGTTGCATAATTCCGCATTTCGGTAACTTTAACTCATGCTGCGCATCTCATGTCTTATTTGCATGATATTTTAAATATCGTATAAGTCGGACATCTCGCTAAGTCGGACACTTTTTTCGGTCCCTTGCGAGTCCGACTTATCGGGAGTTTACTGTATATATATATATAGTTTATCGAGTGTTAACTACACACAAAATGACACGAAACAATAATTTAATAATAATTATTATTAAATTACTTATAATAAATGAAAAAAAAAATGTATGGTTCCACATCCCATAATCACAACAGTGTGTAATATATCGGTGGGTGACCTTTCCTCACATCGATAAGTTATAGCGTAATATGTTACGATGTCACAGTGACATTATCACTGTTAATAATAGCTGTATACGAGTAAGCTGACGTAAGCAGGAGTAAAGTAGGCGTGGTGATAAATGATGATTCGGCGGTAAATGCAGCACTAAATTTACGCGTGCATTTTGCGGTAGTCATAATAGCGTAAATATAGAGCCTGACGTAGAGATGTTATACTAAGATGTATGCAGACTTATTCTATAATGTTACTACTACGATGTAGTGAAGTCATTCAGATTGTTTATTTATAAAGCATATGAATACTTACGTCGTACGGACGACCACAATGTCAATGGATGACCTTGGGTGCCCTACCTACGTCGGTATATAACCTATAACCTATATATAATATGATACGAATGCCTATATATATAGGTATCACGACATACTATAATCACACTTATAATAACAGTCCGACGACTAAACATTGAGGTTAACACCCCCGTTAGATCACGTGGGACAGTTACGTCGTCACGTGGGACAGTTACGTCGTCGCGTGGGACAGTTACGTCGTCACGTGGGACAGTTAAGTCGTCACGTGGGACAGTTACGTCGTCACGTGGGACAGTTAAGTCGTCACGTGGGACAGTTACGTCGTAACGTGGGACAGTTACGTCGTCACGTGGGACAGTTACGTCGTCACGTGGGACAGTTACGTCGTAACGTGGGACAGTTACGTCGTCACGTGGGACAGTTACGTCGTCACGTGGGACAGTTACGTCGTCACGTGGGACAGTTACGTCGTCACGTGGGACAGTTAAGTCGTCACGTGATGACGCTGACAGTAGGTGGTGACGACGAGTGTGCGATGTAGAACTACTACGTAGGAGACGTACACACACTATGTTAACGTGTGTGTGTGTGCGCGCGCGTGCGTAGTACCAGGTGTGATCATTGACGTCACGTGTTCACACGTTTTAATCAAATACGATAAGGCCTAACCTATGACCTCGTACGTACACGAGGTCGTAGTTTAGGACGAGTGGTATTAAACGCAGCAAGTATGCGTTATAATATGGTATCGGTGTCGTAGTATCGTTTCATTAGCATACCATATACGGTATGTACGGGTACTATCACTTAAACACTTCCTGTTTAGACCGGAAGTCGTCATATGACACACGTGTATTGCGATGCGCTTCGATCCCGCATCAATAAAGTATGTATTTACATAGAATATGGAGAAGTTATCTTATGTAATAAAATGTATACACAATTATAGGCCCTCGAAATCTGCAGGTTTCGTGGATGCGTTAACACCGGCGCGGCTTCGAAGTGGCATTAGAGCCATATATGGTCATATGGTTTTTTATATGGTTACATGTAAAAATGTCATCTATTTACTGGGATTAATGTCTTTTAAAACGATAAAAATGTTGATTCCACCAAATTAAAATTAATAATAATAATATATTCTTACATCATTATAACTATACTGTATACACTATGCGTTAAAACGTACAACATGTACGACGTTCGTATACACAGTAGAGTGGGGTATATTTATACGTCTAGTTAGAATAGTTATTTATAAAAGTGTTCACTTTTAAGTACAGGTATGTATTGATCAATCATACATCGCCTACTTATATATATGTTATCCACAACGGCATCCTTGTGTATTAAAACATAATATAACATAGGTATTAGAATAAGCCATTATAATACGTTCACGATATTACCTATTAGGGTTGTACATAAAATAATGGATATTCCTAGAAATATAAATAAACATCAGTGTATTGTCTATTGACTATTATTCGTTTATTAGCTAGTATTATTAATTAAATTCCGCGTATTCCTCCTTTGCGTATCGGTAATTGTGTAAATAATAATAATTGTTTATTCTTACTGATCTATGTTTCTAACCAAATATATTAGATACTTATAGTAATTATATAGGCATTATTCATGTATGAATTATGTAAAGATCAATTATTACCTTTTCCATTCCATTCCATATGCTTTAAGAATCTCTACCATCTTCCCTCGATGTAAGGAATCGAAAGCTTTGGAGAAATCAATACAAAGGAGTGTAGCTGTTATAACAAATCTATAGATTATTTTCGTTTGCGCCTTCAATGATCCTTCTAACCGTGAATATTTGGCCAGTAGTAGATCTATTAGTTCTAAAACCATTTTGGTTTTTTCTTAATATCTTATCTACAGGTTCATGTTACAGATACATCTTCGGATCTTATTCTATTTAAAAGCATTAGATTATATATCTTTGCAGCTATACATGTTAGAGTGATACCACGATAGTTGTTTGTAGAACTTAAATCTCCTTTCTTTGGTAGCGGTATTATACAGCCTTTATTCCATATACTGATAGTTTTTTGCTAGTATACTTCATTGCAGGAAAATAGTAAGATTTCTTAAAATTTTGATATTTTCCAGATTTCCACAGGAATTTAATCTAACCCGCATGCTTTTCCATTTTTTATACTTTTTATAGCCTTTTCTAGTTCATATTTCGTAAATATTCCAGTTTCTATATTCAACAAATTTGAAATATTTGTTATAATTGATGTTTTTGATTCAGGTGGTTTTCATAAAAGATCTTTGAAATGATTGTGCTATAACTTTATTCTTTCTTCACCACTTGTTGCTTTTATCTTAGCTTTATTGTTCTTTTTCCTGCCAGTTATATCATTTACTACTTTCCAGGCACATGCTGATTTTTGGTTTGATACTGCAGTTTTGATTTCATATAATTTCGACTGAAGGTAGATTTCTTACTTAGTATCGTATGTATCATATAGTGCTTTTTGTAATAGATAATAAGAATTAATATTTTCTATAGTTGGGCAAGAGTTCTTTAATTGATCTGCTATTTTTATCATATCCCTTTTTAAACATATATCGGATTCACCCAGGGAGATCTCTTTTTAAGTTTTTCTTTGAAGGGGATGATATCAATTGCAGTTTCTCTACAAGAAGTGTCAAAATGGTCATACACATTATTTGTTGATATATTGGATGTTTCATCGTTAAGATTTTCAAACTTTTTTAAGACTTCGCAAATAAACTTTTTTTAAATATCAGGATTCTTTAGAGTTGTCCAATAATAGATTGGTGTTTTGATAGTCTTCTTTTTGTTTGATCTTAAACTTAATTTAAGATGGGCAGATACAATGTTATGGTCTGAAGCTATACTTTCAAACGATCCATAAGCTCTACAGTTTTTGCTGCTATTTTTCCATTTTCTATTAATCATTATATAGTCAAGCTGTACTTTATTTCCATTTGGTGACTTATGTGTCCATAGCTGGCCTTTCATTTTCTGATAATAAGTGTTAAGACATAGTATATTATTTTCTAAAATGTAATCTTTGAGAAAGATTCCATTTCTGTTTGATACTTCATGCAATGAGAACATGAATCCATCTTGAATTCCAAGATGAGCATTAAAGTCTCCAGAAATGATCAACACATTATGTTTTGGAATTTGTTTTGTGGCAGAATTTAGAATATCATAGAAATTGTCTATTTCCATGGGATCCGATACGTTTGTAGGGCTATAACATATTATGATAGATGTTTGTGGGTTTCCAATAAAATTGACGATCATTATCCTTTTGGATACTAAAGTAACGTTTACAAGAGAATTAAATGATATCTTGTTAATTAGGATACCGATTCCACCTGTAGCAGCGTTTACACTGTTTTTCCATGCTGAACCTGTTATCATATGCCATTCTCCAATAGAATATTCTTTTGTATCGACATCCTCGTGTATAAATCTATGTTATTGCAATCAAATTATATCGAGTTGCGTAGCATTTGCTATGGCAATTATTTCATAAATTTTATTTTCATTTTTTAATGTCCGTACATTGAAGGTGGCAACTCGGAGAACTATACTTGCTTTCATTAGAAATACATTTGGTATTGATTTGATTTGATTTTTACATTTTGTAGCTAACTTATCGACTGAAACCTGAGTAGGAATTGCAGGACGCGCTCCTTGTTCCTCGCGTCGAGCGATGCGGGATGAAGATATTTGGGAAGTCGTAATCATTTTGCTTTCAGTAGCTAGTGAATAATGTGCAGTCGCTACTCCATACACATTTGCGTAACCCTGCATGGGTGGCTAACAGGTACTGTGCATTGCCAAAGGGCATCCTGGATTTTTGTCCGGCACAGCTTATTGGTTATTCGCTGCTAACCATTATATATAATGGCCATTCCCCTATCCGCAACCTGGGGAGCCGATGGGTTGGAGTTGTCATCACCACATCCATTACAATACTATTTAGTATAATATGAATACCCATAAAAGATCAATTATACTATAGTATAATACTATAGGTATACTATAGTATATATATAGGCATGCCTTAATAGTATACTATTAAATATTCGCTATAGGGAATACCCTACATTATAGTTTACTTAAAGCTTACAAATAGGTATGCTATAAATTATATTCTAGTTGTATTATTTTATTAAACGCCTTAAAAATGAATATTTTAGTTTGTATTATTAAATAAATTGTCATTGTTAAATGTATTATATATATATATATATATATATATATATATATATTATAGGTATATTAAAGGTATTCGCGTTTATTTGCATCGGTTGATATGCGTATGAGAGTGTTTGTACGTGTATACACTGTATTTGTATGAATTATACCTATGTGTATCTATTCGGAAGGAAAAAATAGTAAAATTTCAAAGTAAATATTAATTAATGTATAACATTACATTTACTATTAAATTTACTAGATATTAGTAATCATATACGTATATATTATTAAGCATATGTGCTTTATATACAGTGTATACACTATATGTATACGTATATATATATATATATATATATATATATATATATATATATATATATATATATATATATACGTATACGTATATACGGGTATACGTGTTAATTAATAAAATTATTAGTTTTTCGGATTTTCAGTATATATATATATTTATATATATATATATGATTTATATGTATTGATGCTATATATACACACTTAATGTGTACGTGTGTGTAGGTTTCTGTGTAGGTATGTGTGTGCAGGTATGACGTATTTAGAAGGGGAGGTTTCACGATTAATAATTGATTATGAAAATAACAATAGATGATGCCATGCTAGGATAACTACTCACTTATAACAATCGTTTAGATACCTATTGATTCCTATTATCTAGCAGGTTTTGTAATGTATGCAATACATACTATGCATTATTTATACATTTCTATTATTAAGCATGAGTGCATTTTTACAGAATACACGCATATATGTTTATAGCATACATACAAGATATCTATAGCAGAACTAAAGGAATATGTGATCTACTTTGTTTGAATTCATCATGTTAACTCATACATAACCTATATATATGGCTTCGAAGAGGTAGAGGAACTAGAGACCACATTTCTAACTTGAGATGGATGATGAAAAAAGCTAGAGATCATCAAAGAGAACTTTTCATGTGCTTCATTGACTACAAAAAGGCATTCAACTGTGTAGATCATCAAAGACTATGGTGCACTCTACAAGACATGCATGGGAGTACCCGAGCATCGTATAGTAATGCTGAGAAATATATACACAAATCAAGAATCGACTGTAAGGACAGAGTATGGTGAAACAAGCACCATAGATTGGTAAAGGAGTACGGTAAGGATGAATCCAATCCCCATTACTATTCAATATCTATGCAGAAAGAATAATGCGAGATGTCCTGGAAAAGTAGGATAAAGGCATTGGTATAGGTGATAGGAAAGTTACCAAACCTTATATATGCTGAAGACACTACATTGATAGCAGCAACAAAATATTATCTTACAAAGCTAATTACAACAGTCAAAAGAGCAAGCGAAGAAGCCAGATTATATTTAAATGTCAAGAAAACAAAGGTGATGACTACATGTAAATTGGACAATATAATAGTAGACGATAACAATATCGAAATCATTGATACATTTATCTTCCTGGGATTTCTAATTACAAATGATGGAGTTATCGATAAGGAGCAACGAAGAAGGCTGACAATGGAAAAATGTGCCATACGAAGTCTGAAACTTATATTCAAAGATAGAGGCATTAGACTAACGACACAAATAATGATTGTTCAAACACTGGTATTTCCAAGTATCCTTTATGGAGCAGAAACCTGGACTATCAAAAAGGCAGATAGGAAAACAATTGATGCTTTTGAACTATGGTGCTGGAGGAAACTGCTCTGAGTTACCTACTTAGATAGGAAGATAAATACTGATATAATTGACATAATACAACCTTAAAGAACATTCGAATCCAGAATTGTCAAGGCTGCCCTTTCTTTTTTCGGACACGTTGTTAGATCAGATATGATGGAATTGCAAATGATGCTGGGAAGAATATAAGGTCAGCGAGGGAGAGGCAGACAATATTTCACATGGCTAGACAATATACAAAAATATCTCTCTAAAGATATTATGAATCTCCGACTATATGCTAGAGACAGAGCGGGATGGAGAATAGCTACCATGTATGTCGCCAGTGGTCGGTTTCGACACGAAGGCACAAGGTAACAAGGTACTATATATATATATATATATATCGGCTTCGAAGGGACATTATAACCATTATGGTTATAAGTGAAAACGTCATCTAAGTTCCGTGATAGCAAAGCCCGGGCTTTGGTGATAGGTTGAAAGGACTCCACCAAATAAAAATATATACTGGCTATATTAGTATAACATAATATATACAAATATTGTACGTTTATATATATATATATATATATATACATGTGAATGTATAATTATTGTATAATACAGGTATTATATAATACCTGCAGGTATATTTACAGTATCTATAGGTATATGTATATAATATATATATATATATATATATATATATATATATATATATATATATATATATATATATATATATATGTATGTGTGTGTATGTATGACGTACATTATGAGTTGTACGACGTACACTGTACACTGTACATATGTAAATATATAATTGGTTAAAACAATAGAAAATAGTCGATATTATTTTTAAGTATTCTCTCTATAGAAGGATTCAAGTAAATAAGTCCTATATTACCAACAATCATACTTATGTAATATGAACAATAAAAAATTAACAGAAAATAAAAAATGTTCTAATAAATTATTATATATATATATGTGTGTGTGTGTATGTGTGTGCGTACGAGGCACATTGTGCGTGCATGTTCGTGTTAGAAGCAATGAGTGTAGGCATATACACTGTACAATACATGTACAATACACTGTACAATACAGTGTGTATGCCTGCACTCATGTACACTGTACATGTACAGAATAATACAGTTGTCACGAGATCAGATTTATTATTCTAGAAGATTCTGGTCAAATATTCTTATGAACTCTCGATTACAATACACTACCTATACGTGTATATTACGTAATATATATATATATATATATATATATAATAGTTAAGCTATACAATAGATAGTATACTATCTATTGTATATATAGATATGACCTATACCTATATATAGGAATCTGTATATTATACACATAATCCGATAAGCCCGCTGGATATTATTACTATGCATGTATTGTTCAGATAACTGTAGAAAATATATTTCTAAATATGCTTCGCAAAATAATTATCTCTATAAAACATTAGCTTAATTTATAAACAACGTGGTTTGACATTGTAATTTCTATAGAAATATGACTTCGATAGAATAAATATATATATATATATATATATATATATATATATATATATATATATATATATGTATATATCTATGATGATGACTCATACACTATTACTATATAGAACACTGTTAATACTTGTATGTATAAAACGTATACGTTATTTCAAAGATTTTACGAAATACAATTTTGGAAAATATGTGCTTATTTGTATACACCCGGCCACAACCACACTTACATACACACCCGCACACTCACACACTATCAGTGAGTCTCACACACACACACACACGCACTTACATCACAGGTGAGCATCTCCGAACACTACCAGCGCGACCACGGTACACACAGCTTCGGTTCGGTACGGTACACACGGCTTCGGTTCGGTACGGTACACACACGATCAGCTGACACATCTCGATGACGTCATCACGTGACACTTAGAGTGATCGCTAGCGGAACAATACACTCACACACACACAGTAGAGTAATGGCGGAAGTCAAGATGACCGACGTTAGTGCGATGGCGGTTACCAAGGTCAAGTAGAGGACATTTATCGTATATTACGTAACGTGCTGAGCGATATATAGGGATATACCTGAAGTAGAGAGTGGGTAGTCTACTACACACACTCTCACACACACACATACACACACACATACACACACTATATAGGACGCTTACCCGTTACCTCCTATAATCTCGAGGTTCAGGATGAATTAAGTGATGCCTTAATGCAACAATTGTTGCTGTCCTCTTCATCTTTAGTGTTGTTCGCGATCATTAATATATGCATATTTTTCGTATATATATATATATATATGTATATATGTATGTATAATTAGTCGATCCCATTTACCGATTACGTCAGAACAAGGTTACATATGATATCATAAGGCGATCATGTTCGAATATCTTCAGCTGCAGCTGTGAAAGGGGTGTATTTGGGTGTGATATGGTGTGTTATGGTGTGTTAGTGGTGTGATATGGGTGTGATAAGAATATATTAGGGATGTGGTATGGGTATGATATACCACCCTATATGGGTGTGTTAGGAGATTGATGGGGTGTGATATCCATTAACAAGATAATCAAGTATGAAATTAATTATTCAAATTCATTTAAATGATATTATTGTTTACTAGTTATATATATATATATATATATATATATATATATATATATATATATATATATATTAAAAGTATGCGTATGCAGGAAGAGAACGACCGGAAAACACCCGAATTGACCGGTCTCCCAGCTTTACCTTCAGAACGAGGTCAACAGACGATACGAAATGTCGTCACTCCGGATATATTCTTCACCGACGAAGAACTAGCCTCGTCAGTATACAACCATTGTTACGTCATAAAGCTAGTTACGACCACGAGTTACGTAACCAGGCATTGCGTAATCGTATATATATATATATATATATATATATTTATATATACAGTCAACTCTCGGTAAGTCGGACTACGGATAAGTCGGACACATATGGTTGGTTTGGTTGGATTTCTATCTAGTTCTATGTTAAATTAATCGGATAAGTCGGATAAGTTGATTGGATAAGTCGGACTTTTCTATAAGTCGGACACATATTATAGTCATTTTTATGATTTTTATACTGGATAAGTCGGACTTTTTATAAATTGTCAGAAAAGTTTACTTTAAATAATGTATATAATAATTTTAGTAAGTAATATTAATGAATGCAACATTTTATGTTGTTGATTGTTGCACAATTCCACATTTCGGTAACCATTTAACTCGCGCTGCGCATTTCATGTATTATTTGCATGATATTCTGAATCTCGGATAAGTCGGACATCTCGCTAAGTCGGACACTTTTCTCGGTCCCTTGCGAGTCCGACTTATCGGGAATTGACTGTATATATAGTTTACAAAAATAAATTATATCGAGATTCTCTTACTTTGAAAAATACAGTAAGCATTGATATATATAAGAGATATAGATAAAGGTTAATTCCATAATACGTAGGACAAATGAATGCAGCTTATAAACAATTTTTTTAGTTATAATAATTGTTCAGCTATGTGGGTTAAAATTAAGAAATTAACTGATCATAAAAAATATAATACCATTCCGGTTAATATCTTTTATGGTAATATGTTTAGTAAAAGTGAAAGAAAAAATTCATTCAATAAGTTTGTTAGTTCAATAGCTACTGATCTACAAGATAAGTATTTGCCAATAGTTAATAGTGAAAATAGATCATCCTATTAGAGATATTTTAAAAATCCTCAAAAAAATACATTTTATTTTTCACCTATATCTGCTAATGATATTTTGACTGCTATTGGGGATTGTAAATCTAAATCTTCAATAGATGTTAGTAACATTGATATGAATATAATCAAAACAATTTTAATTTTATTTTAGATCCACTTAGACCTACTTACAATATTAATTGAATCATGTTGTGACTCTGCTATTCCAGATAACATTAAAATATCAGTAATAATCCCCTTTTCTAAGAAAGGAAAACTAGATAATATGAATAACTATAGACCGTTTTCCTTATTATCACAATTTTCAAAGATTTTAGAGAAAATAAGTGCTAATAGATTTCTACATTTTATTGACAAACATGATGTATTATATACTAAACAATATGGTTTTATTAGAAATTCGTCAACTTCGCGCGCACTCTAAGATCACTATAATCGTATTGAATCACACTTAGAAAGAAATAATAAATTAGCCTAATTATTTCTAGATCTAAAAAATGCATTCGATCTTGAAGATCATAAGATCTTATTAAGATATTATTTATATCTTATAATATCTTATTAAACAAGTTATAATATTATGGTTGTAGGTGTACTACTAATCTTTTAATTGAGAGCTATCTATAAGATATAATGTTAACATAATTGATAATTATCAACGAGAATAGATAACAAACTTTCTGAAATACATATTATCAATGTTGGGGTACCACAGGATCCATTGTTGGTCCCTTACTTTTTATTTTATATATAAATGATATGTATATGTCCTTACATAATTTAAATATAAATATTAATCTCATACTTTTTGCTGACGATACATCGGTTAACATTAGTGAACAAAGTAATAAGACTCTATGCAAAAGTTTAAATTTAGTTATTTTAAATGTACATGAATGGTTCACTAATAATAGATTAATATTAAATATTGATAAAACAAAAGTGTTACCTTATAAAGATGCAAATATTATTAATGGTATATCAATTAATTCAACAGAAATATGCTTAGTATCAAGTTATACTTGTATTGGAGTTATTTTAGATAATAATTTAAATTTTAAAGTACATATAATTAAATAAAATTGAAGTTATCACATGTATAATATATCACATTATATATATATATATATATATATATATATAATGTATATATATATATATATATATATATATATATATATATATATATATATATATATATATTAAGAAAGCTGATCTATTTACCAATATATATGTTAAAGCTACTTTACAATTCTTTGTTTTTGCCTCATATCATGTATTGTTTAGAAATTTGGGGAAATAATTTTAATAATAACCTTCAATGAATGTAAAAAAAGGCTTTTCGAATTGTAAATAAAAATATCTTTCAAATTATCAATAATATTTTTATTTTGACTAATACTAGCAATTTATTTTTATGTTCTAATATATTAAAATTTAAAGATTTATAACTTATAAAAATATTTTATTCATGCACAATGTACATTTAAAGATATGTCCAAGCAGAATATAATTATTAATTCCTAGATATAACAATTTATACAAAAATATTTTTTATAATTTCAAATTACCTTATATAAAATCAATCCGTCATCATAAATCATTATCATTTAAAGGCCCTAAATCTTGGAATAATTTATGTCTAAATAAATTATTATTTACAAA
This sequence comes from Osedax fenrisi, assembly GCA_964019155.1. NCBI lineage: Eukaryota > Metazoa > Annelida > Polychaeta > Sabellida > Siboglinidae > Osedax > Osedax fenrisi. The sequence continues at coordinate 19,779,307 of OZ025243.1, read as the reverse complement.
AATGTATATAAATATTTTTTTTAAATATTAAAAAAACATCTTTTATCAAAATACGAATTTTTTTTCTTTTTTACGGTTACTATTTATTATACCTTAAGGTTGAATTCAGTTTGTTTTTTTTAGTTTTTATTTTTATTTTTTTATTTGTTTAGATATTCTATTCCATTTATAGTGTGACATTCAGAATTTAACTCGTTTCTGTGCTTTTTTATATAACTTTACATCTTTATTTATAAACTTGACTTATTTATATATATTTGTTATTCTTGACATCATTTATTTTTACCTTGACATATTGATACATATTTTTATTCTTTACATTTTAATTATTTATATTTACATTTTTTAACTGATGAGAATCTAACTTATCTATAGATTCTATAGAATATGATTATTAGGAAATTTCTCGCAAGAAAAAACAAATACATTTGTTTATTAACTTCTCCATTATATCATCCTTTACAACATGAAATAATAAATCTGATTTATTTATTTATTTATATATCGATACGCGTATATAAATATATTTTTATTTTGAAATAAGTAAATAATAACCACAAAGGTATATTTCCTATACGCAATATATGAACACATGCACTCTTGATAATGTTATTATGTTTGCACAGCTCCCTTGTAATGATATGATATACTTATAGGTAGGTAAGTATACTTAACTTATTATTTACTATCCTATATTTAATTAGTGATTCCAAATGATAATCTAAGTATAATAATGTATTATACATTATTTCGCAATAAAATTAGACATATTTAAATATTTTTTCTAAAATTATACCAAATTCTTGCATAAATCTATTTTTTATTTTCTTTTTCTATTACACTTATTCCTAGTGTATTAATTTGTAACTTTGTTCCTTAACTTTGACTATTAATTAATAGTTAATGCTTTATAAATTATAATTTATAATGTATAGGAACAGATATATCTGCTTATAGAGAGCTATATATATAGCGTACAGTGTACTGTATACAGTGTACGGCGTACACTGTACGCTCTATATAGCCCTTTATATTGTTAATAATAAATAATTAAATAATTAATACTCAGTTTAAAACCCATACGTTACCCTATAGGTATCTATTATCTATTATCGCAAAATGATTGATTTTCATCTTTCGATGTATTTTCTGTCAAAACAGGATCATTTATATTTTTATTTTTCATCGGTCAAAATAGAGTGCTGTTAGTTTAGAGTTCTGATACTTCGATTTCATCAGTCTGGAGGAGTATAATCGAAGGACGGCAATTCGACGGACGAAAAACTGTATTGATAGTGATCCGTATGAGAAACATTTCAAAAGATCATAAATAAGTTGTTCTAATGTATTAGTTAAATGCTATCTTACTTATTTTTTTTGATAAATCATTTCACTCAAATTTAAAATAGATTATTTAACAACAACAAATTGTATCTATGATACTTAAGCAAATATATATTATTTACTCGATATCCTATCAATAAATAGACACAACTCACTTATTTCATTTAATTGTACTGTGTATACACTATACTTCGCTGCATCCTTTGATGAAATGTTTCCTATTTTAATACGAGTTATTAGTGCTCTAATATAAGGACATATCCTTGTGATATTCTCTGGAATACTAATGTGGTTGTTATAACTTATTATATTATAACAATGTACTATTCATAATATATATATATATATATATATACGTATCCCCACCTATTATATAATATCTAACTATGACGATTATGGCAGGTGATATTGACACGTGCCCCTTTTGTAGGAGGACGGGCAAAGGGGGCGAAGGAACACCCGAACACGACATCTACATCGGTATTTCCGGTGTGGTCTATGACGTCACCAAAGGGAGACTATTCTACGGACCAGGTACACCTATACGCATATGTATAAATAGACAAATACGTCGTAGTCGCTCTTTATTCTCATTATTTTTAATAATAATCAATAAATAATGATGTATAATCAGTGAATTCTACTGTAAATAATGCGGATAAAGAACAAATATGAATAAGATATTTATATATATATATATATATATTTATATATATATATATATATTTATATATATATTTATATATGTATATGTGTATGCATGTGTATGTATATATTCACGACTACACGTGTATGCATCATAGATATAAAGAAAGTTTATTTTCTTTATATCGATGGTATGCATATGCGTATACACTTATAAATGTACGCACAGTAGCACGCGCGCACACATCGCAAACTACTAAAACCACGTGACTGAGTGACTACTACTTCCGGTGCTGCTAGGCGGTCCGTATTCGCCGTTCGCCGGTAGGGACGCCACTATAGGTCTGGCGACCTTCAACATCTCGAGGATGAGGCGGCAGAAGGGGGGCAAGACGTTCAAACCCCTTCAGGAGAAACACCTGCGCAACGTCGACCACTGGACCAAGTTATTCACCGGTTAGTAGAAGGCGCTACCGGTGGCGAATTTTACTACATAGGTCACGTGGCTATGATAACGTGACCTCTGTAGACGTTACGAGGGTCAAGGTCGAACAAAAAGTAAACACTAATAAACTAAACACTAATGCGGCGCCATACAGGGGTGGTCTATGCATGCTGGCCAGTCACGTGATACGCTAGTATTTCTAGTACTGAGCATAGTCACGTGGTGCGGTGAATACATTGACCAGTCACGTGGTATGGTAGTAGTAGTAGTACGCATGCGGCGTGGGAGTGACTCGTGTGTAGTTCTTATTATATGTAAGTATATCCGTATACGGGTTATTATCTCAATCGATCAGTTTATCGGTAGCGCCAAGGACATGACATTGACTGAGGTAAACCTCTATCGTATACCATACATATATATATATATATATATATATATTGATATATATATTGATGCGTGTGCGGTGATGCGCGAATTGAAGCCGCACAATATCGACGATTACTATCCTAGTAGGATCAAAGGGCTTTGGATGTATTACATAATATAGATTTTACATTTTTTACAGTTATGGGCATACTATTGTAATGGAAATGATCCTATAGGATATTAACTATATATAGTATACACGTAGTGCGTCACGAATGTGAACGTGTATGTGTATAAGTGTGTGTGTGGGTGTGTGTGTATTTAAGTGTAAGTGTGTGTGTGTGTGTGGGTGGGTGGGTGAGTGTACATGTATACAACGAACCATTCAATTATTGTATATTAGAGATATATTAATCGATTGGAAAATATCCTATCAGATTATACGCATACATCACATTATGAATAAATCATATTATAAGGAATGAATCATGCTAAGGACATGCAAGGACACTGATTCCCCGAGATAAGAAATCAATATCTTTATTTATTGTTATTCGAAGAATGTTTATGTCGTATATATAAATAAAATATAGGTTATATATTTATTATATATATATATAAAAAATATATATATATATATATATATTTAAATGTGTATTATAATATTGTTTATATTTATATTAAGTTCAAGAATAATTAACTATTTATCTCGTAAATCCAGTGGATGTATACATACAATACAATACAATACACATACATATATAAATATATATATATATATATATAATCGATATATAACCTATATTTTATTTATATTAACGACATAAACATTCTTCGAATAACAATAAATAAAGATATTGATTTCTTCTTTAGGGGAATCAGTGTCCTTGCATGTCGTTAGCATGATTTATTCCTACAATCTACTGTATTAACGATATTTTATTTATTTATTTAATTTGAATCAGACATGCATAACCGAGGTCCGTATACTCTTATAGAGTATATATACGTTATATGTTAGTTTTAATTATTGTATACAATAATTAAAACTAACAACAATTAAACGAAAACGAAATCTAAAATATTATCTAAATACAGATTTATACCATAAGGTAAATAGTTGCGAAGGGCACAAGATATTATAATAATAAAGTTGAACAATTAACGAATTACGAGAATTTCGTATACGTTGATAAAGTGAATTATATGATTTACGTAGTTTAATTGTTAAATTATTAACATTATCATATAAAAACATCAACGACGCGCTATTTCGACGCTTATATGTCATCACTATACGATAAGCGTTATTATATGCTACCTTAATTTTTCGCATATTGACCCTATTCGGTAACCATATACTACTAAGGTAGATATTTGAAACAAACGATTTAAATAGAATAATCTTAGTAGCTTTATAGCAATGGCTAACATTATTCGCTATCATATAGCTTTGTTTATATAGCTGTTTGATATTACTATAGGGGAAAGTCCCCGATTACCGACCCCTTCTCGTATATCAGTAACTATAAGAGATATCAAAAAAATAATATATACACGAACTGTTAGTAATTGAATAATAAATATGAATAAGTATTTTGTTTTTTTAAATATTTAATCCTACAATTGTTATTTGATAAAATGTAATATTATATTTTTACTTTTTAAATATTTGAATAATAACTTTTTTTTAATCATTGTAAATACTTTATTATTTAAAAGAAAACTTAATACAGAGCAAAATATTGTAGATTAATAAAATGTTTATGAATATTATAAAAATAATTTAATTTGAATAACTATTAACCAAGATATATTAATTATAGCAACCCATATCATTTTCATATTACCGACCCCCTAAATTACCCTAATACCGACCCCATGTGATTTATAATATCCAATCAAAATAGATCCGTATTTTACTTTAAAATATGTCGTAAGTTGTTTGTGTATCATTAATATAGATTTAGGATCCATGATTCCAGTTGATTATATACATAGGTGATTAATAAATAAATATTAAATAATAATATAAACTATTTGAAAAAAATTACTATAAAGTTTAAATGTAAATTAAATATTACTATTAAAACATAAATTCAATATAAAATAAATTGCGTGAATGTTATAACTAATTATATTCATGTATATATATACTATTTTTATTGGAAATTATAATACTATAATTATTTATACCACGATTATTTTAGGGGGTCGGTAATAGGGGAAGGGGGTCGGTATTAGGCACATGTATCCGATTACCGACCCCACTGTTTATTCTTGTAAATATAATTATATCAAAAATTTAAAATAGCCACATTATCCATTGCCATAATATTACCCTAATTACAAAATTTCAAATAAATATATTTAATATTGAATAAGTTATTACAAATAATCATTTAGGGGTCGGTAATCGGGGACTTTCCACTATATATCAATATCATCATATATATACAAAATGTACCCTGGATAAACCAACACACTGGGGGACTAATAAAGTATGATGTAATGCGGAGATACGATTATATATATATATATATATATATATATATATATATATATATATATATATATGTATCTAGCTTATAGGCTTGAAATCTTTATCGGTCGACAATGCACAATATATAAGGTTGACCGAGATCCGATATATAATATATATATATATGTATATATATATATATATATATATATATATATATATATATATATATATATATATATATATATATATATATATATATATATATGTGTGTGTTTATGTGTGTATGGGTGTGTATGTTTATGTGTACATGATACATAACAATTGGAGACTACCACCAAAGATTTTTCAAAACAAAGATATAACCAAGGACAGATATATATATATATATCCTTGATATAACACTCGCTATATTGCGATGTAATTAATAACTACTACCTGCTGCAGCTAGCAGTAGTATCGAATCACTGATATAAATGTAGGTTCGGCGCGGGCTCAATGCAACACTTTTTCATTTACTTTATTAAATGACATGCAATATTAATTAGCTTTTACTCGCAACATACATATGTATATCATTTAAAACCAACATATCATATTGCTTAGTTATATATTAGCAATGAACAATTTGTTATCATCATATAAATAATAATTTAAAACATATTATTTCACATTTTAAAAGTGTATAGTTTGATATGAATTTATGTTATAAAAAATAAATAGTTCCTAAAATTAACCCGATATAGGTGGCGCTGTATGTATTTTGTATACAAAATAGAATTACACGATTTCGCTTGTGTTATATCTTTATGTGGAGAAATAGTTGATATCGTTGTATCATGTCTGACATACTAGGTATGGCATATCTGACATACCTATATGCGTTGGACCATCATCAAAGTGTTCTCCAGACTCCGTTCAGGAGGGATCCTACCAATTAAAGACGGAATCCGACCCACCTCCCACTAAATTAATTGTACAGAAATATATGAAAAGTTTTCATTGAAAACCACACAGAATCATATACATAGGGTTGCAGTGCAATATGTTGACTTGCAGACAGAATCCCGAAGAAATGACAAATCGCAAGGAGCAGATCGCTGACAAATTATCAATTATATTTTTAGTGAACTATTTGTTTATTCAACTAGTTAGAGACTAATGCAAATCGTGGTACCTCATACAATATTGGTAATTTATTTAAACCACTTAAATCATCTAAGTATAAACCTGAAATAAATAAACTACTAAATAAATGTAAGATTATAAATAAAGGTAATTGTAAAGATAGGAGTTAGAATGCTACTAATGTATTGTTTTTCTGTTTATTTTGTAACTGGATTTCGTAATTTTTGTAATTTTATAATATATATATATAGAAAAATAATGAGATAAAGTGCACAAAAATAAAATAAAATAGAACATCTTCAATTAGGATTGCTATATAGGATGGTAACCCTTGAGGAATACCTCAAGTGTTACGCGATATAATAAGGAGTCAACTATATATGTGACCTATATATATGAAGATATTCAACCTATTGAAAGTTCTGATGATAGTTCCTAAACATATATTTCTTAATCATTTTAAAATACATATTTATTTATAAGAAATTGAATACTAAATATAAATTATATTATATAATATATAACATAGTCCCTATATTTATAAATAATACAAAATGATGAATTAGATATTAATATCCGGATTAATATCATGAGAAGTGGGCATAGACATTAGAGTGACAATACACTCAATATCTATGTATGACGTACATTGTACGTGGGTCAATATTAGGATCATGAGGATTAAATGTCCATTGATCATGCTTAATTATAAAACAAAATAGGACTATTTGCAGAATAAACATATATAATTAAAGGTATAATTTATTTCTAAAATATATTCTAATTAATATAACTCTATCTATATATATATATATATATATTACAATAATTAACTATTCATATTTCCATATAGAAAAGTATGAGAAAGTAGGCCGATGTGCAATTGACAAAGAATTCGACGATTTGTTAACGAGTGTGGAACAGCAGAACAACGAATCAACGATGAAAATTGAAGAAAAGCCATCTAAATTATGTTCAATTTTATAAATTAATACTATTTTATTGTTTATCAAGATTATATTTAATAAAAAATGAATATATAAATATATTATTAACGAATATAATAATTTATAAAAATAGTTAATATAAAATGATAAAAATATATATAAATTATAATTTATAACGATACTAATATAGTATATGTTACATATATATTATTATTGTTATTTTGGTGAAGTCCTTTCATCCCATCCAGGAACTTAGATGAAGTTTTCACTTATAACCATATAGATCTAATGTACCTTCGAAGCCGCTCTCATGTTAAGGCATTCAAGGTTTTAACGAGAGTCGATCATTAGTTTATACACAATTATATAAGATCACTTCTAAATATGATTTTAATACCTATGTTAATGGTCCAGACGAGGATTGAACCCGTGTCCTACTGCCTGTGTGTCGGACACCTTAACCAGCTGAGCCACACAAGCAGTTCATATATATATACTATATTGTATGGGTAGTAATAGTGAATTTAATAGTTAATAATAAGAGTATTGTTGATATCTCAGCCTGATCTGACAGCCTGTAGATCTAGACATGAATGTATACAGTACACAGCAAGGTGTGTGTAGACAATTGAACAGAACCATGTACCCTAGGTACACTATTCAATATATTGATATATAAATAGTTGTATGTATGATTGATTTATTTTATAAAAATCATAAATCAAACCTTGTGCAGGATTTTGTAGGAGGTTTTCAACACGATTATCTATTTCTCTACCTGGTTTTATAATTCTAAAAGAGGTATATCATAGTGAAATGAAAGTAAATATAATTTAATAGTCTAAAATTAATATTTACATACAAATAAATGTATAATTATTAATGATTTTAAATCACTTCAATATTTATGTATAAACATGTTCCGATGTCTGCTACATGTCTAGAACATGCGATCGGAACTTCCGCTGACATATAGTAAACGAATCAAAAACTATCGGATATATCATCAGAACTTCTGATCATTCATCGGATATTTTTAGAACGTTTTAAAATATAATTGAACAAATATAATAAAATAGCCTGTAAGAAGTTCTGACCAATATTTCACTAAATAAAAATGTAATCGAAACAACGGATCGGAATATTTCATCGCAGCATCAGATGTGTTCTTAATGAAAATATTATGGAAATTTCCGAATATATTTTTTATTGTGAAATTCGCTTTATATAATTCGTTTTCTTATATTCTATATATAAATAATAATTAAGTTATTTAATATATTTATAATAAATTAACTATATTTAGGGTATGATATTCTTATATTCTATATATAAATAATAATTAAAAGTTATTTAATATATTTATAATAAATTAACTATATTTAGGGTATGATAGGTATATTCCATTATGAGTATACACCTGTATAATATATCCTTTATATGTAGAAAATAACTTCATTCAAATTTGTATGATGTTGTAAACTATTCAATGTACACTATTCATTTTCTAATTGATTCAGATTATATTCATTTGGTTATATCTGTTATATGGGATTATATTAAAATAAAAAATGAATCTGAAATAATTTCACTAATTAAGAGGTTTTTGTAATTTAGGTTTTCTCATCACTTTTTAACATACAACATATATCAAAATACTATCAAAATACACATTTACACATTCAAAAGAATCATCCCATTACAATATGTCTAAATTAGAAGTATTTATCAAAACTTAATTATAAAAATATGTTAAAACACCGGATGCCCCATATGCTTATTGTTTTGATTACCTAATAGTATAGATATTACTATAGAATTCAATATTAAGCAATATATAACTATATTATTTCAAATCAAAATTACGTAAAAACATATAATTCGATATGTTACTGAATATAAATGATAATAGATAGAAGCTACACGTTATTTAATTTATAAGTATTTACTTAAGATTATAATGAACCATATTATCGCATGTATTACACTGTGTAAATGTAATTTACACATAACAATAAGAAACATGTATCCTACAATAGAATATGCACAACAGATAACTGATAATACATCATTTAGAGAACATTTATAGTTACATTTTTACTTATATATTATAAATGTGGAAATAATCATACATTCATCATTATATCAGGCAATATTTATAAATTAAGAAATTCTTTATTAGTTAAACTACATCACATATTATTCCACTTATTAATATTATTTAACTATGGAATAAATAAAAATGTAAAATATAGATAACATACATATTTTATATATATATATAAATAAATGAAGAATTAAATATAATAAATGTTAATAGATTTAAAGTTAGTTCAATTAATTTATGTATTTAAAGTTATAAACCTATATATATATAATATTTATACTTTTTATATTTGTAATTTATAGATAAATAATAATACTTGATATTTATATTACAAATTTTAAATTTATATATAATTCTGACATACAAATATTTGATATATATGTATATTTAAATTTGAAATGAAAAGTTAATTAATTTAAACATCTAGCACATCTATTAAGGGGGTATCCACTACCAGTATTTCCGGAAATGTTTGCTAGAAAGTGATTTTCTAGTAAGTTGTAGTAGGATACCCCCTTTAAGGGCAGGCGTAACCTTCGTTTTTATTTTTTAGGGAAATTTTGTTTATATTGAAATATTAAAATGTAATTCATTATCTTTAATATGATGTATTATATATCACATACAATTAAACATAAGTGCTTCAAATACGAAGTTTAATCATACACCTATTCAAAAGTGTGGGATTTAATAATTAGAAAACATGCAAGTAAAACTTTAGATGCCAATATCTCTGGTGTTTTTTTTGTTCATTTTATTTTTTTTAAATGTCTCCATCTTTTGAACTCTTATATTAATCTTTATAAAATTTTCTGAGTATATACCTAATATATAGTTATTATTATATAGGTATGTAAGCTAATGTAAATATAATCAATTAATATAATTAATTGAAAAATAATAAAAAAAATCGGTAATAAATTTATTTTTAAATAATTTTAATATTATAATTAACTTTTATTTAATTATTATACTTTTATTATTTTATGATGTAACTATATAAATAGAGATGAATGTTATCTCGATAAATAAAAAAAAATAATATAAAAATACTAATAAATAGAAAAGATAGGGCCTGTTAAAAAATAGCTATTTTTCCCTATCTTTTACATGTAAACGCCGGCAAGGTTACGCCGGCCCTTAAGTTACTATATTTCCAGCATGTTACCGGAAAGTAAAGGGGTATCTCACTACAATTGTGGTTAACTCGCTAGAAAATCACTTTCAATCAAAACAAACATATCCGGAAATACAGGTAGTGGAATACCCTCTTTATACAGTTTATGTAATACACACAATTAAACTATATAGAATACATAATATTACTTGTTAATATCTATATTGATATGAGACTATTGGTAAGCTAATAATAATACATACGTCATTATTTAAAACCTAAACGTATAGTAAACCAATATTCTGATAATTTATATTATAATATTTATTATAAAACTTCTAAAATAAATTTAAATAGTAGACATTTATCAAGGTCACGAAAAGAGATAAAATAGAATATAGATAATTCAGCCGTTTGTAAAATATTGTATTTAAATTAAGAAGGTGACAAAATACGTTTCAAATTAACTCGACGCAATATTCGAGAATGATACGATATCATTTTGATTATTCGTATTTCTAAGTTAATTAAGTGAAGTTCTCGAATTCGGGCGCAATCGTTCGACATCGAGAAACTAATAATTAAATAGCTACGCGATAAGTATATCAGTAAAAGGGGCGGGACGCGGGCACACTAGGCTGCGTCTTCTTGTTCAGCCGGCGGCTCATCTCCCACAGGGGCGGGTTCCTCATCCTCCCCGGCTGCGGGGGCGGGGGAGGCTGGGGTTTCTTCTTCGGCGGGTTCAGCTGCTGCTGCGGCTGCGTCGTCATCGGCAGGGGGGGGCATCGGGGAAGGGGGCGTCTCCTCTACAGCGGGAGGGGCGGGAGTGGCACCGCCCCCGCCGTCCTCTAGAACCGGGTTAGACTGGTCGGGTTCTACGATCGGTGGCACGTTGACAACCACTTCGCCATCGTCCTTGTTCTCGTCGTCTTCACCTGGTGGCGGAGAGGTGCGATGTATACGGCAGGGTATAAAGGTGGTATACGGGTTGCACAGTGATTATATTGGTTGTATGTTGATTATACAGGTTGTACATTGAATATACGGGTTGTACAGTGATTATACGGGTTGTAGAGTGATTATATGTACTTATTCAGTGTACACTGAATCTAATATTAGTATATACTATAACGTAACTTCCTTATAATTTTCTTATAATTAATTATAATGCGTGAATATATCTTATTTTTGTGAAATAATTTATATAATTTGTATTTTCACAACAATATTAAAACACACCAACACTATTTCTATAATATATTCGTGAAATCACGTATATTATACACGATCCATATTTTACTGGGATATTTATACGATATCTCATTAAAATATCAATACAATCCTATATTCAAACTATTAAATTATAATTAATTATAATTATGATTCATCTACTTCAAAAGAATTAATCATCCATCACATAGCCACCTAAAGTGTACAGTTATATGTCATTAATAAAATCATAATAATGCACTATATAATTCAAAAAATGCATGCAAAATAATAATAATACAAATTATACCACTCTTAGTTTACCTTAATTTGAGTTTTCTTCAACTTTGTGATTATTATAAAGAATAATAATTATAAGATATGATAAATAATAATAGAATAAACAGTTTCTATATTTTCTATAAGCGATTATATTCTGATATCATAATATAAAGAAATGTTGATTATACTATCACAAAGATAATATGACCTGCAGAATATATTATGATCTATATATGGAGTAGATGTTTTATAAAAATCCCACGAAAGGTACTTGACTCATTAGGTTAATATGACTAAATTATTGGCGATAAAAAATTAGTATCTAAATATATCATTATTTAGTAAACTCATAAATATAATACATTTTAATAAATAAACTTATTTTAATTGTCAAGTTCAATTCTTTTATATCGTCTTGTGAGATAACATTTGTACAGAAATATTATAACATACATTTAAATTAACAAAATAATTCTGTAATTTTTATATAAATATTTTATTATTAATAAATTATAATTTTCCGATAAGTAATCCATTAGTACATTGAAGGAAAATATATTAATAAATGCACGATAATAATATTGCTTTCATATTTAATAATTGTTATACTGAGAATACTAATTAAAATATATTATTTAATAATATTTCAACATAATTTAAAAAAATTACCATTTATAATTATTGAATATGTATGTTTGTGTTTTATCTTATTATTTCAAGGACAAAATACAGTTAGCCGATATATAGAGCACGTATGCCATTGATAGTGGTGCACGAATATAGCCGTAGTAGTTATGATTTTATTGAACATTTTCATTTCCTAATCAAGCACTACCTATGAACGCGTGTACATAATTCCTTAAACACCTACAGTTGTAGGATAAACAAATATGTTTACTAAAATGTACTCGTATTTATATTACGCAATATATGTTCAAATGTTAATTAATATGTTAATTATATATTATAATTATAAATTAAAATCTATCACTGAATATACGCGAAGCTGTTCAGATTATATATAAGAATATTTATGCTAAAATGATATCATCACCCTTGAAATTAGATATGTGATATACAAGAATATCTATATATATATATATATATGTATATTTTGGCTGAGGCAAAAATAGTTATACTTAAATGATTAGTACCTTTATAGAAGTTCTGACTAAGCATGGTACATATATATTTGTATTGTTATTGTTATTTTTATTTGGTGGAGTCCTTTCATCCCATCCAGGAACTTAGATGAAGTTTTACACTTATAACTGTATATGGATCTAATGTCCCTTCGAAGCGGCTCTCATGTTAAGGCATCCATGGTTTTAACGAGAGCCGATCATTTATTTTTACACAATTATATAAGATCACTTCTAAATAATATTTTAAGATCCATTTTTATCAAATTAATTAATGGTCCGGACGAGGCTCGAAACCAGGTCCTACTGCTTGTGTGTCTGACGCCTTAACCACTCAGCCACACAGGCAGTTATTAAATAATATATATTATATATATATATATATATATATATATATATATATAATGATCTATGATAAACATAACTATATAATAATTATTATTTACTAGATTTTTGCTTGAAACAATTTAATATAAAGTACTTAGAATACCATCACACATACACACACACATACGCCATCGCCACCGCCTCCTCCTCGTGGCTAACTCTGATCCACAGCCGCAGCATCCATAGGAGCCATCTCCTCAGGGTCAGCCTCCTCCACGATGTCGGTGATGTGCGTCGCCTTCCAGATAGGGTTGCCCCTGGTTACGGTGCCGCCCTCTTCTTCTTCATCGGCCGCCTTACCCTCCGCCTGGTTGTGAGAGTGAGCGATAGTTAGCGAGTGAGTGGGTGAGTGGGTGGGTGAGTGGGTGGGTCAATGAACAAGTGAGGGAGTGAGTGGATGAGTGAGTCAGTGAGGGAGTGAGAATCATACATTATTACATTCACGACGAACGTGAACATACGATAATGTATATATTTTATATTAATACTTTTACGCACTACGTATGTATTATATTATATACTCTATTTACATATTAATACTATTTAAAACACAATATATATTATAATAATACTATTGATATTACATGGATATTAATAGTATGCAAATTATTAATCTATGAATCGCTAACACAGTAATAAATATAGATTAAGAGTTTTTTTTACTATCATTATATCATGACACGACATCGCGATGACAAGAACTATATTTATTATTAATGGAATGAATGTGACACCAACGAAATAGATTAAAACTATGAATGTTAATAGCGTGCGACGACGTAACAATGATGTAATAATGTAATTACGTAATAACGATGTAACGGCGATGTCGTAACCGTGATGTCTATAACCTACGACGGTATCGCTAAGGGTACGTTATTTGTGAATAACAGTGATTTCGTGGGGTGTGTACATATAAAGAGTAGAATTTACACTACGCACGAACTCACCGGTTACTATATTTGTAGCGGGAAAGTTGGTCACATGGAATGGTAGGTCATGGTTGGAGATAGCCTGCATGGCTCCACGTGCCCAACTATCTATGCTACACAGATCACACACACAGATCACAAACTACTACTACTACGTAGGGGGTGCGGGGTACCAACGTTCTCTCCGCCCACCGAGTAAGTTCCGTGCTGTTGACAGCCGATGTCAAACACGTATTTACCTCTTCCGTTCATCTGTAGAACGACAACGGATGAGTCATTATATTATATTATATAATATATATATATATATATATATATATATATATATATAAAGATATAGGATATAGTACGTAATCATATTATACTATTATTAAATAAGATTTATCATACTTTATCAACTGGTATAGAATAATGTTGAAATATATAAAAATGTAATATGTGTTTCGAACTTCCCCGATCTTCGTATATTGGATAGTCTATATTCTCATAACAACAGAATAAGATAATATAAATAAGAATATAAAAATAATATAGTTTAATTAAAAAATACTTGAGAAAATTAAAATTAAATTAAAATTGCAACTGAATACCGAATAAGAAGTAAATATATATATATATAATATATATATATATATATATATATATATATATATATATATATACTCTATTATTATAGATTATTATATAGTATCATATTTATATATATATATATATATAATAATAATAATAATAATAATATCAGCCAAGATAAATGATAAGGCATAGATCATCGAGTCATTTACCCTTTGAGATCATGAGGAAAAATGCTTATAATAAAAATGGATTAAATATATAATTATATATATATATATAGATACAAAATAATATATAAATAAATGAACTAATCAGGAAATTAGTCATTTAATCATATGATTACTAAATAATTTGATAATTAAAATAATTATAGAGATAACTTATACGTATATATATATATATATATATGTATAGATAAATAGAAAGTTACCACATCTCCTTTCCATGGTCCGACATATTTGTGATTCTGATGAACGAGTTCCCCGAGGCCTTCTCTCCTTCCCTCTCTCCACGGTCCTAAGATGTATGATTCGTGTGTGTGTGTGTAGAGAGATGTGGTTCATAGTAAGAGAAGTGTACATATGTATGAGGAGATAGTAGTATAAAGAGATGTGGGTGTATATAATAAGGTGGGTTAACTATCGATAAACTGATGAGAAATGTAAGAGGATATCTATAGTAAAACTGTGAATCAATCAAATGATTTATAGATCTAACATATTAGATATTTGGGATGTTCCAAGTTTAAGCTCAGTTTTATATACACAGGCTAATACATAGTAATAATAATAATATTTATTAGAAAAGAAATTATATCCGTTAGTTTTCTATTATAGGTAATACTCTAGATCTCCTAAATGGCTTCAAAATAATATATTAAATTTACTATTTTTGTCGCCCGTTATAATGATAGTGCTTATTTATTTGAACTTAGTTATTAGAATATATTAGAATTAGCTTTTTATTTAAACTTTAATAATAAACATAAATAAAATTACGCATTATATTCGTTCTTACGTTACATCGTTCCGACGTTATCGTAATAAACAGTGGACGGCGTCAACGCGCGTGGGCGGTCCCACGTAGCATTCACTACTCACCGGGTGGCCGCACTAACCGATGTACTTAGTGTTGGTGTCGGCGTAGGTGTAGTTGCCCTGACCGTGACGGACGTGGTTCGCCCACTCTCCCTCATAGGTGTCGCCGTTCACGTAACGATACGTACCGACCCCCGAACGCTGGTCGTCTATCCACGATCCTGTGTACAAGTGCGTGTGAGTGAGTGTGTGTGTGTGCGAGTGTGTATAGGCGTATGTATGCGAGTGTGTCTATAGGTATGTGTGTATGTGTGTGTGTGTGTGTGTAGGTGTGTGTGTATGTGTGTGTGTGTGTGTAGGTGTGTGTGTGTGTGTGTGTGTCTATAGGTATGTGTGTATGTGTGTGTGTGTGTGTGTAGGTGTGTGTGTATGTGTGTGTGTGTGTAGGTGTGTGTGTGTATGTGTATATATAGGCGTATGTATGCGAGCGTGTCTATAGGTATGTGTGTGTATGTGTGTGTGTGTGTATGTATGTGTGTGAGCGCGTGTGTATGTGTCTATAGGTATGTGTGTGAGCGCGTGTGTGTGTGTCTATAGGTATGTGTGAGAAAGCACTTCGCGATAGAGACGACGCAGTCGAATCACGCTGATAGAATTTCAAATATTATTTTTATTTATATTTATATTGATAATTATGATAAAGTTTAATGTAATATCTGTACTAAAAATATAACATATAATTAATTTAATAATATTGAAAATCTTAAAACCAAATATCACGACTTATAAAAGCTTCGGAAAATCTTTAAAAGGATTTATGATTATAAAATTATTTAAAACTATTTAACTAAGGTAATATAAACCTAAAAAAACAACCGAGATTGGCACTATATCATAAAAAAGCCGAACATAAAAAGTGGGCAGTTTAGGTATGGACTGACGGACATACTGGTATTGGAAAGTTTAATGTACTGCCCTTGTACTTGCCCTATCCGTGCGTTTATATATAAATTACCTATTAAATCTTTGACAAACCCGATATCGGATAAATGTTTTAAAACGAATAAATAACAACCCGATATCGCGACTGCTTTTGGTGTGAAACCAAACCCTTTGACAAGTTTATATAATCTCAATGATAATATATGTTACGACGTGAGCGCGTTGTACGACCTTCGTATCTGCTGCCGTCAGGGTAGATGAACAAGCCGTGGCCATTCTTCTTGTTCTTCAGCCATTCCCCGATGTAACGAGCCCCGTTCTTAAACCTGCGTACGAAGCGCACGCTCTTTAGTATTGGTTCTCCCACATCTATGCCTATATAAACCTATCTATGCCTTATATATGCCTATATATGCCTATCTATACCTATTTATACCTATATATACTCATATATTCCTATCGATACCTATCTATTCCTATATATATACCTATTTATACCTATCTATGCTCATATATGCCTATCTATGCCTATCTATGCCTATATATGCCTATCTATACCTTATATATAACTATCTATATACCTCATTTATACCTATCTATGCCTATCTATGCCTATATATGTCTATTATTGCCTATCTATAACTATCTATACCACATCCATACCTATATATGCCAATCTATACCTATCTTTACTCATATATACCTATATATATATATATATACTTATATATGCCTATCTATGCTTATATATAACTATCTATACCTCATCTATACCTATCTATACCTATATATATACCTATCTATACCTCATCTATACCTATATATATACCTCATCTATATGTCTATATACTCGTGTGCGTTATTGAATTACAGCGTTCTTATGAAGATATTTCTAGACGACGATTAATTAATAATCACTTAGTTATTATAAATCTCTTTCTAGTAAATTTCTCATTACTTTTTAAACTTTCAAATCATATTCAATATAGGATTTAATTTATTAATTTATTTTTTGGGTATATTATTTAATATTATTTAATCAGATATATTGTGATTATTATATTTTAAAGTGTACCAAATAAACATAATATTATTTATATTAATACCTGAAATGAGAAAAAGTACACAAATTAATTCTATTTAAAAAATAAATATTATTTACAAACAATAAATAACATTAAGAAATAATTATATATTCTTGAATAGATGTAATTTTAGTAGAAAATAACTGAAATTATTAGCATTAAAATTTCAAAAAATGTTATTCTAAAAACATAAAGCCTGGCCGACGCTTTTACTATTTACTACGTGTACGACATACGGTGTTGTCAACGCGTGTCGTGTATATCTAAATAGTCGTAACTCTATTCACGTTGAAGAACAAGTCACAACGACGCACAATACGATATTCTATTTCGAAGCACTTCACCGCGAAACATCGTACTACTATTAGAAACTAGTGAGCAACTAGCCGAACACAAATAAATATAATGATTATTATTATCGAACGTTCGACGCGTACCTGTAAGTTCCTTGACCTTGCCGCTTGCCGCAGTCGTACATGCCCTCGTATGTATCTGTGTTGGGTAGCGTGGCTTTACCCTGACCGTGCCTTTCATCCCTCTCGTTACGTTCGCCTTCGTACTCCTGCGATTACGAATAATATTAACACACTCTAATTTAGTTCATATGTGTGCGCCTTAATATAAGTTAGTAATTAAGTATATTTAAAGTATATACACCTACAATTATATATATGAATCTAGGAAAAAAATAACGGAAAAAGAAATAAAAGGAAAAAAAATAACGGAAAAAACTAACAGAATAAAATAACAGGAAAAAATATCAAATATGTATATATTTTATTAAGTTTAAAGCATTATTTTGTGTACACTGATATTTATTCATGGACATTATTGACTTTTAATACGATATATTATTTTCTTATTATAAATTATGATAAGTACACACTTTTACGTCCATGTTATACGACGATTTACGACGTTATACCGCCATTTTATGTATAGAGATAGCAAATAATGGGCCTACACAAAACTAGGCATGCAGAATTCATGAATTAAGGTTTATAGGTTTTTAGTCAAAAAACCTAGGTATTTCCTACATATTCTTTTAAATATTGATTATAATAAGATATATATTGATAATTATTATATAACAATTTTATATTATATACAAGATATATTAATAATATAATTTTATATACAAGAATAACTATCAGCCTATACATTATTATGTCAGCCTATAATAATAATAATAATATGTAAACATTAATTGGATATACAGAAAAAAGAGTTAATATGGAATATAGTACATACTATAGATACACAGGAATGGCAAAAACCCCAAAAATCAAAAATATGTTGTTGTGGTTTTTGGGTTTTAGGGTTTAACTGTGATTTTGGTGTTTTACTGATGTTTTTGAGGTTTTCCATAAAAAAAATAAAGGGATAAAATGATTAAAAGTATAGTTTATTATACAAATTGATAAAATTATAGTTTATTATTAATTTATTGTATAATATACAAGAATGAAGTATATTAATTTAATATATAAAAACAGTGATATCAAAATCATAAAAATACCTTATTTATATAAGGTTAATTTTTTAATATTTTCTATTGTATTATTTTTTATGTCATTTTATTCTATAGAATTGTAATAAATATTTTTTTTATTGAATCAATTTCTAAAGCGCTGCTCACATGAGCAATCTATTCCAGCAATTTCGCAATGGAATTCTTAAGAATTGCCAAAATGTGACTGTCTGAGTTTTTTCTGCGAATATTGATAAATGTTCTAATCCACAATTTATGCAATTGATAAATAAACGCACGCACAAGTATATTGACGAGTATTAATGTATACGTATTTACCGGGTCAATCTATTTATAATCGTTTACGATTTTAATTGATTAAAATTATGTTATTTAATAGTTAACGATCGTTTAATAAGTAATTAATAAATAATTAATAATAATTAATTAATAATTATAATTATAATATATAATTCCTTATATACTTATTAAATTATGAATATATATATATATATATATATATTACCACTTAATGATAATATAATAAACTTAAGTTCATAGGTTCATCAAATGTATATATTTTTTAAGAATTCTACTGAAAAAATAGATTGCTCATGTGAAAACCCTAAAATTGATACCGTTAGGGGATTTTGAAACTGGAATTCTTAAGAATTCCGTTGCGAAATTGCTGGAATAGATTACTCATGTGAACAACGCTTAAGAAATTGTATTTTTATTGAATTTAATTGTTTTCTATTGAATTAAAATGTCATGAAAAATATTATGTTTATTCTATAGAATTTGATTTTAATATTAATACAAGGGAGATTATACTACTTATTATATTCATATTTTAATATTATATATATATTTTATAACATTATTTGTATATTTTCTTAAAATCTAGAATTAGTTACATTAGGTAATATATATTATATATATCTATTAAAATTAAAATTATTAAATGTATAATTTATTAATATAATATAAAAAATCGAAAAACCACAAAAAATATCTAAAGGTTTAACCCAAAAACCCAAAAACCCAATCTCAGCCAACCCTGTATATACATGAATATAAATATTTATTATGAATAAATTTAAAAAAAATTAATTACATTAATAGTGTATAATTAAATATATTAATTAATATTGCATTATCTTCTGAATATAATATAGTATTATTATTATTACCATAATCACTAAAAATATTAGCATCATCATTTAAATAAATATTATAGTAATAAAACATATTAAATAATTTGTGTAGGCCTTTATATAGTATATTATATAATGTATAAAATAAATTTCTAAAAAACATAAAATATAAAAAACAGGTTTTTCAAAGCCTTGCCAACCTTACAATATATATATATATATATATATATTAATATGAATGGTGTATACATATATTTGTCTAAAGGAATCATTTCATATATACATTATACATTATTTTCGTGTGCACTAGTGTTTAATTAATTCGCGCGACGTAAGACGTACTTCGTACGTTAAGAGTGATCATTCAGCTGAATATGGGTCCACCAATACTTGTCAACTGGGAACTTATAAAATAATATATAAAAATAAGTCAACAAAATTTGTATTAATTTTTGACCATCCTATGGCTCGCGATAATTCCTAGAAATTTAAAATGGAGAGAATACGAAAATTAACATGAGGAATTTTAAAAATGACTAAAAAGTGACTTTTAACCTACTAATAATTTGTTTTGTATTATGAAATTTGAATAGCACATAGATTAAATGTGATATTTATGGAAAATAAAAAAAATTAAATTGTTTAATTTTTTTTCTATAAATGAAATTAAATATTTTTGTTAGGAAGGATTTTTTTTAAAACTCTATAATTAGATAATTTTTTTTTTTACAATTTATTTATATGTCTATATAATATAAAAGGTAAAATTAAAAAAAAGATATTTAATTTATAAAAATATAATATTTATACCACTTTTACTATATTTTTTGAGAAAAAATCAATATTTTTCAAAAAGGTATAAAAAATAAACGAAATTTTTGTTTTCACTTTTTATGATATTTTTTAGAAAACAGATATCATATATACTAGAATAAGAGATAGTGATAATTTTTTTTAAAGAATTAAGTTGTATCAACCATTTTCGTGTATTTTCGTATATTTTTTGTTATAATCATTATATACAATATCCTCAATTATAATAATGTATTTTTCTATAATACTTTTCAATGTAATTTTGTACTAATTGTTAACGGATTGTCGTGTCGTCAATATTAGCTCACATTGAATAATTGTTGTTGCAAGTATCTTAAAACATCTTTCTTTACCTTAGAATCACTGAACAAAAAAAATGTTATCTAATGATCACTCTTATCGTACGTCGTAAGCCTTGCGCACAACTTTGCTATTTAATAATTATTTGTTATAGTTATTTAATGTTTGCCTACAGTCCGTATTCCTTTATTAATATTAATAATTTAAGATTAATAAATGTGAGTAATTATTAATATAATATTGTGTATTAACTCCAAGATATGGTCCTGTTTCTTCTTCTCCAAACTCGTCAGAACCAATATCGGACATATTAAATAATATTTATATTAAAATAAATATTAATTATAATTTAAAACTATATAGTAAATAAACCGTAACTAAGTGCGTTGCTATAGGAGTATTTAACTTCTCGAAATAAACATTATAAATAAATGTATTCATATTTTTCTAATATCCTTGAAATTAAATAACAAATCACATATATCATGGACTCCTATAGCTTGAAGAAAAATGAGGATATGAATATATATAATATATATATATATATATATATATACATAGATATATCTTGAGAATATGTCTAGCTCTATGCATATCTTTTATATATATAATTAAATATCTTTAAAACAAGTTGATGTATTGAATTTTTATAAATTTCAAATACATAAATTCCATTTCAGATTGTATTTTATAGTATCGGCGAGGTATAAACAAAATATATTAATTAAGTAGATTTTACAGACATTTATTACTAGTTAATAGTTAATGTTATGATAGTCGTGGATGATAGTATTTAGTATACTGTGTAATTTGTTTACTATTGAATTTTTAGATTTGCATAGCACACTATTTTGTAATTTTCCATTAGAAAATCACCTTGATTTGTATGCATAGACACAAGACCTTCTATAACCTCGAGGTTATAGGAGGTCTTTATAGACATCCCCACTCAATATTTATGCTTATATGCATATATTTATAGATTACCAAATACAAATCTATGCGTATATATCATTGACTTATAACGGGTACAAGCATGGAGTATTGAGTCTTGTACAAGTATTGAATACAAGGCAATGGTACCCATCTAACAGTATGTAATATATAGCCTCATAATAATAACATAATAGCATAACTAATAGCAATACCTCCTATAAACTATAGGTTATAGAAGGTCTTGTTAATTAGCCTTACATGTTTACATTGTGTTATTATAATGTAATTATGTTGCCATTAAAAGTCTATTATGCTATTGTTATGCTGCTAATATTAATTAATGTTAAGTCTATTTATATTATTATATATTATAATAGTAACATAATAGCAGCATAATAGACTTTTAAAATTAATAGCAGCTTAATAGTAACATAATAAACTTTTAATGGCAACATAATTGCCGCATAATAGAATGTTAATGGTAACATAATAGCAGCATAATAGTTATGCTATTGTGTTGCTATTATGAGGCTATTACTGTTAACTGGGTATTTGTAAAAGTAAATTAAATACACCTTTATAAATGAAAATAAACACCTTTGAAATTGCGTTTAAATATTATTATCATTGTAAATAATATCACGTGTAAATAATAATATTAGTTGAATTAAATAGAAGCCAATAAGCTATGCCATCATTTTAATAGTGACCCGATCAAAATTAAATAAATGTCAATCGGTTCAGGTTCTATATCTATTGCATGTATATATTATGACCTGATCTAATAATACTGAAGTACTGGACCGTATCGTAAATATTTTTGATTGCTGAAGAGATATAATATATTATTGAACTTTATATCACGGCATATTTTGTGGTTCATATTGATATTATATAATTATCTCAATTTTAAATAAATATTTGTATGTTTATTAATTATAATAATTACATAAATCATTTTAAATCGTCAATTCTTATCAAAAATTTCCAAAGATTATTTCACAAGAATTCTTGATATTTATGATTCATTTATTTAAGTAATCTATTTTATTACTTTTCTAACTAAACGATAATTAAAACTTTATATATATATATTTATATATCAAAACAAATAGTTATTTAAAAATACTAATAATATTGTCAACTATATTTACAGGTAGTATAGGTATAAGTTACTAATATTATATTTGAGAGATAAAACAGATTTTTTATAAAAGTTAATTTAAAAATAAGTAGTTTTTTTTAAAATAAACTAATATATAATATATAATACTTTTTAATAGCACTGAGAAATTATTTGATTTATAAATTTATTTTATTGTAGCTATTACCATACATAATACATACGTTAAAAATAGTAAAAATAATGCTTTATTAATGCAAGTTTAAATATTTTAAAAGTTAAATAATGTAGTGCTTCCTTAATTATATTTAAATATTAACCTTACGTCAGTAAAACTGTACTTCGTGAATTTGTATTGATATATATCCATTATTTTAATTAGAATATATTGTTCAAAATTAAATTAAATATATCCCACATAATATATGACATACTATATATAACATATCATATATATTATATGTATATTACAATAATTTTAATTTATTTAGTAAATATTGAGTAAATGTTTACTGAAATAATCTTCTATATACTAATAATTCAGTATATAATCTATATATTTCTTTGTGATTTGTTTTATATAATATTTATATTGTTAAATCAATTTAATATATTTACAATATTACTATTATAATAATTATAGTAACTATAATAGAAATTATTATTATGATTATTTATAATAATGATAAAGTTAATGTTAAACTACAGTATACATTTAATATTATTATTCTATATTAATAATAATTAATATAAAATGTTAATACAAAATATAATATATATTTTCAATTATAATTTTCAATAACTTATTACATATGAATATCTATTCTATATAATTATTTTCATTATTAACATAGATTTAAGTTAAATATATTAACATTTAAATAATTAATGCAATATATTAACATTTAAATGTTTAATATTCTATATGATTATATATTATAAGTTAAATATGTTAATAAATTATTAATTTATATGTGGATTACGTTAAGCTTGAGTAAAACAGTAACAAATATATTGTCAAATTATAATAATATTTAATAAAATGAAATTATTTCACATTTAAATGTCTACATATATTTGATATATATATATATATATATATAGTTATATATTAAAGTATAAATCATTATTATATTATAATACACTATTTAAATCTTCGTAATCACCCTTACCACTCTCTCGAGTTTAATTCTTCTCCTCGATTTATTCGCAGAGTGAGCTATGCCCCTATGGAAATCGACGAAAAGCGCCGGTGATTTAGTTAAAGGACTCCGAGAATCGCTGACCACCCTCTGCACTTCGAATGACCAACGTAAGGTGCAGAAGGTAAGTGCACTTTGGTTATTCTGCAAACCACGGGTTCTTGCGTCAAATCACACAAAAAGATGCTGGCAAATATTATATCACATATTGAATTAATTATTTTCTTTACACATATGCATATATTTACATATATACATATATATATAAATATATATATATATACGTTGCCGGTCGAATGATAAGGCTTAGAAGCTTTAATTAAGAATTAACTTTAATTAACTTTAATTAAGATTCCAAGTGGGCACTGCTTAGATATTCATCATTTTAAATAATTATATTTGTGATTATTTACCCGAGATAATTACAGAGATAGATCATAAATATCAATCTATATATATACCATTAGACTCACTGATTGGCTAACTTGAGATACTGAATTCAATACTTCATCGCATGCAATAATGTACTTTCATTATAATGAATTACGTCCGAGGATATACTATATCTAAACTATCAATTCCCACATCATCGGTTGACTATATATATATATATATATATATATATATATATATATATATATATGTGTGACATATAATATTATATATATTTATAATATTTACATACTATTTTAATTAATATTTCATATAAAGATTAGATCTATATATATATTAAAAAAATATAATTGCGACTATATTAATTATTATTGGTAACAGCATTTAACTATTATACATTATTTACCACAAACGTTAGCTTGAGTGACATATATATATATATATATATATATATATATATTTTGATTACAATATTTATTTATAATAATGTATCACATGGAACTAAATAAATTGATACCGCTTTACTTGCTGTATCTTTATTAATAAGTTAAAGAGAAATTGTTATAGCGATATCAATTTATTTAGTTCCATGTGATGCATTATTAGAAATAAATATTTAAATCAAAGCCCTTTTATCGATAATAATTATTAACAATGATTATATAAATTCGTTTTATATTTGCAAAGTTCACTTAATTTCCCCGCTATAACCTGATGAATTTATTTCGACTTACCTTGATTGACTAGTCAAGGTCATAGTAATAGTACATTAGTATCGACCTTGTATATATATTTATATAGTCGACTCACTGCATACATAATCATTAAATGACCCAATTTTTACCATTATTCCCCCTCCTGCTCATCATATAGTCCCTCCTCCTCTTCATCATCGTCAACTGCCCATCGCATACAGTCGAGCGAAGACGTCTCGAAAACGCTGGTAACCATGAAGAACATGCTGTACGGCAGCGGGGAACAGGACCCCCAATCGGAACAGATGGCTCAGTTCGCTCAGGAGGTCTACAACACCGGCATACTGTTCCTGCTCGTCAAACGGCTGCAGTACATCGATTTCGAGGTCTGTTGTGGTCAAGGTCGACCTGGTGATCAGTAGCGCTACCACGCTAGTCGTCGTCGCGATACTAACGCTATTTATAATTACGATATTAACTTTTTAATAATAAGAACATTTTAATAATAGTTTTAGTTACCGATTCGTTAAAGTTTAAAGGGATAGAGTATCGTGCGTTATGTACATATAATATGTAAAAGTTAGCCTATAGTGTTATCCAGTAGTGTTTACATACAATTGGGCCATCAATGATGATATAACTGATCTTTTTCATCCTTTTCTCTATCATCTGTCGTGGTTTAATTTATTAGGTATTACAGTCCATTCAACAATGTTTTCCTCTATTAATTTCTTTATACTGCCTCTTTTTCTAGACATTTCCTTATACGATTTTTTTTTACATTTCATGCTAAAGTTTCCTTCATACAAATTCTGCTACGAAACCAACTGTGAAACCAATATTTTAATATTAAATATCAGGATTCAAATTTTGTGAACCGAGCCAAACATAAAAAATATTAAATTTGCATTCACGTATACTGAAATAAATCTGATTGCGAATAGAATTCAAACCCAATAGAATTATTTCATTAAAACTGATGATATAACCCTAAAATAAATTATCTATTCCATTATATTGGTGTACATAATTTATTTGTTCATATATAAAATTCTAATTCTGAATTTATTATATTTTATTATTATCTTCATTTTATTAAAATTGTCGTATTTTGTTATATATATATATATATATAGATGATAGATAAATTGGTACAGCGATCGAATTTACAATAGATATGCTTTAGAATATTCAATTTAATATTCTTAATATTTAAATTTCTATTAATTTTAAATATAATTTTATTTCATAATAATTTATCTTCAATGTCACAATTAGAATTATATAAATTTTAATATTTTATTTTAATATAAAACAATATTTTTCTAAACAAGTTAATAATTTATATAATCTAGTTAGTATAACATTAATAACATTTTTACATTTTTACATTAATTACATTATCGTCATGCTTTATTTTACTTTTTTATAAACATTTTGTATTATAAATGGGCAAAAACAATATAAAATATTCAATATTATTTTGATTCTTGAAGCCCTTATGAGGAATTAATACACATCACGTATACACATCACAAGAAAAGAGCAAATAACGTAAATAATGTCTTCTAATAAATTATTATTATTATTTATTATTATTTAAATTATATATCTAGAATGTATCAACAATTTAAGGAATATTGTTTATATTAGATTTTATTATTTATTATTTTATTATTTTTATTTGGTGGAGTCCTTTCATCCCATCCAGGAACTTAGATGAAGTTTTCACTTATAACCATATATGGCTCTAATGTCCCTTCGAAGCCGCTCTCATGTTAAGGCATCCATGGTTTTAACGAGAGCCGATCATTTATTTATACACAATTATATAAGATCACTTCTAAATAATATTTTAAGACCCATTTTATATAATTAATTAATGGTCCGGACGGGGGTCGAATCCGTGTCCTACTGCTTGTGTGTCTGACGCCTTAGCCACTGAGCCACACAGGCAGTTATATATAATATACACTTTATATATATACATATATATATATGTGTGTGAGTGCATACTAAATACAGTAATATCAAGGGCGTCTGCTCGCTATCTCTTTAATGGTTAATTTTTGTATCTGAACTATATACTTTTCAGTAGTATATTTAATTATATTTCGATGAGTTTAATCTTTGATTCAATAATATCATGGATATTCATCTATCTATCAAATAAAAATGCATTCATATTTTTAAATTGTATTTCTACATAAATATTTGATTAAAAATTCAAATTTATTTATAAATTAGATTCAAAATTAACAATAAAATTAAATATAAATTTAATTTTGTATTATATTATAATTCTTCTCTTAATCTAATATATTTTTATTTTTTTATAATAAGTATGATTATTAAGATTTAAATAATAAATTTAAGTATTGATTAATATACATATATCATTATATTCTATATATTTTATATAATAATAATTTAAATCAAGAAATGTATAACATATATAAGATAAGCATAGTTCATGTATATAGAATATAGAATATAATATATAAATGAATACATCTATATGTATATCATATGTCAATTTCGTATCCACTTATATATATATATAAGTGTAGGATGGATGGAATAATGATTCCACCAAATTAAAATAATATATATATTATGTATATATATTATATATAATATATATTATGTAAATGCATATTATTAATATATACATATTTTAAATCAATGTAATTCAGATATCTGCCTATTTATATTGTCAACATGAATGGTATTAATCTCGTAGCCTAATTTTATATTTAGATATGGAATATTTCCACTCTTCAGAAATAATATATTTTGTTAATGTATTTATTTAGTTGATTTCGTAAATAACAATATACTATCAAAGATTCTATTTCCGAGAATATAAGTATTATTAAAATAAATAAGTTTGAGATATCAAGTGAAATTTAATCAAAAACAGTAATTCATTTCCTCCTTACACATCCTTACTACATTGGTTTATTTTTAACTTCCCATTAATGATTGTATACAAAAGAAACAATTATTCTGTCTACTTTTCTTATATTTAATTATTACAAAAATCTACTTTTCTTATCGATATTGAATATTAATTTATATTCAAATAAATCAATTAAATTTCATGAAATCGATTTTCTAGTGTTATATAATTTATTCTAATAATTTTATTATAATTATTATTCTATATTTAAATCATGTTTATTATAAAAATGTATTGTGACGTAAACATAAAGTAATTTTCTTTTAGTAATCAGTGATTACTAATCACTATTGTTTTCATATGTTGATTTTAAATACTACTACATTTTAATAACTTTTAATATATTAAGATCTATTTAAAATACAATAGTAATATGAATAATGTTAGTT
The DNA here is from genome assembly GCA_964019155.1 of Osedax fenrisi. Taxonomy (NCBI): domain Eukaryota; kingdom Metazoa; phylum Annelida; class Polychaeta; order Sabellida; family Siboglinidae; genus Osedax; species Osedax fenrisi. The sequence goes on along the minus strand of OZ025243.1, from coordinate 19,749,693 downwards.
TTACTGGATTCATTTATTGCATAATAAAACTTTTAATTTATAACCATATTTATATGTAGCTAAATGTTTATACTCATCTAAATGTTTATATGTAGCTAAATGTTTATATGTAGCTAAATGTTTATATAAATATATGTATATTCTTGCAATATCGCAATAATGGTATATATATAACTACAATATATTCCATTAAAAAAATGTATATGAAAACTAAAATACATTTATAAACGTTATTTCATAAATGATCATGATAAACTAAATGTATTAATAATTATCAATAAGGGTCATTTTTTAATTAAATATAAGTATAATGATTTATTCTAATTATTAATTGATAAAACATATATATTACTCGATTTTAATCATTTTAATTAGATTGTTATTTTACATAATTTCTGTGCATAGTTTATATTGTAAATGTATAAATCCTGATTCATGAATCATTAATATTTTGTATTTCTAATTTAAAACACATAATTGCAAACTAATATAAATAAGTTATAATACATCAGGCAATTTAATGTTACCATTATTAAGGGGGGAGGTGTGCGTTCATCTAAACAATGCTATTTAAGCTCTAAAAATGCTAAGGATAAATAACTAATAGAGATAATAACTTAATTTTTTTTTTATTCAACAGATAGTTTCCTTCTTCATATAGGATCTGTTTTTATATAAATCTTGAAATTTAAAATGATGTAAAAAAAATAGTATCGATTCGTTAAATATTTATTTTTTATTTTTATCATTAAAGTACAAGTTTATTATCATTTATTTAATTAATATAAAATATAATAATAAATCCAACAGGATTCATATAGATGTATATGTTATACATTTACAGTACAAATTTCAGATAAAAATAATACAAATTAAAAAAAGTAGTAGGCATTTACATGTGGTTACTAAGTGAAAAAGTAGAAAATGACATTCAAAGATTTTTAAAACAAATAATCATAAAACATTATAAAATATATATATATATATATAAATATATATATATATATATATATATATATATATATATATATATCTATTATATAAAAGAAAGTCTATTTAATTATATATATATATATATATGTGTGTGTGTGTGTGTATCTAGTGAGGTAACTCGAGAACCTGGGTACGTCGCGAAAATATTTTATACCCGATCTTAATAAATTTGCAACAGTATGGTCTTGGTCCGGAAAATTTTTTGAATTTCATACCGCGTACCCCAGAAAAACCTGAAAAATTGACTTTTTGCCATTAAAATGATTTTTTGTCGTCCAAAATCTTCGGCGTCGCATTTTTGAAATATTTTTTTTATATTTTTTCGAACTATTTTTTTGAATTTTTTTTGATTTTTTTTTGAAATTTTTGGAAATTTTGGAAATTTTTTGAAATATTTTTGAAATATTTTTGACATTTTTTGAAATATTTTTGAAGTTTTTTTTAAATATTTTTAAACATTTTTTTGAAATTTTTTTAAAATATATTTTGTAATATTATTTATATTTTTTGTATTTTAAAAAATATCATTTGAAATAATTTTTTATATTTTTCAACTATTCGTTGAAATATTATTATTTTAAGATATAATTAAAATATTATAATTATATAATAAATATATAAATATTATAAGATATAATAATATACTTTTTAAAATATTTGTAGAACATTTATAAAAAATATATTTTGTAATATTTGGAAATATTTGTTGTTGGAGTAGGAATACTAGGAATACAGAATCAGGAATAGCTATAATTAATAAATAATAGATAGGTAAACAATCAAAAATCGATCAACGCAGGGTGCGGTTTGGGTTTTCGATATTTATTAAGTACTATTTTGTAATATTGGAAATATGTGTTGTATTTTTTTAAATATTATTTGAAATATTTTTGAAATATTTTTCCACTAATTTTTGAGATATTAATATTTGTATAAATTTGTTTGAATTTTAGCAACAATTTATGTTATTGTATATGAAAAGCAGAATCATGAATAGCCATAAATAATAAATAATAGATAGGTAAGCTATCAAACAACGAGTAAAGCAAAGTTGGGTACGGCAAGAAATTCCAAATCAGGAATAGTTATAATTAATAAATGATAGATAGGCAAATAATAAAAAACCGAGCAACGCCGATTTGGAACTGTTTGGGTTTAGGTTTTCAACATATTTTGGAATATTTGAAATATCTGTTGTATTTTTTGAAATATTTTTTATCTAATTTTTTAAATATTAAAAAAAATATGTTTCTACATATGTTTAATTTTATTTAATTGTATATACTAGAAATGTAGGATCAGGAATAGCTCTAATTAATAAATAATAAATAGGCAAACAATCAAAAACCGATAAATGTCGAGTCGAGTACTGTTTGGATTTGGGTTTAGGTTTGAGTTTTCGACATTTTTTTAAAACATATTTTGTAATATTTTAAATATTTTTTGTATTTGTTAGCAATTATATATTTTAGAATAATCAGGAATAGCTATAATTAATAAAAATAAATAGTCAAACAATCAAAAACCTAGCAACGCCGGGTAGGGTATGACTGCTAATATGTTGAAATATTTTTTATATTTAAAAAATATTTTTAGACACTTTTTAAAAATATATTTTATAATATTTTAAAGTATTTTTGTATTTTTGTATTTTTACAAAATATTTTACGAATAAGTCTTAAAAAGAACAACGCTAGATCTACATCGGATACAGTTAGATTTATTAAATATTAGTTAGAAGACAACAATTAAAGAATAGCTATGCATAATTAGGAATAACTATAATTAATAATTGATAGGCAAATAATAAAAAAACGAGCAACGTCGGGTTGGGTTCGGCAAACAATTCTAAATCAGGAATAGTTATAATTAATAAAGTATAGATAGGCATATAATTAAAAACCGATCAACGCCGTTTTGGGACGGTTTGGGTTTGGGTTTTCAACATATTTTGTAATATTTGAAATATTTGTTGTATTTTTTAAAATATTTTTTGAAATATTTGTTCACTAATTTTTTAAATATTATAAATAATATTTTTCTATATTTGTTTGTATTTTAAATAAACTTTATTTAATTGTATATACTAGAAATATAGAATCAGAAATTGCCCTAATTAATAAATAATAAATAATAGATAGGCAAACAAACAAAAACCAAGAAATGCCGGGTCGGGTATGGTTTGTTTTTAAAACATATTTTGTAATATTTTATATATTTTTTTGCAATTTTTAGCAATTATATATTTTAGAATAATCAGGAATAGCTATAATTAATAAAAAAAATTAATAGGCATTAAAAATCAGGTATGGTTACTAATATGTTGAAATATTTTTTATATTTCTTAAAATATTTTTAGACACTTTTTAAAAATATATTTTGTAATATTTTAAATTATTATTTGTAATCTTACCAAATATTTTACAAATAATCTTAAAAACGAACAACGCTGAGTCTACATCGGATACAGTTAGAATTAGTAAATATTAGTTAGAAGAAAACAATTAAATATTAGCTAAGTATAATCAGGAATAGCTACAATTAATAGGCAAATAATCAAAAACCTAGCAACGCAGGGTAGTGTACGGTTTGTGTTTGGGTTTAGGTTTGGGTTTTAGACATTTTTTTAAAACATATTTTTTAATATTTGAAATATTTGTTGTATTTTTTAACATATTATTTGAAAATGTTTTCTACTTTGTTTTGTATGTCAGCTAACATTTATTTTATTATATATATATCAATTAAGAATCAGGAATAGCTATAATTAATATATAATATATAGGAAAATAATCAAAACCGAGCAACGCCGGGTCGGGTACGGCTAGTATATATATATATATTTATTACATTTATATATATAAATGACAAGTAAAATATAATGGTATATAAACAACACTGACATACTAATAATTAATACTAATATAGAGTACTCAAATATTATAATGCGATATACAAATAAATATATATATAGAAGTTATAAAATAGAAAAATATAAATTAGTATTTATAGTAATAGTTTATTAATAGTCATAAAGTATTATAAAAAATACATAATGAATATAAAATAAATACAAAAATATAACGACTTGACTATACAAATTCTAAATTTTCTGTGGTAGTGTCTCCTTTCAACCAATGATATCATGTTATACACATACGTTATTTATTTATTAATTATATGGAATTTATCTATAATCTATGCTTAATGTTAATATAGAAATTTGTTTAGTAAAATATTTGTATACGATAATGAAATATACAATTAAATGTGACAAGTGACAATATTTACAAAAATACCGAATATATTAATACATTTCCTCTCAATTTCAAATAATTATTATATCGATTACGCTTATAAAAGCACTTTATATTGATATAAATACTCAAAAATAATTAGAGAAATTTTACAAATATATAAATAAGATATTAAACATGGAAAATATGCAATCAAATTATTTTGTTAAAATAAAAATATGAATCGTATTTTAACTAGCACCTCCACCCTTAAGGGGTGTTCACAATTCTGTATACGCACTTGCAATGTGAAAAATAGAACATATTCTATTATTCCCTTACATAGTCCCACTCAGCAAAACTGTGACACAGCACTTATATACTGATCGTATTAATACTAGTGATCTAATACTAGGAATCTTTGCTTTGCTTCGAACACTTTCAAATCACTAAAAAAATGTTTGGATACATCAAATCCCTACCAAGTCATGTATTCGAAGATATTCAAATCACCAAAATAATGTTTGGTGACTTCAAACCTTTAGTAATTTCATACCTAATTCAACCTATTTTAAACCTTTCTTTAAAGGAATATTATATAAACACAATTAAATATTTTATATATAATATTTCAAATATTTAAAAAAATAAATGTAAAAAATAAAATACATTTATTAATTATAAATTTATATATTAAAATATTAGTTTATTTAGATTATCTTCGGAAAGCCTATTTCTCCTCTCTGTTAGAATCTGACTTGCCGAAGAAAACTGTCTTTCAGATGGAATTGAAGTTCCCTGGGTAACCACATATTTTTTACTTCATTCTGCGAAGTCATATTAAATTTTTATTTATTATATATTTTAAATATATGTGAAAATTAAGTAAATATATAATAATAATAAATCAACAAACCGAACAAATACCGATATTTTTCAACATCCAATGATTATCGTTTATTTAAAATTCAAAATTTATATTTATTAAATTTTATAATTTAAAATGAATAATATATTACTAAAAAAGTGAAATGAGTATATTGCTTGACTCGAGTATCATATTTAAGATTTGTAGCATTAATCCATACAAATATTTGAAAATAGGTGTGATTCAAATTAACTCGAAAATTTGATTTAAGATTTGAAATAATAATTTATATAAATGTTTGAAAATTATGAGACTCGATTTGAAATTCGATTTGAAAGATTTGAAAATTTAGTAAATCACTATTTACTATCCCCTTTAGATTGTTTATTTTCTTATTAAATAAATATAAATTTAGATATATATATAATGTTTGTATATATTATTGTAAAGGATAACATGGTTCATCGCCCGTATTACATTATATTATTAATTTATTATAGTCATATTGAAATCATTGATTTAAAAACGAGTTTTTAAATTTATTTTTGTAATTAATACAAATGTGTACTCCACACAGAGTACCTACATTGATTTTATCATAAACTACTATCTGAATATCATTTTCAACATTAGTATATCATTATTTAGAGTATCTGAATTTTATTTCAATACTAAAATTTAAATTACTATTTATATTTTGATAATTATATTATATGTATTATTAAGTATAATAAATTATACAATACATAACGAATAATATAGTCTTTAAAATTATTAATAAGTCAAATAATAAAATATTTTTTAATTAGTGTAATATCATTAAAAGTATAATATACTTAAATATTTAACATTAATATTTTATTGTAGTAGCTATTTATAATTAACCTAGGTTTAGTATTATTATTTATCATTTGGTTTTCAATACGTTTTTATTAGATTTATTTCAGGTAATATTATTATATTATTATTTAATATTATATGTATTGTTTATTTTAAATATAATACCTTAGGAAGTTAAATCCAAGTTCAATATATTTTTATCAATTTAAAGTATTGATATAGGTTGCAAAATATACAATGCACACATATCTGTATTAACTACAAAAAAACTACTATTAACTACTAATAAAATAAAATGTATGTAACTAAAATTTTAAAATATTTTATTATAATTAAATTAAATGTATTACTTAAATTTATCAGAACTTAATTTGAGAGAGGTTGCTTCTGATTATTTCACTATTCATATCATATAAAATAAAACATATATATATTCATTATATTACTATTTAACAATTTAATCATTTATTAAATTATACATTCTATTAGTTTACACATTTATTAACATTTATATTGTTATAAATAATGTTATTTAACTATTGTTATAGTATTCCCAACTGACTTTCAATCCCTTATTACTTCATCCCAAACTCTTATCCAATATTACTTGTATTTCTATTTGATAAAGGATATTTATAATTGAATTCAACATTACAAACAAAATTGTATTTGTATTTGTAAACAAATTATTTGTATTTAATAAATATATTTCACCCCAATGGTTTAATTTATACAATTTATATATATATATACAGTGCGCTCTCGATATACCGGCACCATTGGGAATGAGGAATTGTGCCGGTATATCGATCTAGCAGAAAATAATTAATATATGAAGAAGAATATTAAATATTATGTTTATTATAATGGTATAAAATAGGCATAAACACGTATAAAATGGTATACAATATTATTATAAAGGTATGAAACGAATGCAAAATAAAATAAAATAAAAACTACTTTTAATTATTATAATGGTATAAAATAGGTATAAACTCGTAGAAGATGGTATAAAATATTAATATAATGGTATGAAACGAATAAAATAAACTATTTTAAAATATTTACAAAAGATAAAGTAGTTTGCTTTTTATTATTAATACATAATATATCCAAACGTTTAGATAATAAATTTAATAAATGTATATCATTTGAATCTTTAGAGTAACATTCAAAGTATGCCGTTAGTGATTCAAACCCCTGTATTGCTTTCTCTGATGATGGTGGTGGATAAAATCCAGCTTCTTGTGTGTCGTCGCTATCTTTATTATTATGTGTTAATGAATCTATAATGTCAGTAATAGAATCTATTTCGAATATTTCAGAAATGTCATCGACTGACTTAATTATTCCTAAGTGAGTCGATCATCAATATCAATATTGCATTTATTATAAATGTTATTATTTATTTCAATATTTTCATCTTGAGTGAAGGATTCTTCGTCTATCTGATCTAGTAAGCCGACATGCACCCAGCAGTTTCTGATACTTCTTTTAATGCGAGTGCATTGAAATATAATAAAAACAATTACTCGCAATTAAGTATGAATCACAGTAATCAATTTTGGGAAATATGTATATATATGCAGGTATATCGATTACAATTCGACTTTTGTGCGTAGATATTAGGCGCCGGAGCCGGTATATGAGTGCAGGTGCATCGACAATTATTATCATTGAAGAGATAGGAAAGAAATCGGTCATTCAGAGATGTGCCGGTATAACGCGTTTGCCGGTGTATCGAGAGCCGGTATATCGAGAGCGCACTGTATATATATATAAATTATGATTATTTAGTTGTGGTATTTATGTTATCTATTGTTTCTTGAGTTTTCTTATAATATAATTTATCAATAAGTTAAATAATGGAATTAATAAATAAATAAATTAAATAATATAGATATACTCACATAATTAATATATAAATATTTTATATTTGTTATATGCATATCATATTTTGATAAATAGGTAATTGTCAACCATTGTTTGAACATATATATATATAACTTTATATATACAATTTTATGATTAGAAAATAATAATAACTTAAAGAATGCTTAAATCCATATAAAAAAACTCCATATATAGATTCATGGCGTATTAAATATAATAAATAATTTATTAGTTTAACCCTTTCTTGGAAAATTTATTTTTGTATTTAATTACTTATCAAATTTAATTATAAATCATATAGATATATTCTTAAATTATACTTTAATATATAGTTTTAAATTATTATAAAAACATTATAAACCACTAATTCCTTAAATTAACTATTGATTATAATCTTAATATAATTTATTTTATTGCAGATACATTATTAATTATGATATTAAAACATCTTGCAGGGCAAGAAGGATGCCGCGCAGATATTCAATAATCTTCTGAGACGTAAAATAGGTTCCAGAATGCCTACAGTCGAATATATTTGCACAAACAATAAGATATTATTCACGTTACAAGACGGGTTTGTAATTATATGCATTTGTAATCGATAGATATTATAATATTAGTTTATTACATTTTTGTTTCTTTCTATCCTAGTCATATATTAATGTAATTTATATAGATGATTTATACTTGAATATATCATTATATTAATTATCTTACTGTATAACTTATAAGTAAATGTGTAAAATATGCCTGTTTTAAACTTGACTATCTGTAGCTATTTTAAAATAATTTATATTAAAATTAAAATTTGTTATCATCAATATATAGAATTATTTAAATACATATATAAATAATTGTAATTATATCTAATAGTTTTCAAATATCTAATTACATTCAAAATATTAATCATATTTTTTAATTTAATATGTAAAATTCAATGACCGTCGCTATTTTGTAATTTTATAAATATATTCTATATAATATATCTTTTATATGAACTTATTATAATTATATTCATTATTATTTTAACATTTTATTATTATATATATTATAGTAATCCAAATTATGAAAATTTTATTTATTTTATTATTTTAACATATTAAAATATTACTTAATATAATACGAGTATACACACAAATATACACAAACAATATTATTCAGACATATTATATTATATATTTTGAGATAAATTTTTGTAAATTTATCCCAATATAATTATTTATTACTTTATATTAATTTAGATAATGGATAATATCAAAATTTATTATTATAATTTTGTTTGTTATTTTATATTAATACTAGAAAATTATAGATAATCACAATTATCATTGTTTATTATATTTATTTCACTCCATTTTTAGATATTATAGATGTTTATTGAAATTTAAATATAAATGTTCATATAAATTCAATATTATTATCTTTTCGATATAATATTATTTTATATACATATATACATATAAATAATAAAGCATAAATGTTATTTTTAATTTTGTTTCAACCATATTAATTTTATTGAGTATGTATTTAATTTATAATTAAAATTTATAATATTTTTATTACAATTTTAAATAGCTATCATATTTGCAATCGAAACTATATTAAAATTAAATCAAACTTATAATTAAGAATTATAATTTATTAATGTAAACACATTAATCTATAAAGGAGCGAGACACACAAGATTTTTGATTGATTAAAAATAATATATTAAAATCAGTAAATAATTAATTTCTTTCAAATGATATATGGCTTAAAGCTGAGGTCACATTCCCGAATATTCGCGTAAATATTTAAATTATTATACATAACTTTGTATGCTTATAATAAACATATTCTTGTATATATAAAGATAATTATATTCTTTACCTTTTTAGTTTTGAATCATAAAAAATATACCGCACATATAAAAAATAAAAATAAATTTATAAAAAAAATTAATATTAAATTAAAAAATAATTAGATACAAATTTAAAAAAAAAACAGGAACAAGGCGCTAAAGAATATAATAAACACTAATTTAATACAAACAATGGTTTTCTATCTTTATTAGGTACAAATCATGTGTTTTTACATATTCGATTTTCAATACGCATATTCGTGCCATGACGATCTCCCCTTACCTGACATACCTTTAAATTAAAATGTTTGAATCATAAATAATGATTATATATTTATTTTGCAATATATTTTATTGTATTAGGTAATAGATTTTATGAAAATAGGGCCATATTGAAATATAAATTGTATCATTTACTAATTTAGAAATTATATATGTTTTCAAAATTTAGTTAAAGTATTATGAAATTCTAATTCGATGTAATATTAAAATATTCATAGATGAGTCAATAATTTAATTTTTAAAAACTTTTAATTTCTTGATGATTTTTCATGTAAAGTTTAAATTGTAAACTATGAATAATTTTTTAAATTCAAACTTAAATTCAAAGTTAAATGTTTAATCAATAATTACTTATTTGTTATATATATATAGCGGCTTCGAAGGGACATTAGAGCCATATATGGTTATAAGTGAAAGCTTCATCTAAGTTCCTGGAGTTCCTGAAAGGACTCCACCAAATAAAAATAACAAAATAACAATATATATTCATTAACTAAATATATATATTTAAATTCCAAAAATTTGATTGAATAAATTATTTTAATTTTTAATATTTATAAATAAATTTATTAAATCTTGATATTCAAATGAAAGAATATTATAATCAATAATGATATAAAATTCTGATATAATGAAATTATATCATAATAATTTTCTTTAATTTTATTCATAATTATCTAATTTTATAATAAAATAATATTTTTAATTTCCTTTAAGGGCACGGGGCATGGGTAAAAATCATGAAAAAATATAATTTTCGTATTATTTTATTATTATTTATTTATAATATTTGAAATATTATCTTTAAAATGGTATATAAATGGTTTGTTTACGTAAAATAAAACTGATAAAAAGAAGTATTTTAAAACAACTATAAATAAAAAATAATATTTGTAATAAATATATTAAAATAATATATTTCTTATATATGTGAATTCGTAAAAGGCATATTTTTACTTGGTTATAAGATCAAATTTTAAAATTTTAAAACTAAAGTAAAGATTATTATATGATGCATTAGTGTATAGGTGGCGCTTTTATTATGAAATATAAATTGTGACAGGTAGCGATCTTTTGAAAAATGTGTGTTATAATTATATGATGTATTATTTATATTATTTATACTGATTCTATATTATTTATAACTGTTTTTTTTTATAAAATTAGTATATATTATATAAATTCTACAATATATATCTATTAATTTTCTATAACTATACTGATATCTATATATATATATATATTACATGTATACACATTCAATATACATAGATATACCCGTGTATTAATTTTTATATATATATATGTCATTTATTTGTAACATATCAATACAATTTAATTTAACTTTAAACTTGATTTATACAAAATAATTATTTTTACCAACTACGTTCACTATAATTTTAATAAGTTTAGTAGTATTGTTTTATTCTATTTAATTATTTTTGCATTATATCCATAACATATGTAGCTTTATTATTCTAGTTGTTTATCGATAAGAATTTATATTTATTTTTAAAATAGTATTTTGGTAACATTTTTGTTGATATTTTGTAGGTCATGTACATACATATGCATAACTCTTAGATTATTAAAAATAAAAACTTGGAAATTATGATTAACAATTATCAGATTAATTAGTATACAACTAAAAAAAAAGTTTATAATTTTAATATAAATTACTTAGTGAATTAAGTTTTGAAAATGAGTCCTTTTTTGTATCTTTTACATGTAAACGAAAAACCGTGCCGCGTGCCCTTAATTTACATTTATATTTGTATACACATTATATTTCTTATTTGTAGGTTATTCCTTTATTGTGGGTGTTTTATATATAAAAACGAACTAGGCGAGCTCAATTATAAACTAATAAATCGTCATTATCATTTATAAATTATGATTTCTACAAAATGCATTATTATATAGATTATATAAAGTATATCTATATCTATAACTGAGTTTCTCTTTTTCTATATACTCATATATTAGTTTATGTAATAATAATTTGGAAATTATTAATAATTTTTAATTAATACGCATACACTAAATCTATATAACAATACAATTTTAGAATTATTTGTTTATATATATATCCATATAATATAAAAATGGCAGGATAAAAATTCTTTATTATAATTTGTTGATCATTTTAAACACTAGTAAATAGAGAAATAATTATTCATAGTAAAGCTGATTTGAAAATTTGATAAACTATTATATTTTTATTATTTATAAATAAATTAATAGTTTATTCGTAATTATGAATATTTTTATATATTATATAGATAATTTTTTAAACATAATCTAATTTTTTTAAATTCTAAAAATCAATAACATATATATTATAATTATTAAATATATAATTCAATATACAGTCAACTCTCAATATCTCAGACTCTCTATATATTATAAATCCCAATATCTCTTACATGCCAGCTTTGTAAGTTTTATTTTATATCTAATTACGTGTATATACACAATTTCTTTGACTCTATTAGTCCTTTTACCTAACCCTTACCTTACCAGGTCGAGCTTGCTCTGTAATCCATGACATGACATGACTTTTTCCAACCTTCTCTATCCTCCATTGCTGTTTTCATCTCGTCTATCGTTGTAAGATTCGTATCATCTCTTAGTTGATCGATGTAGGTATACGTATTTGTTGGTCGTCCACGTTTTTGTTTACTATGCTGTGGTTGCCAGAGTATTAGATCGCTTGCCAGTTCATCTTTGCTTCTCCAACCGTGTCCGGCAAACATTAATCTTTGCATTCGTATTGATTTGCTGATTTTGGGTATACCACCATATAGTTGTTCATTTGTTAGATGATCTATCCAGGATGTATTCGTTACAGCATAAAGCATACGAGTGTAGGCTCCGTCAATCTTCTTTTCTATCGATTGTGTTAGAGTCCATGTATCGATCCGTAAACAGTATGGATTCAACTGATGCTCTGAAAAGGTTTCTTTTGAGAACTTCACTTAACTTTGATTTCCATAGTGATTGCATGCTATTTAAAGCGGCGATTCTTATATTTACATCTCTGTCAGTTGACTTAATATAAATTCCTAGATATTTGAAGTCTTCTAATCGTTTTATCAGATTTCCGCATATACTTTCCATATGTAGGTTATTGTTCTGGTTGAAATTGATGTATTCTCTTTTATCAGTATTTATGTTAAGTCCAATTTATTTTGGGGTTAGTTCAATTTTCAGTAATAGAGTATTGTCATATTTTAAGGTATTACTCGTTACGGCAATGTCGTCTGTGTAGACGATATCAGTAATTTGTTCTGCGGGATATAGTTAGCCCTTTTAGGTCATATAATATAAGATATGAATAATAGGCATTACAATTAAATATACATATTGTAATATCACCAGATACACCTTTTCATTGATGGCATAATAATCAGGTGATTAATTATCAGTATTTTTAATATATATATATATATATATTTCATTCAGTTATGTTGTTTATAAGGTTTGTGAATATTTTTATTTTGTAATCAAATTCTATATAGTTTTGTATTGTATTCATAATGTCCTATCATTTTCTCAACTTATTATTATAAACCTAATTATATAATATATATAATTATATCTATATACTCTGAAAAGTTGAATATTATATATATGTAATATTGAAGAGTATGGAAGTTTTTAGCAGGATATGTAGGGGAGGGAAGGGTATTATGGCCGATATTTTTATTACCTTACAAGAAACAAAATATATCATACTAATATTGGATATTATGATCCAATAAGTTGTATATACAATTACAATATGTTGTTCTAAATAATGGCTATCAACATTTACTTATTTAATTATTTGTATTCAAATCATTTGATTTTTATTAAAAAGAAAATTTTCCGTATAAATAGAGATAAAATACACTAGTGCGGGTATTATGGTCGATAGTTCCGAAATAGCCACTAGGATCGCGTCATGTATTCAAATACGTACTATTTTTATAATTAGAAAATAAAATACATTGTATCAGATATCAAGATACACACGCACTTTATATTAAATATAAAAATAATTAATCGTTATCCCATTTAGTTTTACTTATATTCAGCTATAAACGTTTTTTTTCGATAAAAATTACGATTATTTGATTTTTTTCTCTAATCAAAAATCAATAATTAATATTGATATAAAAAAAATGATGTACACTATCATTCTTAGAATTCAATTATCCACATTTTTCGTATATATCATTTTTTGATAATTATAATGGTTCTTGAAATATCGTTATCGGCCACAATACCCTTCTCTCCCCTATCAGAAAAAAAATATTGAGAAAATCAGGATCATACATTTTTAATTTATCAGTAATATATATAAATATAAATTTAATACAGGGTATTATTATGATACAAATGATAATAATTTATATTGAGTTACAATAAATAAATAGTATTATTATATTATATATATATAATATATATTTATATAATTTCTATAATATAATGTAGAACTGAAATAAATTGTGTGTGTGTATATGTGTATTAATATATATGTTTAATATTAAAAGTATATATATATATTTCACTATAAAATAGATTCATATAGTTTTTTATATATTCATTATTATGTATGGAAATAATCTATTAATGCATGTATGTATATATAAGCATAATCACAATAGTACTATTTCTCACCATATAGGGTAATACACTCATAGTGAATAATGGTATTTATATTTGTTGAGAGATAAACATGATAGGTGGCTCTATAGATAACTTATAAATAACTATGTTGAACAATGCTGAACATAGCCTATGTAATACCATCATGTAGACGGCACTAATCATTAGATAAATACACACATCCTTACTATGACTGTAGTCTATCCACATATCCTATCTATCACATAGACTACATAAACAATAGATAGACATGTTCAGATGATTAATGTAGCCACCCTAGTTGTGTGAGGGGGCCCCCAAGTACTACATTATACATAGTAACATTAGCATAGTAACACTGTGCGCATGCTTATTATTTGAAAGCAACACTGCATTTGTTTTATGAATGGTTCATTTAGTTTCCCAGTGCATTGGCTTGTAATTTTCCCATGCATAGTGAGATTTATGTGCCCTATATATTATTACCATTCACTATCTGTATTGTTATCTAGAACAATGCACCCATGAATACCACCACCACCACCACTACTAGCCCCACCACACAGTGCCAGATGTATTGATTACATGTAGCACATGTCTAATGAAGCACATGCAATCTTTATTTATTATATGACCAATATATATATATATATATATATATATATATATATATATATATATATATATATATATTATTTATATATGTAGTTATTTATATATATATTTATATATATGTATGTGTATGTGTATGTATAACTGTATATGTTCGTTTGTATATAATATATGTAATCCTATCAAATCCATCAAGTGAATGTCAACAATTTTATAATTATATTTTATAATTTATTAATACAGATAAAAAATGCATTATATATTTCGTATTTATATATATATTTATTTATACAATAAATATAACTATTATCTTCTATATTAATCAATTTTCCTTATTTAGACATAATATAATCTTTAATGAAATTATTTGATATATGGTTATTATTTTACTATACTTAAGTGTATATTACCAGTACCAGCTCTAATATATTATATATTTATATATATATATATATATATATATATATATATATATAAATAGACCTATTGCATAATAGTTTGTACTATGAAAACTAGACATGCAGACTTTAGACTATACACTAGTGAAAACATATTAATATCTATAAATCTATTAAATAAGATATATTATATATTTATATATATATATATGTATAGTCTAAAGTCTGCATGTCTAGTTTTCATAGTACAAACTATTATGCAATAGGTCTATTTATATATATATATATATTCTCTTTTCTCTCTTTCTACTAATTTAATTATAAGCAACATTGTAAAAACACTTCATTGCCAATTCTATATTCTACATGTATTTCTCAGCTATATATTCACATACCCATTTAGAATTTAGAAGAAAAAACACTCCACTTTACCATATAACTAGATGTAACCGGGTTATATGGTGCTGTATTCACAGCATACCTAAATATGACTGTACACAGATTCATTATTAGTAATAGTAGAAATAGTAGTAGAATATGGTGAAGCCCCTGAACAGGATGTTAATGTTAATTATACACATTCCTTATCATGAGCACATATAAACAGTGACACATACAATGAGACCCATAAAAACATCCAAAGGCTCTATTACAGCATGATAACATCCGGATTGTACAGCACTGTATATTACTGCATATGAGTGTGTACTACATTGTGTACTATGGTGACCATTTCCTTACTTGTGTGTGTGTGTGTATATGTGTGTGTGTGTGTGTGTGTGTGTGTGTGTACATGCGTGTGTGTGTGTGTGTGGTGTGTGTGTATGTTATCACTGTATATATTATGTTTTATACATAATATAGACTTACATAAAGTATCATTTTATTTCATATCTATAATCGTATCATATTGTTTACTGTATATGTATTTAATTACATTATATATACTAATTACAAGCTTATCATATATTAAAGAGTTATCTGTTTATATGATGGTGAGTCAACATGTATGAATCACCATCATATAACAGTAACATATTAATCACCTAGAATAGATGTTTATATTGCTAGATTATTTGTAATATATTCACATTGTACACAATAACAGGATGCATTACATAATTGCAAATTAGCATTTCTAGAATTAGATTTTGTTTTATTGTATTCAAGCATTAATGTATTCTATGTAATAAACAAATATACTCCCTCTTTATTACACCATCATCAATATAATGATGTATTTCAATGCAATATGTAGTTATATATGTTATGTGTATATATAAATATTTGTATATACATAGGCATATGGTACTCTTTTAATATAATTGTTTATACCTTTTTTACATGTGTATATGTGTTATCCATAATACCATTACTAACTACTTACCCCATTTCCTACTCCTCTGATGAAAACATAATGCATTCACTTATGCTCAATTTATTCAAACTGGAAACTATTAAAATTAACTATTACAAACTATTACCTGTTTAATGTTCTTTCTGTAACTATACCTTCCAAAATAGAATACACATTAATTTTATTGTTTCAAATTATACAACAACAAAAATATATATATATATATATATATATATTTATATAATTTCTTTATCCTTTTATATACCTACTTATACCACAATAGTTTCAAATGACAATTATAATTTTAATTGCAAATGCATTTCAAAATATGATATTACATACATATGTACATAAATATATGTTATAAATATCACAACTTTATAAGGTGAAATGTATGTTAAAAAGATATATAAGCGAGTAATACGGCGGTGACCTCTCTGTGACCTCCAACAGTTACGAACAACCCGACGTGGCATTGACCTGTGGTGTGATGTTACGCGAGTGTTGCCGACACGAAGATCTCGCCCGGATCCTGCTCTACGACAAGCGCTTCTTCAACTTCTTCAAGTACGTCGAGATGTCAACGTTTGACATTGCTTCCGATGCATTCTCCACCTTCAAGGTCATCATCGATATCACCATAACACTACTATTCGATAGAATGTTATCTATTTATGAAAATACAATACCAATATTATCTATATATATATATATAGTTATCTTTTTATCGTTAAAATTACTATATTATATCAAATATGTCATTAAAAACTATTATCTGTAATATATTTGAATATATATATATATATATATATATATAAATATATTTATATATGATTTAAGTTTAATGATTTAATAATGAATAGATATACTTGAAATCTTTATAATCAATTATTGAAAATCAAATATATCACAAAAAGTATATATTTTTGAGAATAAAACCCAGAATGTGCAATTGCTATAGATGTGCTCTCCTAGCTATAAGTATACATAGACCTAAATAAGAAGTAACCAATATTAACTATTATAATCAGCTTAATTGTTCAAGTTTCCACAGCCTATTTGAAACAATTGAATACATTAATAGTAGTAATAAGAGGGTTCATAGTACAACTGGATTATTACCTAATGGTGGCTGCTGATAACTAAATATTGATGTACAGCAAACAACATCCAAGCCATTCTTTAAGCCAATCAACAAGTTTATTTAGGGTATCCAATTACAGTAGCATTTGCCGTCTGGGTCAATGTGTAATGATTACTTAGTCCCTTTGTCTTATTTATTGGACCTTTATCACTCTATCAGAGCTCTATGTATAGCTCAGTTATATACATTCTAATGTTGTCATCCTAATTGTATATAAGGTATATTATTTAAATATGTATTATTAAATGATTAATATTAATATTAGTAATTTATAATTTAATACAACTTTAAAACTGATATAAAAATAATAAAACGTTTAAAACATATATCTTGTTTATTATATGACTATTATCAAATATTACTCTTTTTAGGAATATTATCTCCCACGTCATCTTCTTAAGTAATTACTAGAGAATTCACATTACACCGATATAATTTCACTAGTCTCAGGATATCTTTTACTATTTTTAATCTGTATTTAATTCATGTGTTTCGAAAAAATGATATTCCAGTTTACAGACATTAATTAAATTAAATTAACAATTACATTTTGTATATATAATAATCTTTGGTAATAAACTACAACATGTATACTTTCCTAAAATATACTAATACAGTTTATTTTCATTTACATATACACTCTATAATGTATATATCATATAGTCTATAATATATACTCTATATATTTTACATTATATATAGGTAAATTAAATTATGAAAATTAAATAAAGTAATGCTTATTAATGTAATGGTAATGTAATGGTTATTAGTGTAATGGTAATGTAATGGTTATTAGTAAATGTATATAATGCACACATTTCAATAATTTCACGAATATACAATACATCATGCATTTTTGGATATAGAATTCGTGCATTCATGCAAAATACATGAATCTAGAGAGGCCTGATTATATGTGATGATTTTGGAATCATAATTTAAAATAAATTTATAATACTAGGCTGTTTTCACACTGCGTTTCTATGAAGATGACTTTCTTATTTCAGTGTCTGTCTGTAATCATATATTTCTTGTAGCAACATTGGTTATCAGACTGAAAACATTGTGTATTGTATGAACGCTATTGTGGGTATATCTGTTAGTGTAAGCAGCTTTTATTTGCGTTCATACAACGAAATAATTGTCACAGTTCTGAACTGTTACCAATGACAAATAACTATCATCAAATGGCATAGATCACAACTTATTATTTGATTATATTATTATTATCAGTATATTATTATACCAACATTTCAAAGAATTTCACTTATTTTGCATACATATTAATATTTTCTTTTTTATAATAAAATTTCTTTTCTTCAATATGAGAAATTAACTAGTTTTACTAGTATACACACCTATCTTATATTAATATACGCTTATATATATATATATATATATATAAAAACTACTATCAGACTGATACTGATACTATCAGTAATCTAATATGAATTTTAAAATGAATTACTTTTTATATGCATCATTTTAAATATAACATTTTAAAGATAGCTAAATTATAATCATTCCATTATAAAATACCTCAAGATTACCTACTCACATTATACTAGCAACTTTAATCAAATGTTATATATTAACACACTATAATGTACCTACAATGTATATATTACAATACAGATATATTTAACAGGTATATTAATAATATTATCATGTATATACCATTGATGCTATTATTTTTCTACAACTAAAAGCCATCACAATTTACAACAGTATTATATATATGAATAAAGCCTTATATTATAGCTTCATTTGGTACTCACAAATATGCATATGTATAAAATGTATCCTTATTTATAATTCCATTATATAAATATACCTAATATTATTTATACTCTATTTATTTGATAATATATTCATAAATATATATATATTATTACGAAATACAATATTATCATTATTAATTATATCATTATATATTTTTGAAAATATTCTTATATATATAATAATCACATATAGGAAGATATTAACAAATAAATAATTTGAAGTTAGTCACTTATTATTTATGTTGATATATTTTTAATTGAGAGCGAAACCTTCAATAATTTTACATGTAAATGATAGGGAAAAAATGTATCTACTAAAAAGATGGTATCTCTGGTAATTAATAAGGAATATACTCACTATTTTTATTATCTTGAAAACATTAATATCTAATGAAAGATTTGTATACATATATGCCAATACAAAAGATCTACTAATTTTTAGCCGAAAACAATAAAATCTTATTTGTTTTGCTTATTTGATAACAAATGTAGCTAAATATTTTATATTATAATTATTTATAATTATCTTGGTAATAGATAGGGGTCAACAAATATTTAGTTAAAAATAATTTTTAAAAATTATCAAATGTACATAAATAGAATAAGATTACATAAAAGAAATATACACATATTTCGGATAACACTACATGTACAACTTAATTGCTAAGGTGCACTTGAGGCACTAAAATATGAGATATACCTTGTTATAATAATATGATTTAACATTCAAGCCGTATTAGCTACATATATAAAAGTAATTATATTCAATATTTCACATCAATTTGTTATGTTTATAAATTATAATGCATCTTTGAATCACTTCTAGTTACTTTTATATGATGTGGTATATCATTAATAGAAAATTAAATAAATTTTAATAATTTAATAAAGTAATTTTTGTGATAAAAATTACAAATGAAGGTTTCGCCCTAAATTGTTTCAGTTTTCATTATATATTGATATCAAATAATGTGAATTATTTATTAATTAGTTTTTGTTATAGTTTTGTGTGATATATAAATTTGAGATATAAATATATATGATAATTAATTTTAACAATAATAAATAATAATATTTTAAGAATTTACAACCAACTAAACAATTTAATTTTTAAAAACATTAACTTTTTTTTATAAAATAATATTATATAACAAAAATAATTATCTCCATCGGCCACTTTCTTTACATATATTGCATAATAATGATCTTATAAGTTGATCTGTTTACAGGAACTTCTGACCAGACATAAGATGATGTGTTCCACATTTCTAGAGGAAAATTATGAACAAGTATTCACAAACTATCAAGATCTATTAAATTCATCAAACTACGTAACCAGGCGGCAGGCTCTAAAGGTTCTGTGCTAGTGATGTCCTCATCTACCTTCACTATGTGTGTATGTGTGTATGGAGGCTATCATTTATATTATATAACAATACTTTGTTTATAATTAGAAACATTAGTGCAAATTCTCTATATGTAGATAAAGTAGTTTACATTTCATAAATATCTAGAATCATTATATATATATATATATATATATATATATATATATATATATATATATTATACACATATATGTGTGTATGGGTGTGAGTGTGTGTTTATCTTTATCTTTAAATAAACTAATAATAATAATATTAATAATAGTAGTAGTGGTGGTTTTGAGTGATTATAGTGATTGTATCCCTAGGGTTGTTGGTGGTGGTGTTAGTAGAGGTGTTAGTTTTAGTAGTAGTAGTAGTAGTAGTAGTAGTAGTAGTAGTAGTAGTAGTAGTAGTAGTAGTAGTAGTAGTAGTAGTAGTAGTAGTAGTAGTAGTAGTAGTAGTAGTAGTAGTAGTAGTAGTAGTAGTAGTAGTAGTAGTAGTAGTAGTAGTAGTAGTAGTAGTAGTAGTAGTAGTAGTAGTAGTAGTAGTAGTAGTAGTAGTAGTAGTAGTAGTAGTAGTAGTAGTAGTAGTAGTAGTAGTAGTAGTAGTAGTAGTAGTAGTAGTAGTAGTAGTAGTAGTAGTAGTAGTAGTAGTAGTAGTAGTAGTAGATGTAGTGGTATAATCTTATATCTCTATAGAGGTAATTATAGTGTATATATCAGCTATCTATATATAGACATTAATTATATATTGAAGTATGAAAAGAAGTATTGTTTACCCATTACATAATATAATTATTATAGATAGATAATATCTATAGCATTCATAGTAGTTCACAGCACATTAATTATGCATTATTTGTAAATACTCAGTTTTTTAAATATGAATCATTATATATATTTGTCTATCATAATCACTATTATATATATATAATATATATAATATTCAATAAAAAATAAATATCAATATATAATAATTGTATAAAAACAATATTGATTAATGATTATAATTAATTTATTTGAGATTAATAATTATAATATTTTATACTTTTTTTAATTTTTAATTTATGTATATATATATAGCTAATATAATAGCTCTTCATTATTATATTTTTTAAATGATAATTTTAATTTTGTATAGAGCTATTTGTTGACATATGTTCAATGTATCTAAATTAACAAGCAACTAACATGATATTTAAATACCACATCGTTAAATATTTAATTATATTCATTTATATATATATATATATATATGCAAGAATACATAGTAATCATAGTGATACTTGTACTTAGTTACTGGGCGAATTACTACTGGACCGGCATAACTTCACAATCATGACGCGATACATTAGCAATCCTGACAACTTGAAACTCATGATGAACATGCTTCTGGAAAAGAGCCGTAACATTCAGTTTGAAGGTTTCCACGTGTTCAAAGTCTTTGTGGCGAACCCGAACAAGCCCCGCCCCATTCTCGATATCCTCCTTCGTAACAAGGACAGACTAGTCGACTTTCTCACTCAGTTCCACACGGATCGTTCAGAAGATGAACAGTTTAACGATGAGAAGGCCTACCTGATTAAACAAATCCGCGAACTGAAATCAACCGAATACGCCACTTGATTGACAGCTGTCACTCATCTCAACATGTGGTCATCGCCTCGCATACTCTATGCACACTACTACCACTACCACTACTACTACTACTATTTACTTAACCTTTGGGTGTGTATACATCTGTATGCATGTGTATGTATGTGTTTAACGATATACTGAAACAATTCTATTCTCTTCATCATTATTATTATATTTCGTTCCACGAGTATTTTTTGAATACCGAGCAAATTTAACACTAGGCATTATATTATTATTATTAACTATTAGGTAACTAATTATGTAATTAATTACTTGTGAGCTTATACTCGCTTTCATGTGAGTTTGTATGCATGTGTGTATGCGTGTAAATATACAGTTGTATATACACTTTTCATGTATATAAGCTCATAATAATGTATACATATATATATATATATATATATATATATATATATATATATATATATATTCAAATTTCTAATAAATAAATATGCCAATATTATATTACTGTATTTATATTTGTTATCTAGTATATTTAAATAAATGTTATCTATGTTCTTTGATAAATAATAAAATATTTGACATTTAAATATTAAATCATATATTGGGAAACAAATATTGTGTTCATTAATTGTTTTGATATGTTAATATATGTTATCTAAATAAACTGTTGATTATACTATTTAATAATTAACAAAATAATGAATTTTAAACAGTTAATGTATTCTTTACTTTTTATTTATTTCTAATTCAATTATATTTAACAATATTTTCTATTTTTTTTTGAAGATAAACATCAATATAAAGTATAAATACCAACTAAATTTTAAATTAATATTATTTCTTTATACATATATTGATAATTACTACCAATTTTAATGTACTATCTATACTAAAAATAAAATTATATATTTAAATTACATCATATCAACATTCCTTGTAATTTTGTTTATTTAAATTGAAGATATACTATTTTATTGATATTTATAATCTAAATCCATTGATAAAGATAGAAGTCACTTAAATCTATTTTCGACGAAAAGCCTACTGTTTTAATATTTGACATATATAATATTACTAATATCCAATCAAAATAACTGATGATATTTTTTAATTTGATAAAAGTATCATTTGCATACCTATCTTTTTACATGCATTTCGTGTGTCAATTGCTTACATACTTTCTTTATATAATAAAAGATGATGATTAATGTTTGATCTATTTTGTAATAAATATTAACATAATTAATATACTAGTATCAAGGACAAGGAGGCATTAATACTATTAGTGGTTATCATTATTAAAGTATTTTATATATTAAATATATTATTAAAATTAAATAGCAGTTGTATATTCCTTCAATTTAATGAGGTCTGAATAATTCATATAAGTTCAAACAATGGTGACCGAATATTATATGGGAAATAATCAATAATGTTGACAATCATTATTACTAGAAATTATATTTATTATATGTATTCCCCCTATACATTCCTAATAGAACTGTGTATAAATATTTATTTACATATGCACTGTTTATATATATATATAAATATAGTAAAAACATCATATGGTTTACTATATAATTATCATGTATATTTGTATAAATATATATATATATAACATTTATAAAATATAATATCACATAATATATGCATAATCTGCTTTACTTTTTGCAGGATAATGTTAGTATAATTTGTAATATATATATATATATATATATATATATATTTTGTATCATTATAATATTCACATATTAAATTTAATTTATATTTACAAAGTAATGAATATGCCATATATTTATTATTTTCTGGCTATAAAACTATTTATAAATAATAATAATAATAATAACTCGAGTAGTATTAATTAAGCATACTACATTCCACTATAATAAAGTTTACGAAATATAGGTTACTATGCACTATTTAATAGAAATTAATTCCTTCTCCAATTAATAGAAATGATAACGTATAATGTAAAATAGGATGCTGATCTATGAGTCACTCGTGTATGACTCATTGTATGCAGTAATTGCGTAATAACATGTGTTACAATATTCAAATATAATCGTTATTTCATATACACTCATATATATAACGTTTATATGATATTTTAATCTGACTATATATATATATATATAATAATATATTATTACATGATTACATAATACAATATTTATAGTATAATACACGTACTCTAGTAAGTATAGTACACACACATACAAGTAGTCATATATATATAGTAGTATGTATGTGTGTGTGTGTGTATGTGTGGGTATTTTTGTATAATAAACACTGTATATGTATATTCTTTATATATGTATTAACTACAACTAATGTTTACAATAGTGTATGGAATATACAACCACTGTATACAATAGCGTATATAATCTAAGCAGACATGCACAACGTTTGTTTACATACAAAACCGACCGTTATATACGGTCATAGATCTAGAGAGAAAGCTATCTAGCTCTATGTATACGGTGCAGATGTATAAGCCATTATAATTATAGACTAACGGTCAATGCACCGGGTAGAGGTCAGATAATAATGAATTAGAGGTCAATGTACTATATATAGAACACGGGTAAACCTTACGTAATGCACGGTTACTACGCGTGTGTTGTCTATGCAAACTTAATAATAGACTACTATGTGATATGGTAACCAGTAAACTACTGGTCATATACTATGAACAATTATTCATTGAATAATTGAGGTCGGTATACTAATAATGATGTTCTAAATACTAGATACACGCTAAATATCGTCTGGTATAGTTTATCAGATGATTCATTTACAAAAAAACTAACTGATATCGATTTATTTAGCTTGTAGATCTATGATCACTTTTTAATCGTTTTTTTTATAATATTTATGTTGATAGTAAGTTCGGTTTGTTTTTAATATAATTAATTATACTATTATACTAAAATCGCCTACAATATTGCTCATATATAAGTTAATGTATTTTTTTATGTTAATGTTTTAATAATATATATATGTGTAACTGTAACTGTAACTTTGTAAAGATAACGTTTTAAACGTTTAGATAATTTATAATATAAATAAATAATTACTTGACAATCCTAAAAAATAAATTCCTCATAAACCTAATATAGATTGTAAGAACGTATTCTATTGTTTATTTATTTGCGTATATTAATAGAGTTACGATATATTATATACCCTTATTTGTGTATCATACAGTTTATTATAACACGTTTACTAAACATATAACAAACTTATATATATATGTGTTTGTGTGTGTGTGTGCATGATGTGTAGTAGTGTATACACTGCATACTCATAATACATATAAACATGCATATTCAGAGTTTGCGTCGCACGTTATATATATATATATATATATATATATATATATATATATGTGTATATTATAGTAATATACGTATTTTTACAATCATATAAAGTTTAGATTCTGAACTATCAGTTAATTGATCGTGATATATATCATTTTAATTAACATTTTATTTTTGTACATATAAAACATGTAAAAATAAATGTAATTAATAATAATGTATGACTAAAATATACTTAATTTTAAAAAAATATTTATGTTTTTGATCGACATCTTTTAATTATTTATATTTTTTGAATATATATCATAGATTTGTATTTTACCAAACTATAAATAAACTATAAATCTATTATATATATATATATATATATATATATACAATTTATACACAAATGTGTGCTTCCCAAAATCTTTGTATATATTGTATACACTGTAAAGTTTATATAGATCCGATATAGGATATAGATATCATAAGTATTATAAAAACCGAAAATGTCATCGGTGAAGTGATTTAAAATATACTGTATATGGATATTTACTAGTGCAGGTATGGTGTATAACTTGTCCAGTGTACATTTCTAGTTTCATATTTAACATGCATAGCATAAATATATAAAAAATCATATACAATAAGGTAGGTTACAAATACAGGTAGAATACAGGTAGAACAGATACACAATATACAAAAAGTATATATATATATATATATGTACTTTTTTTATATATATATATATATATATATATATATTTATATATATATATATATATATATATATTACAAAGGATCTCTTTCTTGCAGGTTTCTATTATATGATAAGCATTAGTCGATTTGTTTATGTTCGTAGACATCAATCAATAGACATCGATATGATTATACAATATTATGAATACGATTTATAATACAATGCTTATATATAGTGTATGTAAAATACCCTTAACTATAGTTATTTTGTATATTGTATGAGTTTAAATATTATTCAATAGTAGTATTTCTATATAACTATAATGTATACATTAAGATTATTAATACGTATTAATACATACAGATTATTGAACATTTAGAGTTTCTTATACATATATGAAGGAATATTAAACATCATTATATATATATATGAAATTAGTGATGATTAATTATTAATTATTAATTAATATTGTTAATAAAATTCTTTTTTTTCGTTTAACAAAATTGATGAATTAATGTTATAGTTAAATAATAGTTATGGTAGTAGAAATACCTCCTATAACCTCCTATAACCTCGGTTATAGGAGGTATTGGTAGTAGGAGTGTTTTTATATATATATATATATATATATAATATATATATATCCCTGTATAAATATAATACATCGATGTAAATAAAAGTTTTATTTACATCGATGTATAATACATAACATTATATAACAAATGATAAATAGTAACTACAATATATATGGCCTTTGTTATATATTAGTAGGTATATACCATCAATATAAAGAAAGTTTATATCGATGGCATATACTGGTATCAAGGGCAAGGTGTCCTTGCTGGTATACATCGGTATAAAGACAGTTTATTTACATAGATTGTGAAATAAAACTTTTATTTACATCGATGGTATGAATCACGCATGAATCACGAACATCGATATAAATAAAAGCGGCGGCGCACGCATCACGTGATACACAATTGCACATTCGTAATCGTCTACATTCGATTCATTTCGAATATTTCGTTAATTTAGCGTCCTATTCATCTATATCTCGTCATACGATAACGCAAGCTAAACCTATAGTTTCATACCTAAGGTGAACTCGAATCAGCAGTAACCGTACTATAGTGGCTGTGGTGTGTACTCTGAATACACACACACATTCGTGTAATAATCGTCCACACGTAAAGAAATAACTCCGGGTGGTTTCTTTGCACATTCTATACCTACATACGTACTTTCGCGAAACTTATATCGGATATTATATTGGCTTTGAATAGTTAAGGTAATATATATTTAATAATAAACGTATAAATATATAACCTACATTCCTTACACATTGAGGATATTATATATATATATATATATATATATATATCTTAACCATAGTTGGAACTTCTGTATAATATTGAGGTGTTATCATATTATAAGTTATCATATAATTCAATAATACATAAATTAGTAAGTATCATTGATTGAAATATAGTTATCTTCTATAATGGTAGATATACTTATATACACACACACATACACATATATATATATATATATATATATATATATATATATAATATGATAAATTATCACTGGTAATACAAACAAGGACATGTCCTTGATACAAGTGTTATTAATAGTGAATTATGATTCATAATTTATGAATGAAAAATTCAGTGATTTTGAAATCATATGATATTACCTACTATACTTAATTATACAAATATTCTATATTATTATATTGCTAGTTTACAAAAAAAAACATTTCATGATATGTGTTTATATACATTACAAATATGTACATAGTGTTTATACATTACATGTTCTGTTTAATCACTGCAAACTAACTGCTTATATAGAAATAACTATATATATATATATATATTTGTCATATACTGTACTTGCATATGTGTGTTATTATTACAGACACAGATGCATGTCTTTATAGTTTATATTATTAAATTAATTGATTATTTATTTTGTAATTTTGTTAAGTTTAGTTTAGGTTTTTTAGTTTTTAGTTTAAGTTTAGTTTTTTTAAATAGAATTCCAAACAAATATAAAAAAAAGTAAATGTTTAGTTTATTTCTAAATAATATAATTAATTATCTATGAATTATTAATATGATATAAATATTATTAAATGATATAACAGTGTTTTATATTTTTTAAGAAAATTAATTAAAACATTTAAATAAACTGAATTATATTTGTATAGATTTTTTTCTTTATACAATATAATTTAATATTATTTTAATTATAATTACTTATAAGTAATAATTAAGTAGTAATATTGTAGATCTTTTATGAATTAATTAATAATTTTTTATAAAATAATTAATAAATATTTAAAAAAAATCACTATTTTATCTATTATTTTTCTCTACTTTAAATATTTGTGAATAATAATATCGTTTTAATTCATGTAAAGTGCTATTCATTTATTTTTTTTCAACAAATTATTTTATTTTAAAATATTAAAACGATTCATTATCTTTAAAATAATGTATAATATATCGTTTATTATGTATATATTATGTATATATAACCTTATCAATGCATTATGAACATACAATTGTATAATATATAATACACATTATTATGTAATATTTATTACATACAAAACATTAGAATCTTATATTTCAGTATTTTTTTATTGATGTTTGATGTTTGGAAGGATCCACCATTTAATCCCTTCAATAAATCTTTATAAAATGTTTAAACTTTATAAGATTGTATAAACAATATATAGAAAATGTTATTTTTGGTAAATTTAAAAATATAAATATATAGATTTGATACAGTTATAATAAAAACCATACATTATGTGGTCAAAAAGTGTACAAAATGTATGGTTATTATTATAAGTGTAGCGAAGCATTATATTTTCAAAAGTACATATATAATATCTCCATATATTATTATATGAAAAGGGCAGGTGTCTCGGACCATCGTGTAATTTAGTAGTACATATAATATAATAATTCAGTAGTCGATTTATATAAATAAAAATACAAAATATGTGATATATTTTCTCAATTATAGGATATTAAACAAATTATCTATATATTTTAGTTGTTGAGAATATTCATATACTACAACTGTATATAGTGTTTATTTTAAAGAATTAATATATAATAAAAAATGTATCAATATATAACAGGGTTGAGTTGGTTTTTTCGCCTGTTTTTACAGTTTTTTTAAAATTAATTTAACTTTTAAATTATAAGTTATATTTGCCTACATTATATGTTATATCAGGGAGTGGGTAGGACACTCATCTAATTACACTTACATGCCTACGATACAATGATTATGTGATTACAAATTTAATTACGCCAATACAAGACTATTCTAATTATGAATTGTTTATATATTGAAATGTAAATATATATCGTTGTTATGGTAATTATTACTAATAATAGTTATTTATATGTAATAACCAAATATTACTAAATGTAATCATTTTACTAAATAATATAAAGTAAAGTACTATTTTAGTATATTATAACTTATCCTAAAAGTGTATACAATCCACTAGCATCAACGCAGTAACAAGTCACCGCCTAAAATCTATGAAAATATTATTTTCTAGTAACAAGTCGCCGTGCTTTATGCTCGCTATATGAACAGCTAATTTGCTCTATAACAAGCAAAAATTACTGGGTATTTAAGGGTTAATGAAGATAATGATTTATTTTTGAAAACTATAAAATTTAGAAATATTTGTAAAACAATGTATCCGATATTAAACTGAAGATAGTGTAGCACACTTGATGGCAGACTATCTGTAAATATTAAATAGATATATAATATATCATATATTTATGTATAGTTGTAATACACTGAAAATTTAAAGAATCAAACATTAATCAGAATAGAATGCAAATGCATTTGCTTTTATTTATTTTCTAAAAAATAGATAATATATATTAGATTTTACCATTCGTACAGATATATTGATATTTCTAGGAAGATTATAATTGTTATAATCACCGTGTACATTTAATTATAAAAAAATAGTTACATGTATGTGATCATCTAGTTATGTCAACAATTTCATAAAATAGCATTGCGAAAAAATTTAATAGAAATTAAGATGTCCATAAAACAAAAATACATATTCAAAGGTAATATTCATCTATACATATATCATTTGATATATTTTGTTTTGTTATAATAGAAGATAATTTTTATTTTATTTTTCAGTCTACCTCCTTTAGACCATAATGGATTGTAGTGATATCAGTTTGAACACTATTAGTATTGCTACAACTATGTTATTGACAATAATATATGTTAGACAATAAGATTTAATAATATTCGGGTAGCTTGATAAGTAAAAAAATAAATCTAAAAATAGAGATATGAATTGTTAAATTCTCTTTTTTCATTAATATTGATATATATAAAATAACACATATTATCCAGAGAAATCGATTATAATCATGTATAAATATGTTGGACAATCCCTCAGAAATATTACAATTATGTTGAAGATGTCATAATATTACTAGAAGTGCTATTTGGGAAATAGATGTACTGTGTAATATGATTTAATTATTACTTTTCATTAACACTTGGCAGAAGTTTTTGTAGACAGCATTCAAAGTGAATGCAATACTCATAGCTATGCTGATGTTATAGAAAAAATGGACACAACATTAATGAATACTTTTATTAACTATATTAAATGCCGAAATAAACATGTTTTTAATTTTTTTTTTTAAATTATAAAGCTGCTCTTGTCTATTCATTAATATTGTTTACATATTTATAGTTTACTAATTTGTGCCCCCCAAATAATAAATTATTTCCACAATTTCTTTAATATAATTTAATAATATTCTATAATCTCGGAAATATCCTATTTTATTATTTCCAAGTTTATTAAGTTTACAATAAATTATATTAAGACTATTATAGTTGTACCAAAGCCCGGGCTTTGGTTGTACCAAAGATTTTCCGAAGGAAAGATATAACACTTACGCGAAATCGTGTAATTCGAATTTGTATACAAAATACCCCAGTGCCACCTATAGCGGGTTACTTTGTGTTGTTTATAATGTTGTAAATTCGTATTTAACTATACACTTTTAAAATGTTAAATAATATTCTTTAAATTAATATTTATATGATGAAAACTAAGTGTTCATTACTAATATATAACAAACAAATATGATATTTATGTTTTAAATGCTATAAGTATATATTTAGTAAGTAAAAGCTAATTTATATTGCATGTAATTTAATAGAGCAATGAACACATTGTTGTATGCAAACAGAGCCGAACCTAAATCTATTTCAGTGATTTCGATACTACTTCTAGCAGCGGCAGGGGATATTACTAAATTACGTTGCATGCATAGGGAGTGTTATATCTTTGCTTCGCAAAATCTTTGGTAGTACTATATAAGTTATATATGTGTAGTTTATTTTTTAATTGGTTAATTTGTTAATATATTAATATAATAATAATTTCTTAGATTATTATATAAATAGTCATGTAGATCTATTAGTTTAAATAAAATAAAAATTAATTAATTAAAATATAATATATATATATAAATTATGCGGTATTTTATTTATAATATATTAGTCATTAGTATTAGGTTGTAGTTAAGTTAATAACAAATATGATATTAGAGCTTGAAATGAGCAAAAATACATTGTATTTCAACATAATGTATTCATTATATATTTTATTTTTATATAATAATTATTTATAATATAATAGTTTATAAATTTATGAATGTTATTTTGATATTAACTAATACTGATTGTATATAGTATTTATACATTTTATTATGTTATACTATTATACGCTGGTAATATTTAATATGATATGATATTAATTATATATAATATATATATATATATATATATATAATATTATATTAAATATGTATAATATATTGAATAAATAATATTACTCCATGTTTATTGCAATAATTAGTAATATCAAGGAATTTGCTTTGAAAAATCATTTTTATATATAGATAGACCCAATTATAATGTATAAGTTAAATACCTGAGTTATTGATAAATAAATAAATTATAATATTATAATTGAGAAGACTTGTAGAAATTAAAAGTGGGTGTAACCTAATTCTATAGAATTAGGTTATATACCCATTCTAATGGGTCTATCTAGACTGTATTTTTATAAATCTGCAATATAATTTATTTGAACCGTAGACATTGTAATTGGTGAAAAACTGTATATGGTAAAAAAATTATATTATTATATTGCATACCATCAGCATCCACTGTTGTTACATCGATAATTCATTGAATTAACTATATTTATTAAAATATAATAAATATTTCTAAGGAAAGATATATCATTTATGCAATCGTGTAATTCGATTTAGTATAAAAATCATGAATAGCGACACCTATATAGGTTGAATTTTTGATAAATATGTGATTTATAATGTAAATTTGTAAACTATAAACTTGAAATGTAAAAAAAGTATGCTTTCGATTATTATTTATATATATGAAACTAAGCATTATTTACCAATGTATTGGTTTTAAATTTTATAAATATCTATGCGACGAGTAAAAGATTAATTATATTGCATGTAATTTAATAGAACAATGAAAGTAGTGTCAAACATAAATCTATTTCAGTGATTTCAATACTACTATCAGTAGGACGTATGAATATTAATTACATTTCTCAGATAGCGAGTATTATATTAAAGATTTACAAAGCAAAGATATAATACTCCCTATATATGCAACGTAATAAATAACTACTACCTGTCGCTGCTATCAGTAGTATCGAATCACTGAAATAGATTAAGGTTTGATGCGGTTTCTATCAACAATGTTTTCATTGCTCTATTAAAGTACATGCAATCTAAATTAGATTTCACTCATCACAGATATATATAGCATTTAAAACCTATAGGTGTATGTATACATATCCTATTGCTTTATTAAATATTACAATGTTAGCACATGTAGTTTTCATCGTATAAATAATAATTTAAAACATTATTTTACATTATAAATAGCATATATGCTTGAACTATAGTTCCTATAATTAACCCGATGTATGTGTTTTAAATAATATATCGAATTACAAGATTTCGCCCAAGTACTATATATATATCTTTCCTTAGAAATATATTTTGTTATATTTAAATAGTATTTTTTAATATTAGATTATAATATACATCTATGGTAATTAGTAAAATATTAAATTATGTATATATTAAAACTATATTAATTTAACATTTTGCAATCTCCATTATACATTATATAGATAGTTATATAGAAAAGGTACTATTTAGTTATTTAATACAAATATTTTTTTAAAAATATTAAAAAATAAATATTATATAAATTAACATTTAACTAGGTTTTTATGATTATTATATAATCGTTATAATAATGTATATTTATCTGTATAATCTTTAATTGGTTTATTTTATCAGCCATCTCACAATTATTAAAGCGAGGGCGAGTCATTATAGTAATTTAAGGCAATATCAAGGACATGTCTTTGGTGATATGATGTATCCAAAGACGTTATATATTTATATATATATGGGCTTCGCCCATAGAGCTAGAGAGAAAGCTTGTTTTCTCTAGCTCTGTGGCTTCGCCCCATAGATGTCTATGGATGTATCAATGGCGGATTGTCATTCAAATTCATAGAGCTAGAGATATTTATAGATATTTCTCTCTAGCTCTATCATAGAGCTAGAGAGAAGTCTCTCTAGCTATGTGAGCTCTATGTTCAAATTAGTGAGCAACTATGAATATCCAATAGCAGTCTATATAATTCTAATGTCTATGGTTAAACCCAATTCTAATGTCTATGAGTGATGCTAGTTGTCAATCAAATTTAACCGGATATATTTTATGTTATATATATATTTTATCAATTTAAACTCTATTTAACACTTCTATTAGAGAATATAATAATTAGGTATGTATTATTTATATAAAATAGTATGTATACAAATATAGTTATAATTATACATATTAATTAATCTATTAATTTCTTTATAAATGTATATAATGTATTTAATATCTTTATAAATTATGATTTTTTTAAATTTTCGATATTTTTAAATTATATTTTAATATTCTATTAATATTATTATAATATTAATAACATATTTAAATATTCTATTCATATTATTATAATTTAATATATATATATATATATATATATATATATATAATAATAATATATAAATATAATAATTTAAATGCGATTTTTAAAATAATATACGTACTAAACGCTAGTAACATTATAAACTCTAATAAGTAATTATATGACTATGCATAATAGTATTATGTCATAATACATACTTATATATATAAGTATATTATTGTATCCATATGACATTAAATAAATATATCCAACGATTTCTCTCAGGTGGCAACATGTAATAGTTACTATTATAGTAATACACTGTATTACTAATACAGTGTAATAATATACATTAAATATACGTTCCTTCACGGTTCATTCCATAGTACACTGTTATATGGAATGAACCGCGAAGGACAGTACATTTGAACTGAATAGAAATTATTAATATATGTCGCTGTTGGCGAGTGTATGCTTGTGATTGGTTTGGGTTAAGTTTATTGCCCTCTAGAGTATAGCATTCTACTATAAATTTTTTTAATTTAAAAATACTGTCCTTCGCAGTACAACCTGTAATACTATTACATTATTACAATGATTGTATACAATTACAGTGTAATATTATTACATTATTACAATGATTGTTTGTCATTATTATTTTATTTATTAATTTCCTTCTGGTTATTTAACTTTATTATTTTATAATGTATTTATTGTATTAACTACTTGATCATTTATGATTTATTTAAGTATATAAATATACTTTTAATACAATATTTTTTAAATATAAGAATAATTTGATAGGTTATGGTATATAATCCGCACAAGCTATATTTTATATATATATATTGAATATCAATAATGCAAGATCTTAGTAGTATATATTGGGACTAATATTATATTACAATATTTATATATCTATATGATATATGATATAATAATGTATGAATATATATACGGAGTAATTATAATAGGCAATACAATAACATCATTTTTAATATAAGATGGGCGGATTTATTACCAATTAGATATATTTGTAATGGTGCTTGATACCAATAATTTTTAAAGTTCCTCAGTTATTAAAACCATTATTGTGAGATAATTATAAATGAATAGATATAATTTGTATAGCTATTTAAGGGGATACCAGCACAACAAAACATCATTTCGCGCATTTACATGTTAATAGATTAAAGGAAATACATAGCATTATACAAAGTACTTTTTAGGTATTATATTGATAATACATAATTCTACAATATAAAGAGAGATTTTGTTTAATAGGTTATTTCATATATAAATTATATTAAATATAATGTTTATTTTTGTAATACAATATTTTCACCAATATTGTCTATTTTCACTTACTTATATTTATATAATAATGGCTCTCTAAGTTATTTATTCTTATACTATTTATATATAGCAAACAAAATTAGAATAATACCTATAATAGTATAAAATAAATTATTATAAAATAAAGCAATAGTTGTATGTTATCATAGTAAACTATATAAATAAAATTGTATTATGTATAGCTTATATATATATAGATATGTAAATTCAATATATAATTCTGAATTGTAAAATACTTTCAATGATATATGAACAAATAACATATATATATTAAAATTAAATATATATTCAGTATAAAATAATTCTATACATAAAGATGTAAAAATACAATATAAAATAATTATATCTAAATATATATATTTGAAAAGGAATTTATATAGTAGGAGCCATCTCCAGACGTATATTCTTCTCCTCCTGCAGGTGTATCCTATTTAGTCTTGCAACATGTGAGGAAGTGAAGAGATTTTTATCAGAGTTACTTATTCTTTTTAAATCTAATTTAAACATAAATATGTTACCCTCTTCACTTCCAATTTGCATGTGTTGATCTAGAGTTTGCATTGCCCTCTATGCTCCAAAGTTATATTTCAATACATATGATGAAATTGCATATAACATTAAATGAAATAATAAATGTAATATAATGTAATATAAATAAATGAATATATATATCAACAAAATTATATTTGACAACTGTACATATAATATAAAGGCTAATTATATCAAATAAAATAATATAAATCTAATATAAATGAATATACAAATATAACCTATACAAATTATATTTGACAACTGTAAAATGTAAATCAAATATAAATATATAATGATATACAAATAACTATTTTATAATACTTATACAAATTAATATAAAAATAATATATAAATGAAACTATAAATATATGTAAATAATAAAAATGACATGACATATAGGAAATCAAAAATGTATAGCGTTTGTTTATTAGCTTTTCTATTGGTTTATAATATCGCAGTATATATGTTTACAAAGATAATAATATGGAATAAAAAAGATATACAATTCGGTTATACAATTTTTTAAATCGACAATATATAAGTATAATAATGTTATAAAATAAAATGTATGCATTATTATAAAAGCATGCATGTAGATTTCAAACAAAATTATAAGCCAACATTATATATTTTAAAGGTGCTTTGTAAAATATGCTTTATGGTATTTATAGGCCCTTTTCAATGGTAATATGTTGGCAGTTACTTAATAATATATGATAAATTAATATTATTGAATAATATTTTTTATTTTAATTTGTTGATTTTCTCTTATAAAAGATAAATATAATAATAACATTTATAATATAATTATTATTAAAAAATAATAAATGTTATTGAAAATATAATTTTAAATCATAAAATGTTATGATAAATGGATCATATTATATTAGGATAGGTTACAATATATTAAAATAGTACTTTACTTTATATTATTTATTAAAATGATGTAATATTTGGCTATTAGCGTGGCTATTGAGTATATATTAATATATATACTATAACATTTATAGTATAAACATAATATATTCCCAAATGTTATAAAAGTATATAATACTATTTTTTAATAACTATTCTTAAATTACGAATCTTAATTACATTAATATTAGTATGATTTGTGGTATTACATACATTTTTTTTGAGATTTATTTAAGTTAATTTATATTAAATTTATATTAATTTAAATAAAATGAAGAAAAATACTTATAATATCCAAGTTATATCATGTAATTTTTTAAATTTATTTATATAAATTACATACTGATGGAAGACGGTGAAAATGACGAGTTGGGTTAAATGTTACATTTGAAATACTAGTTAATAGTATATATATATATTTTGTGTATAGATATTTGTGGGTTATTTGGTTTAATTGGTTTATTTTTGTCCTGCTTAGTCTTTTTAGCTGCATTAGATCTCAAAGTGATACTATACAAATTTATTTCGCATTTAAACGTCCTTTTTTGATCGTAACCCCTTATTACTATTTAAAAAATATCATGTCATAAAACTACAATTATAAAATTTTGCATTTAAGGGGACGCGATACCATCGTTTGGTTTACATGTAAAAGATACGAAAAAATGTTATTTTTAGAAATCTATTAACTAAAAAA
The DNA here is from genome assembly GCA_964019155.1 of Osedax fenrisi. Classification (NCBI taxonomy): domain Eukaryota; kingdom Metazoa; phylum Annelida; class Polychaeta; order Sabellida; family Siboglinidae; genus Osedax; species Osedax fenrisi. Next base: position 19,711,229 of record OZ025243.1, on the reverse strand, counting down.
ATATTCACTTTTTTTTTTTTTAATATATTAATAATATTCCATATTTTTATATTATATGTTGAAATTTATAGATGTTTACACATCTTTGTTATACGTTTCTAAAAAAAATAATTGAAATATCTGATAAAAAATTTTAATTTTCAAACTAAATTGCTAATTAAAATTTTTTAAATAAATATTTTTTAATTTTGACAAATAACTTTAATCCTACAGGTTTTATCTAGTTATATTGAAAAAATGAAAGAAAAAATATTCATTTGTACAAAAGTTAATACTAGTTATGTCAGCATGATTGGTCACAAATAATTATTCTGAGTAAATCAAGTTTCAAATATAATATAATTTAAACACCATTTTAAAGATAATATTTGAAATATTATAATTTTACATTAAAACAAAATTTGAAATTACATTTTTTTTCTCGAAAACATCAATGGTATCGTGTCCCCTTAATAAAATAAATATATTAAATATAAGACATTATATATTACTTTACAATTTTCTATAGATTACTTCACTATTCATTTCATATAAAATAAGAAAACATGTATTATTTGATATTTACTGATATAATCAATTACAAATATTTATTAAAGTTAGTATATTGATAAATTATGTTATTTAAATGTTATTTAATATCTTCCTAAATACTTAGCTAATAGTACCTAATCAATCGACCTAACAGTTTCATCACAATTTTCTTTAATTGTATTTTGTTTTACTTTTATTTTATATTTATATTTTAATAAATATAACATACATATTTTTATTTTTTATTTTTATTTGATTTTTCGTGAAAAGGTATTTGAATTTGAAAAATGTATTTGAAGACACCCATGCTATATATATATATATATATATATATATATATGAAATTTCATATGAAGAACATAAACAGGAAAAGTTTTATTTGTATCGAAATTAGCTAAATATTTAGATATAGACAATAATATATTCGACATATGCTCTTGTAAATACTTTTCATTTTATAACTGTAATTTACATTTATAAAATCATCCTTTTTCTTAAATTATAATGAATAATGTAAAAATATATAAATATTTAATTTACTAATTTCAATCATATATTGAATAATCAATTACTGTTTAATTTATTAATAATTATCTGTCATATATACTACTTATTTATATATATATATACGTGTGTGTAATGTCATTAATCTAATATTTACAAATTTATATACATATAAATATATGTTCGATAACAATAAAGTTAAACCGTTCTCGTTGATATATAAATAAAATAGTAAACAAAATTATAAATTTCAATAACAAAAAAAAATAATTAGTAGAGAATATAAATAGTATATTTTTTATTTTATTAGTTCTATAAATATAATTAATATATCTAATATTAATTATTGTTTTAAAAGTTACTATTCTAATAATCAATTCATTTAAATTTGATAAGAAAATATTTTATTTTTTCAATAATAAAAAATCTTGGAATTCCTGTAAAACAAATATAATCAGTTATTTATAATCACTATGAATATGAAAATTTAATATTTACTATTTAAGTATGAAAAGAATATATTAAAATATGTATCCTATCTACCAATGTTAATTATTTTATATCACCTATATAATATTTATAGATACTAGATATATTTTATATTTTATGTATATATTTTATATATACTATAATTATTCCAATCAACATTTTTTTAACTCATAAATTTAGAGTCAAAATTTACACTTTCCAAAAACAATTTAATTATTTATTGTAAGAATAATTTATACAGTTGAAAATAAATCAGTAAGTTTAGAATATATTGAAATAGAATATATATATTTTATATTTCTAAAGTGGCAAACATAATTATAATTACCCGAATAAAAGTGTTATAATATCAATTATACCTTACCAGGTCGAGCTTGCTCTGCAGTTCATTAAACGTTTCCTCCATTCCTCTCTATCGGTAGTTCCTCATTTGTGCACATTGTGTCCTCTCTTAATTATTCTAAATATGTTTTCATAGGCCTTCCTCGAGAGCGTCGTCCATGTTATGGATATCAGAGTAATACTTTACTCACTACTTCGCTTTTGTTTCTCCAGCAGAACCTCAGTCGTTGTTCAAGTATTTTATCTATTATTCTTGGAATTTTGCCGTTCAACTCCTTATTTGTAACGTGGTCTCTCCATGACTTGTTTAGTGCAGCATGCGTATATAGGCTAAATAAACTTTTTATCTAATGTTGAAGTTAGAGTCCAAGTGATAGAGCCATATATAAGAACAGTTTCAACTGTAGCTCTAAATGGGGTAACCCACTACCGGTATTTCCGGCAACTTGCCTGAAATATTGTAACTTTAAAACGATTTTCTATCAAGTTAACTACAATTGTAGTGGGATACCCCCTTACTTTCCGGCAACTTGCCAGAAATATAGTACTTTATAGGGGGTATCCCATTACAACTTGATATAAAATGGTTTTTAAGTTACAATATTTCCGGCAAGTTGCCGGAAATACTTGTAGTGGGATAAAGAAGTTTCTTTTATGTTTTTGAAAGGTTGTATTTCCAGATTATGTTAAGGTTGCCAACGTGCAAGGCCTCATAGGCTTTTAATTTTTATCTGGTTTTCGTGATACATGTGTATTCCATTTCTTGACTAAGTTTATATGTAAACCGATATCTTTAGCCGTTTCTTTAAATTTGTGTAGTAGTTTATTTGCATCTATAAGACTATTAGTTATTACAGCTATATCGTCAGTTGGGATACAGCTAATATGTACAGCTGGGTATCTATTGCTTTTTATTACTTTCCAATGATTTTTTCAATATATAATCGAGACATTTAATGAATAGAAATGGTGCAAGTCTATCTCCTTGTAGTACTCCAGTAGTTATATCGAAGAAGGGTGTGTCACCATCAGGTTATCTTACCATGGAGCGGGTGTTTTTGTAGAGCATCAATATGGTATTTACGATTTCAGTTGAAAATCTTTTATGAAAATTACGAAATCAATTATGAAATTTAATTAAAAATAATATCATCAAATGGAGTAACTTGGAGATATGTTCAATATTCAAATATAATAATACAGTTATTTATTAGTTTAATTGCATATCATAACTGTTTTACTCTAAATTTATTTAGAAATGAAGAGTAATGCGCAAGTAAATACACGCTGAACTCTATTACTATATTTATATTATATACATTTATTTATGATATCCATATCAAATTATTATTTATATAATATATTACATTTTAAAATGATTAAATATTAAAATAATTATTAATTTCATACTATTAGTTTATACATTACTTTAGTAATATATATTAACCCTAAGTAAAACATAATATTATATTATATTATAACTAATAATTTAAAAAAGTCTATATAAGTAAATATAATAAATAGATAATTACATTTAAAGAATACAAAATACACAACTGATCATATATTATTGAATTTATATTATATTATTTCAAAATAGTAAAAAATATATTGATATATATTTATATATATATAATCAGTACTTCACTTTTAGAATGATTATTTCGGATAGTTTAATTCATTTATAATCATATTTTATATATACCTACTTAATAAAATATGTATTTTAAATATATAATAATATATTAAATGATTTAATAACATTTAAAAATATTGATAATTATTACAGGCAATCTGCAAAATTGAAAATGATTCTTAGGATTATGATAGCTTTTATATCAATATATGTGTGTTCTGGACATACAGGATATAATCAAAGTAAGTATTGATATAATCAAATATTAATTAATACAATATTTGTTATATTTATAAACTTGTAGCCACACCAAAAGCAAAAATTCACCACACTATGAGTTTGGAAAGGGAAAGCCTTATTTTGGATAAAAAGCAATCTGTAAAATGTTTAAATTTAGATAAATCTTTATTTTCTACAGATACAAGGTTTTGTATTTAATTCTATTACTCATTTATCATTGTAAATATAATTTTATATATATTTAGGTTTGAATTATTGACTATAGTTAATAAAAATGGAATAAAAATCCCATATGAATCTCGTGAATGGATTGATGCTGAAATATTTAAAATTCCTTTTATTACATTAAAGAAAACAGCTCTAGATCAATTAGGTTATCTATGATTAAAATACATTTTTATTTAATTATATAATCATTATTAGTGTGAGTTAGTATGTGCAAAGATATAACACTATATATGCAATGCAATTAATAACTACTACCTGCCGCTACTAGCAGTAGTATCGAATAATTGAAATAGATTTAGGTTTTGCACAGTTTCTATACAAAAATGTTTTCATTTCTCTATTAAATTACATGCAATATATATTAGCTACTCGCCACATAGATATTTATATAATTTAGAACCTACATATCTTTAATAATTAGAAAGATATACAACAATTTATGTTATTATCTAAATTGATTCTATTTATATTTTAATTTATAATTCTAAATTGAATGACATTAATGTAATATCTAACGCAAACTTACTCTTATTATTCTTATCATACTTTTTCCACTCTAATTGTATAAATTATTAACAAAATATAATAAGTTTAGATTAGAATGTTGCAAATATTATGGATAATATATTTACTTTAATGATTACGTTGTTATCCAAGATAATTTTACCTGATAATACATGTTAACGTCAACTTACAGTATTGATTTGAATATATATATATACATATTATATAATAATATATTATTTGAATATTTATAACAAAATATACCATTATACAGACATTTTAATTGATACGAAAACAATTAAAGATACTAAAGATATGCCATTTAATGTACTTTATGTCAGATGTAAAGTTACAAATAAATTAGGAACTTCTACTTCTAATTCTATATCATTTTATATGGATGAAAGAAACTACATTAAAGTGAAGAGTTGCAATAAAGTAACTAAGATTAATGCTCAATTGTATACCGGTGAATCATTCTATGTTAGTTATAATGATATAAATACAAGTTAACTTTAATAAATTGTTATAAATTTAAATAGTATGGTTGTAAAAGTGGTGATTGTGATTTAACAGAAGTTAAAGATGTGGTATGGTATCTTCATAGTTAGTAATATACATTTTATATATTAAATTAAATTACTCTATTTAAATAGGTTTTGATTAATAATTTTCATATATATTTTAAAATATATATAATTATAAACAATAAGTATTAATAGTTATATACATATAAATTAAATATAAAAATTACTTAATTAATCTATATTGATGTATTTCTTATTTTTAAATTATATAACCTACAATATAATATAACCAATAATATATAAATAGATAATAATTTTGTATATATTTTGTTATAGTGAAATTAATAAGTTTGTATTGTATGATACGAAGGAGTATAAATAAATATATAACTCATTAAATAAGTTCTAACAATTTAATTATTTATTAGTGATTTTTAAATCCACAACTAAAAACTTGTGTGATATATTTTATTATTGGCGAATTTAAGAATTCATTTTATTTTCTAAATACATTAATCAAATAATAAATCGATAATATTGCTATTGAATTTATATAATTAATTTACAAATAGATGTTTATAAATTATATTAAGGGGATGAGCCAACTTGATCGCAATATTAGATTTTAATAAATAATGCATATGTGTTGTATATTAGCCTATGACCATAATTCTCTGAATTTATATATCAACTCACAATACACTCATCTACCGGAATATTATACAATGTATAAAAAACTTAACATTATAATCAATTTATAAATAAATAATAAATCATAAGCTATCCAAGTTTACCTATATCTTTCTATGAGAGGTTGTCAAAATAAGTAATAAGATGGGAGTCCAAGGTCTCTAGTTTGACAATTAGGGCAATTGAAAGACTAGATATCGCCTGTTATTTAAATACAATTATAAATATTTTATAAATATTTATATTACAAAAATATGTATATATACTCTATACACTAGACAAATTAGTTAACAATATATACTATGAGAACATCTCCTGAGAAGCTACATTTTGTTAATATATATAGGTAGATACAATTAATTATTCAGCTTAAATTTAATTTGAAAATTACTAATTAGGTTAAATTACTAGTATGGATCTTTATCAAATTTAATTTGTTAGTAACATATAGTACATATAATTAATACAAAAATAATAAACATATAATTAATACAAAAAAAATGTCAATAGATAAAGATGTTTCCAAGGATATGACCCTGCGATACATTTTTAATAATAACGTAATGTTTACAAAAACGGGGTATACTTTAATTCTTGATAAAGGTTTGTATTTGAATATATTTATGATAATAATTTGTATATAAATTGAACTAATCCTATAGGTGCATTTTATTATCACCGTTATAATTCTCCAATAATGAAGGCACTTTTAGGGAACGTAAATTCTAACTATATATATTGTGAGAGTAAGAAATATAATAAAAGGATTGAATTTATATTCAACGGTTTATATGCTCACCTATTTTAAATAATAATATTAATTAAATTTTTATTTGTTGATAGAAAACAGAAAGTCAAGATCAAACACAAAATTTAAATCTCATACTTATCCAACTACCAATGTAGATGACGTTAAAGTTATTAGATTTATTTCAATAGCTAATATGAAGACACTTTACTACCCTCGAATATGTCCTGGAATTAGGCTAGTATTATTATTATTATTAATATTTCATAATACTTTATGTTTTCAAATATTTAATTTTTGTATTGCAATACTCTTTTCAGTAAAGTGGTTTTTAAAGATATTATTGGTGCTGGAACTCCTATAGCTAAAGAATGTGACAGAAAGTATGAATCTGAATGTATTATTAAAACTTCAAAGGGTGTTACATTTATTGGAAGTCGTATCAAATTTATAATTGAAGATCAAGCTAAAGATTTAATATTTTATAAAAATATATCTGCTGATGGAAAAATCAATTTTCGTTACTTTTGTACAAATTTAAATGTGAAAGAGAATTATGATGCTATAAGGGTGACATTAAACTTTGAAAACGGTTATAACGATATATATTATTATAAATAATAATTTTGATAAATTTAAATGAATAACTTTTATTAAAAATGTATCATATCATAATGTAAATCAGGGTTGATGGTTTTTTTTCATAAAAACCAAAAAACCCGGTTTTTATTGGTTTTTCGGTTTTAATATAAAAACTAGTACAAATTATAATAATTCTTTCATAAAAAAAACTAAATTGTATATTTTTAAATATATAGACATCACATAATAGAAGTGTTGTAATCGTAGAATCTATTATTTTTGATTGTTATTTATGTTACGAATATATTATATAATATATATTTAACAAATTTATTAAATATCAAGTATGTCATATTATTTATTAAATATTATTCAATAATATATTATTAACATATAAGATTATTATCTAAATTTAAGGTGTTTTGATGATATAATACTTCAATAATTGATTTATCAATAAGTAGATATTATTTTTAAATATAAAATATTATGTAATCAAAAATAACAATTAATTTTCATTGAAAAACATTATTCCATACACATCTATTTATATATCACAATGTGAAATTAACATTACTTATTATTCATAATTACACTAATTTTAATAAGTTCCTCAATTATTAAAAACTATTATTGTGAAATAATTATAAATTAATAGATATAATATGAATAGCTATTTAAATAAAAAAATATAATATCATCATTTGATTAAAATTAATTATATAATATGATTATATTTGATATTATATTTTTGATTCATAATAATAATATTTATATAATATTATAATAATATATTTGTTATTAAAAAATAATAAATTTTATTGAAAATATAATTTTAAAACATTTAAAAATGTTATGATAAGTTACTATTAAATATCATTTAGTAAAATGATAACATTTTGTAATATTTGGATATTACATATAAATAATTATTTTTAGTAATAATGTATTACAATAAAAACGATATATTTGTACATTTCAATATTTAAACAATTCATAATTAGAATATTCAGCCTAATGGTGGCATAATTAAATTTGTAATCATGTTATCGTAGGCATGTAAGTGTAATTAGATGAGTATCCTACCCAGTATCCTACCCACTCCCTGCTATAACATATAATGTAGGCAATTATAACTAATAACATAATTTAAAAGTTTAATTAATTTTAAAAAACATGGGTTTTTCAAATTGAAAAAAACCGAATCAACCCTGATGTCAATTGTAAATATCATTTTAATATTCTGGTTTAGGTAAAACTTTAATAAATATATGTCTATAGATTTTTATAGATATATCTAATATATCTATAATGTATTTGACAAACTTCTCTTTCTTAACATATATATATATATATATATATGTTTAGTAACTTAATATATATATAATATATATATATATCTACCGTAAATGTCATGAATAAAAAATATATAATAAATAAAATACATTTTAGATATATTATAGAATCATAATATTTGGAAAAATATCCAACTTTAATTAAATTGAATACTTAATTTTATAAGTATAATACATTATTAATTATATATTTTAATATTGAAATGATAAATTTGAAAATATAATGTAGTATTTATTTAAAAAAATGTATAATAAATTTGAAAAATATTTATTAAAAACGGATTTATAATTATTAATTTTATATTTAAATATTTATATTGTAAATTTATAATATTTATTAAAAACTAAGAATTTATGAATGAAAAATAAACTAATATGAGCAATACAAAGTAAAATTATAGATTTTGTTAAAATATTAAAAATAATTATATTAATATTTCATTATTTGATTAACTATATAATTAACAAATATATTATTAATAATTCTAATGAATATTAGAGCCATATATGGGTATAAGTGAAAACTTTATCTAAGTTCCTCGATGGAATGAAAGTAACCAAATAAAAATAACAATAACAATAATACTTTAATTGTATTATCATAATTTATTAAATTTTATTTTTTTTGAAATTACCTCTAGTTCAATAATTATTCAAAAGAATATTATATATCTAAAAGTAGTAGATATAATTATATCCACGTGTCATTTTAAAATTATAGATAGATCTATTATTAATCTTATATAAATTCAAGTGTTTAAAATATTTCAATATCTATATAATTTATAATTAGTATGTGATAAATGTGTACACATCTTGTAATTAACTTCTAGTAAATGATCTCTGCACTCTTTCAATTTTGTCTATGATTACGAAATTTATTAAATTGTTATAAGATGACCAAATTATTGTTGCATATTCTAAAATTAATCTATAATACATTTTTTTTTAAAACAAATATCAGAATTAACTATTCAGAAAACCTACTAATTTTGTATTGAATTATATTTTTTATTTTTAATGTTATTTTTTTTCCATTTTTTTGTTCATGTTATATTTTTTCCAGTTACCCACGTACTACACATACGTACATATTATGAATTACACATACATGCATACATACACACACACATATAAACGCATACACATTATTATATATTTATGCTTTTATAGGCTAACTTATAAATACAATAAATATACAATAAAATATCAAATATAGTTTTATATTTATTACAAATATACAAATAATAAATCTATATATATATATATATGTATATACATATTAAGGGTGGAGGCGCGCATTCATTTAAACAATGCTATTTTTGCTCTATCTAAAAATGCTAAGGATAAATAACTAATGGAGATAATTACCTACTAATTTTTTATTCAACAGATAGATACTTTCCTGAATCATATAGGATCTGTCTTTATATTAATGTAGTTAATTTAAAATGGTGTAAAAAAAATAGTATAAATTAGTTATATATTTATTTTTTATTTTTGTCATTAAAATGCAAGTTTATTATCATTTATTTAATTAATATAAAATATAATAATTAATCCAACAGGATTCATATAGTTGTATATTTTATATATTTTTACAGTAAAAATAATAAAAATTAAAAAAGTAGTAGTCATTTGGTTATTAAGTGAAAAAATAGAAACTTTAGAAAATGACTTTCAAAGTTTTTTAAAACAAATAATCACAAAATATATATATATATATATATATATAAGGGTAATTGTCTCGACAAGCAGCAATGCTTCTACAATTACCCAGGTACTTGTACCTAAATCTGATAATAATAATAATAATAATAATAATATATATTAATATATAAATATATGTATATATATTTATTACATTTTTAAATAAATGAATAGTAAAATATAATGGTATATAAACGATAATGACATAATCATAATGAATACTAATATAAAGTACTCAGATATATATATTATAATGCAATATACAAATAAATATATCTATAGAAGTTATAAAATAGAAAAATATAAATTTATAAAATTTATAAATAAGATATTAAACATGGAAAATATGTAATAAAAATGTTGTTGTTAAATAAAAATATTAATCATATTTTAACTCGCCTCCACCCTAGAACTGTTTAAATAAAACATAATTTTAAATTTGTTGATAAATTATAAAATAGACTACTGTTCTACAATTCAGTATACGTATATAATATTTAATTTTTTACTAAATTAATAAATATAATGTCAACATGAATATATACACTGTGATCATATGGTAAAATATATTTGAATTTTTATAAATATTCAATGAGTTATCTATGATTAAAAAGCAGTAAATTAAAATGTATTGATATAACAAGTATTTTATTATTTCTATTGATAATACACTATTATTTTTGATATTGTTTATTTATTGGACAAAATTATCAATGCTTAGGAATTTGTTTTCAACTACAATCTTATTATTTCAAACATTATCTACAATATTTCATTTATTTTGACACACTTTAATTTATTTTCTGTGTTATATTAAATTATTTATATTATTATTTGACTTTTTTGAAATATGTTTTATCTTTATTAATTAAATAATATTATTAAACATATTATATATATAAATTTGTAGTATCTAATTAATTGAATAATATATTTTTGTGGTATTTTATTAGACAAACTTGATGTAATAATGGTTGTGTTGTATACGCATTTTTAATAGTATGTAATACCCATCGATATAAAGAAAGTGGATAAGCAATTGAATGTAGTGTATGGCACTATTCACTACGAGCGCTGCAGTCGAAACCCACTATCTGGCCCACTACTTTTTATTTATAATATGTATTTATCATATATATATTGATAATCACTACCAATTTTAATGTACTATCTATACTAAAAATAAAATTATATATTTAAAATACATAATATCAACATTCCTCGTAATTTTTGTATTTAAATTGAAGATATAATACTATTTTATTAATTTTATTGATATTTATAATTTAAATCCATTGATATAGATAGAAGTCACTTTAATCTATTTCGACGAAAAGCCTACTGTTTTAATATTTGACATATATAATATGACTAATATCCAATCAAAATCACTGATACCATTTTGTTAATTTATCGATAAAAGTGTATCTTTTACATGCATTGCGTGCGTAAATTGCTTATCCACTTTCTTTATATCGATGGTAATATACATAATACACATAAAAATTGAATAATTTAATATAATTTTCATTATTAATTACAAAGTTATGTATACTGAAATATATTTTTTAATATATTATTAATATAGGTTGCATTAGATCATATATATTATAATTAACAAACTGTTAATATATTTTAAATAGATAAAAATAATTTATTTTACTTGTTTATTAAACAATTTATAAAGTTTATAAATTAAATTTTCTAATTCTATTTAAAAATTATATTGTAAATATTTCCGTATAACATAGATACAAATTAAATACAGTAACACAGCAAATACCTAGATAAATAAATATAACTTATTTATAGAAATAACATTAAAAGAAATTATAAATTTCGTTGCTATGGTTATTTATTAGTTATATTAATAATTTAATAATATTAAGAAAACAACAATATAACGACCCATATTATTTCCTAAATTTTCCGAGATGGCCAATAAATATTATTAACATAAATAAATAAAAATAAATATTATTAAAATACTTTTAAATTAGAATTATATAAGCTATTATATTAACTTATCGATTAAAATAATCTTATATATTTTATTTTGTTATTATATATTTTTATGTTTATAATTCTCTATTATTACAGATCCTATTTTCCTCAATACAAAATTACAAAAAGAAAATATAGATATAATTATAAATGAAACGTCAATTATCTATGATTCTTCTTATAATACTACCATATCTTTAAATAAATTTAAAGATCAATATAAATCAGAATGGAATATCAATGATAAGATTTTTAAAGGTTTATCCATCATATTTAATTATTGGAATCGTTAATATTATTATATATATATACAGGTAAACAAAAATTAATTGGAGGCACTGAATATCTGAATATTTTAAATCATCAATTTAAGCCAAATAATGTTATGAATTATGTAATTGGATATAGTGCAATAGGAAAATACACAATTGTGGAAAATGAATTTAACGTGAATTTCTATGGTTTATATTATTATTCCTATATAGTTATATATAAATATATATATATAAACTTATTAATGTATTCATATAGAACCCATCAAAATTTCTTATATCACTGCAAGTAGGAATTTTACAAAATCAGAAATAATTGGAACCGATATTACTCTTAAATGTGAAATAACTTTTGATGAAAAAATGAATGTGATGATGTATTGGAAGAGAATGGATAAAGACGTTGTATTAAAAACTATGAGTAAGGTATATTTATATTAATAATGGAATTATAAGATTATAAATTAATATATACATAGAAATTGTGCTTCGGTGGAGTTAATAACTGCAAATTAGATTTATCATTTCAAGTACTACCAATTGGAAAATCAGCTGGGGAATATAGATGCATAGCTATGAGTTTAATTACAAATATACAAAATTACACGAAGGCAACATCTGTGTATTTATCTCATTCAGGTATTTATAATAATTTAATTTATTCTAAATAATTGTAATGTAATACACTAATATATATGACAATTATTGTTAATGAATTTCATAGTTTATCCGATTCAATATAATATTTTTAATAATACTATTATGAAATAATTATAGGTATTTTATAACAATTAGTTATTATTTATATATATATATATATATATATATATATTATTATAAAATTGTCATGTTATATTTTATTGTTAATTTATTACTTGTAATTCAGGTATCATAACAGAAGTACTAATTCAAATTACTCCAGCAAATAATTGGTGGATATTTTTACTGATTGCCTTACTTCTATTTATTCTAATGATTATTTTATGCTGTTGTATATGTTTACAAAGAAATAAAGGACAAGAATATTCAGGTATGTATTTCATTTATATATATAATTCAGAGTATTTATATTTATGTATCTAAAGTTGATGAAAAAGAAAGGAAGAATGGCAATGATCCAGAAAGAGAATTATTGGAAAGTTTCTTCCAGGATTATCAACGACCGTTAGTTTATATTTTTTATATAATTATATATAATAATAATATTAATATTATATAGTGAAGAAGAACCAGTAAAAGGTAGTAGAGCTTCTTTAACTAGCAGCATTAAAATGGGTAGTGAAGGTTCTAGTATGGCTGAATATGGTGAAATAGATCCTGGAAAATTTAACGAAGACGGATCTTTTATAAATATATATACTGACGATAAAAAGAACCATACAAATGTATAAATGCTTATAATTATAACCATATAACTTTATAAACCTTTATTTTATTTATTTTTATAATTAATAAATTTTTTAATTTATCAGCCTATTAAATAGTTTATATATATTTGATTAATAATAATTAATTAAAAGATGACCCATGTGTGGATAAAATCAAATTAATTTTAAATATAATATTAAACACTAAACTGTAAAATATGTTCAAAACTAAATATTTTTTGAAAATAACTAGAATTGTTATGATAAATTAACTTTTCTATAAGATCAAACCATTTAACTAATGTTACGAAATAAGGTTAATAATTAAATTTCCCTTGTTGTATGTATATAAATTAATTTTTTTATAAATATTTGTTTACTATATGATTAATTTACTTATTGATGAATTTCTATATATTATTTAAATAATCTGATGATTTATATTGATAGTATAAACTAATCTAATTTACCTTATGTATTGAACTTATTTAAATTACATATTTTAATATATTTAACTGATTTTAGATACATTTTATTACGTCCTATGAATATTTATTTAACTAATAAATTAAACAGAACAACATAAAATATATGATAGATCTAAACAAAAAAGTATAGAGCCATTTCATTGTTGTAGTAGTATTAATAGTATTAAATACATATTGTTTGTAGTATTATGTTAAACAAAATTTTATCTAAACCTAAAATACATACAAGTAATTACAAATCTTAACATTATTATACTTATTGTATTAATTAATGGGATGATCACAATAATCCAACTGCAATGCAAGGACATGAACTTTAAATATACTGCGCGCGCGCGCAAAGTAGTTTGCTATAAGCTCGTTACATTCAGTGATGTGTTATGCATTTAAATGATTTGCAATATAATTTATATTCATACGCGATTATTCAGATATAATACGCATACATGTATATAATATATATGTATTATATATATATATATATATGCTGTGTATATATATATAAATATAATATGTATATATTATAAATAAATAATTTTTTTTAAACTAAATTTAAATTATTACTATCAGAAATTACTCGATTATAATTCGAATATGTTACGTACGAATGATATCGATATAGTTTTAGAATTTCCATTTAATTTCAAGTAGAATCAATATATTATATATGTATAATACTATACGTCATAAATATGCTATCCGTTATAGTAACTGTACAATGAAGTATTTGTTAATAAATTTGATTTTAAATTAAATTTAAATTATTAAAATTATTTAATGGACATTCTAAACCTATATCGATCTCATTCGCACGTAACATATTCGAATTATAATCGAGTAATTTCTGATAGTAATAATTTAAATTTAATTAAAAATCAAATTTATTAACTAATACTTCAGTGTACAGTTACTATAACGGTAGCATATTTATGACGTATAGTATTATACATATATAATATATTGATTCTACTTGAAATTAAATGGACATTCTAAAACTATATCGATCTCATTCGTACGTAACATATTCGAATTATAATCGAGTAATTTCTAATAGTAATAATTTAAATTTAGTTTAAAAAAAATTATTTATTTATAATATATATATATATATAAATGTTTTTTAAATAGGAAAATGAATATCATAATATATAACATGGGTTGTGGCTCAGTGCTATAAAGGATGCGTTCTAAGCAGAAAGTCCCGAGTTGAATCTAGCTGGAGCTAGATTTATTTTTATCACACACACACATACATACATATATATATATATAATTACTATATGCTAGGATCTACTTTCACGCGTATGTATATTTATTTGAATATTTCAACTCCCGCAAGTATGTGTTCGTGTCCTTGCTGTCGAATTCTTGTTATGATCCAATTAATGTACACATGTGTTTTGTTAATGTTATTTTAATTTAAATTCATTTTTTGAAAACAATATATTAATTAATATATTTGTTAAGTAAATAGAATTATTAAATGATATTATTATCGATTATTATCTATATACTGCTAAGGTATAATTAATAGACTAGTGATTATACATACATAAGGTATCCCAGTATAATTTGTTAGAAAATATTTGTAATTTATTTACGAATATTGAAAATTATTGTAAATAATTGTCAATATTCGCATATATCTGTATATTTTAAAAATAAAACAAGTATGCAAAATATTTGAAAATAATTTACGCAAATAATACGAACATGAATTTTGAAAATAAAATACGAAGTTTTCAAATCATATATTAATATAAATGCTGTTGCAAGCATTGTATCGAAATCACTGAAATAGATTTAGGTTTGTTGAGTTAAGTTTATTTAGATTTTCATTGTTCTATTAAATTACATGCAATATAATTTAGATTTTACGCAAGTAAAGGTTTGCCGCATAGATATTTATAACATTTAAAACCAATTTTTCCTATTAATTTGTTATATATTAGTAATGAACACTTTCAGTAATGACATTTTTCATCATATAAATAATAATTTAAAGCATATTATTTTTAATTTTAAAAGTGTAGTTTGATACGAATTTACATTATAAACAACACATAGTTACAAAATTTGACCCTATATAGGTGGGCTATTGGTTTTTGTATATAAAATAGAATTAAACGATATCGCGTGAGTGTTATATATTTCCTTTGGAAAATCTTTGGTATTATGATGTAGAAGTATTCTGTGAACATGTTAATATGCATATAAATGTAATGTTAAAATATATATGATACAACTAAAATATATTTGTAACAAAATTATCGATTTTCGAGAAATCAAAATGTATTGCATAATAAGATATTGAATTGATGGTAAATTTTAATTGTATTATTGATTTAATTAACTTTTAATTGTAGAATTTTGAATAGTAAATATAAAATAAAACTGGTCACTTAATATATTATAATGTGTTCTTGTATATTGAACAGCGTTAGGCACACATTAGAATATATATATACATTAATAATTTTATGATACATTATATATGTATAATATACATTGTATATATATATACACTGTATAGTATGCAGGATCTAGAGAAATTAACAATATTAAAGTATAAAATATAAAATATATTTTAAAAATATAAACTTTAGTAATTATGTATATGATTTGTATTAGTGAATTACATGTATTGATGAATAAAATAGCATCACTTAAACCCAAGTTTAATACTCGAACGGCTTCTGGATATAATGTAGTGATTGATATCTCAGTAAACCAATATTTGAACATTTTTCGTATATGTTTGTAATTTATTTACGAATTTTGAAAATTATTGTAAATAATTTACAAAGTTTTCAACTTTCTGTATATTTTCTGAAAATAAAACGCGAAGTTTATATAATATTTGAAATTATTTATTAATTATAGATATTACTGATTCTACATTGCCAGCATATATATAAAATATATTTTAGTTAACATTCAAATAAGCGTAGACAATTATTTGTGTTTAATATTTTTAAAATTAGTGGAAAATATGTTTTAAAAAAAGTCAAAAAATCAAACCCAAACCCAAACCGTACCAGACTCGATATTTATCGGTTTTTGATTGTTTGCCTATCTATTATTTATTAATTATAGCAATTCCTGATTCTGCATTGCTTGCCGTACCCGACACGGCATTGCTCGTTTTTGTTTACCAATTTATTATTTATTAATTAGAGCTCTTGCATATACTACATTTCCTTGTATATATAAAATAAATTGTATCTAAAATACAAACAAATGTAGAAAAATATTTTTTTTAATATATCAAAAATTAGTGTAAAAATATTTCAAAAAATATATTAAAAAATACACAAATATTTACAATATTACAAAATATGTTTTAAAAAAATGTCGAAAACCCATACAAAAACCGTACCCAACTTGACGTTGATCATTTTTGATTATTTGCCTATTATATTATTTATTAATTATAGCTATTCCTGAGTCTGCATTGCTAGTATATACAATAAAATAAATTGTAGCTAAAATACAAACAAATATAGAAAAATATTTGTTTTTAATATTTCAAAAATTAGTGGAAAAATATTTTAAATACAACAAATATTTCAAAATATTACATGATTTAAAACAATGTTCTACAAATATTTTTTTAAATATAATATTTATATCTTAAAATAATATGTGAACAATTAGTTGAAAAATATAAAAAGAAATTTTTTTGAATTTTCTACCGCGTACCCGAGTAAAACCCGAAAAATTGACTTTTTGCCATTACAATGATTTGTTGTCATGTAAAATCTTCGGCGTCGATTTTTATAAATATTTGTTTACATTTTTCAAAATATATTTTGGAAATTTGTTTGAAATATTTTGAAATTTTGTGAATTTTTTTTTTTAATTATTTGAAATTATTTTGAAATATTATATATTTTTAAAAAAAATTTTGAAATATTTTTAATAATTTTTGAAATATTTTTTAGTAAGCATCAAGATATAATAAAGTATAAAGTTAAAATATAGTGTTCGTACTATTATAATAAAGTGAAAGGTTAAAATTAATAAAGCGAATAGATGTAATAAAGTTAAAATATAGTGTTCTTACTATTATAATAAAGTGAAAGGTTAAAATTAAGAAAGCAAACAGATGTGCTTTTGCTTATTTCGGGATTGTTATTTTCCGGATATTAAAAGTTCTCCAAACATCACGGTTTATCATAGCTACTCTCATCTCGCATGCTGGTATACCAGTTTCGCGCTCCAGATTCCTGATGTAGCTTTCTGGTGGCCTTCCACATCTTCCAGTTCCATTTGTAGGTTCCCAATGAACTAGATTTGAAATAACTTCATCATCTCTACGTAGGCAATGTCCAGCAAACTTTTAGAATTGACGTCTGATCTTTATAGATATTTTTTCTATAGCCCCATACAGTACTTCGTTAGTAACTTTCTGAGACCAATATACATGTTTAATATCATTCGTAGAATTCAAGAGTATGTGCCATCAAGTTTTTTGAGTAATGTTTTTGTGAGGGTCCAAGTCTCATATCCGTACAACAGAAATGATCCAACTGTGGTGTGCATGAGTCTGAGTTTTAGTTTCCTATTAAGAGTTGATTTCCAGATATTCCTCATTTTATGACATCTTCTCCAAGCAAGCGCTTTTCTGATTTTCAAATCTTTTGCAATGCTGTCTATCCATGCCTCTAGGTACTTGAAGTCTTCAACCCTTTTCAGATTTTACCCATCTATAGCTTTGATTTCAAACTGTTGATTAGTATTGTAACTCAAATATTTCGTTTTCCCTTTATTCATTCTTAGATCTACTCGTTTTGATGATTTTTCGACTCGAGTGAGCATCTCTTAGGTTTCTTTGATACCTTCACTTAGTAATGCAATATCATCTGCGAAGTCCATATCTGTAACAGTGATAGGTGCTACTCTTCTGCTTTTTCTTTTCCTTTGTTGGAAACCTAGTTTATCTTCTCTTCCTTGTAAAGCTGTTCTCATAACATAATCGATAACTATGACAAAAAGGTATGGAGCTAACGTATCTCCTTGTAAGACACCAGTTAGAATATTGAAAGTTTCTATTTCTCAATCGGGTATAATGACCTTAGCAGTAATATCTTCATACATTATGCTAATAGCCGTCACCAACTCCTCCTGTATCCCATAAGCTTTCAGTATCGTAAGCATTTTCCCTCCATGTATAATAGTGATTCTTAACCTGGGCGGTACCGCCCCCCGAGAGACGTTAGGGGGCGTTCGAGGTCTAGGGGGCATTATGGCAAGACCTCCTATAACCTCACGAGGTTATAGGAGGTCTTGATTATGGGGGCGTTAAAAAAAAATTAATTATTAAATTTATTAATGTTCCATTGTTCCGCGTTCCAGTATTCCTACTTGTTCCGTATTCTAGTAACTCCACTAATATTCTTATATTATTAGCATTTGATAAAGATTACTTGTTATTATTTCAAAATATACTAATTTTTTAAATATAAATAAACATATAACGTTCATTATATAAGTTAGTAATTGACCTTCACGTATGAAAGATCATCTAATGAAAATACATCCCGCTAAAGCAAATAAGGACCTAGATTATTTTAAACACCTTAAAAATAATATTATTTCTATTACAAAGGCCTTATATAAACAAATATCAATCTTGAAAAGGGTTTAAAACTCTCTTATAAAATAGCATTAATCATTGCTAAAACGGGTAAGCGAAATATTGAAAGAAACTGATATATAAAGTCGTGAATTATTAAAATCAATACCTCTTAGTAATGATACCATTTCAAATATAAGTGACGAAATGGATGATAATATCGAAAAAAAACTTACAAACTAAAGAGTTTGCCATGCAGTTGGATGAGTCTACTATTCGTAATATCAATCCATTCTGATGTATTACATAAGATATATACCTAATGAAGACTACCGTGAAGAAATGCTGTTCTGTAAATCAATTATTAATAATTAAAGGGAAACCGTATATAACTGCTTTAAGGATTATTTTGAGTTGAAAGAAATACCTTTTAAGAATTGTATTGCATTAGACACCGATGATGCACCATCAATGATTGGTTAACTTAAATTATAATTTATAACTCATAATTATTATATTATAATGAATGTATATATATATAAATACCAAGTAACATATAACAAGTTGTTATTTATTTACATTTTAATTACAGAAAAAATAAAAGGAGTTGTTTCTTTCTTGAAAAAGGATATTCCTTCATTATTTTATATCCACTGTGTTGCTCACAGAGAACATATTATAGCAACACATTTAAGTTCAGATCTATTTAACTCTTTAAATATTATTATTAAAACAATCAATACAATTAAAAGAAATAGCCTTCATGATAGAATATTTCAACAACTATGTAAAGATAATGGTGAAGACTATACAAGAGTATTATTACATATAGAAGTTTGATGGATATCTAAAGGCAAATGTCCTATTATATTCCATGAATTATACAATTCTATACTTGAACACATGAATACATTTATTATTTTCAATATTCAAAATTAATAAAAAATAGAATGTGACCTGGCATTATAGGTATACCTTACAGATATAGTCGAAAAATTAACTATACTTAACTTTTCTCTTCAACATTCAAAGTTAACTTTACTAAAGTCAAAAGGTATTATTAATAGTTTTAAAAACAAATTAATTATGTATAGATATAACTTGGCCAGAACAAACTTGAATAATTTTCCTAGATTATTAAAATATAAAAATGATA
The DNA here is from genome assembly GCA_964019155.1 of Osedax fenrisi. Classification (NCBI taxonomy): domain Eukaryota; kingdom Metazoa; phylum Annelida; class Polychaeta; order Sabellida; family Siboglinidae; genus Osedax; species Osedax fenrisi. The sequence continues at coordinate 19,690,278 of OZ025243.1, read as the reverse complement.
ATAATTTTTTAAATGAAGATCTATTAAAATATGTAGCTCACTTTAATTATTTAATAACAAAAATAAATTAAATGTTCGAAGATTTAATTAAATTGGATATACCTTCATATATTATAAATGTATTTATAATTGAAAATAATGAATTAATTTCTTATTCTACTGACATACAAAAAGTATATGATATCAAATACAATGAGGAACTTACAATTATATTCCGAACAGATGATTATACTTCGTTTTGGCTAAAAAATGCAACAAAATATCCAAACATATGGAAAGATATAAAGTTATATTTATTAGCATTTCCAACTTCTTATCTAGTTGAAAAAGGTAATTATAATATGTATCATATAATATGTACTTTATATTTAGCCTTCTACTCTCGAGGATGAAGGAAGCCATTCTAGAATATTATTTGCTACAAGATGTATGAATACACTTATAAATATTAAGGCTTGGTGGGGGGCATTGTTAGCGACAAAAGAATGTTAACAATCACTAATGTATAGTATCAAAGGCTTTCTTGAAGTCGATGAATATGAGGATTGTTTTAGATTCTTATCTTTAACTCCCTCAGATAGTCATCTGAATGCTAATATTTGACTGGTTCTTGTTCTGCCACTTCTGAAACCATTTTGATTTTTCCTTAGATGAGGCCTAATTCTGTTCAGTATCATACGATTATAAGTTTTCGCTACTAATGAAGTAAGACTTATACCACGATAATTACTACCTAGACTAATATCTCCTTTCTTGGGTATTGAAATTATATTCAAAATTGACCATTGTTTTGGCTTCATTTTATCTAATAGTGATTTGTTACAGAATTAGAGGATAATGTCATCTATATTACATCGTTTTAATACTTCTGGCCGTATTTCATAAAAACCGCAGCTTTTACCTTCTTTGATTACCTTTTATTTGCTAATACTGCCATGGGCGCAACTCCTATAGCAGTGCGTTTGAATTATCTTTACCTAAAGAGGTCTTACTAAAAGGCAGCAGAAAGATTTGAAATCAGTTACCATCTTCTAGATCCAGAACAATTTAGCCTGGATACTAAGTAAACAGTTTACTGTGGTATGATACTTGGAGGCATTGAAGGAGTCTTGACTTGTAGAACCATAAAACTATCAGGAAAGGACTTACATTTATACGGTATTCCTTTTCGCTTGCTATGGCTAGGTGGTGGATGTTGCTAGAGGGATACTAACTACAACGCTATAGTCTACAAACCATGTGCATAATGCATATACCACAAAATAATATAAGAATATTAATTATCAACAAATTAACTAATAAAATATTTTATAAATTTATATTAAATGTAATTTTAATATTCAAATTATCAATAAATCAAAATTAAAAATTTATTTTATAATACAATTAATATTATATAATAAGTTAATTTATATTATGATTAATAAAATCAAAATAAATATTATAAAATCAAAATTATAAAAAAATGTTTATTATAAAAGTTGTAAATCACGAATAATATTAAAACGATAAAAATAGTAAAATAAATGCCTCCTCCGCCGCCGCCGCCGCTACTCGTGCTACCACGCAACTAATACTACTTCCACTACTACTACTATACGGCGTACATGATCTTCAGACGGCCGAGCAAAGAGTCGCACGATTGCTTGGCGTCGCCGAGCAGCATCGAAGTGTTCTCCTTAAAGAAGACGGGGTTATCGACTGCGGCGTAGCCCACCCCTAGGGTTCGCTTGAGCACCACCACCTCGCGACTGTTCCACACGCGGATGACGGGCATGCCGGCGATCACGGAGTTGGGGTCGTCCTCGGCTGCAGAGTTCACCGTGTCGTTGGCTCCGATCACCAGCGTCAAATCAACCTGTCGCGTGATTGTCGATGCTATATATTAATGTACGCGTCGACATGTTTTAATAGCTATATAGTGTATATTATCGTATAATTTGATGGGAATAATAGAAACGATTATTTTAATATTAGATTTTACCATTACATAATGTATAGAATTTGATGATTAATAAACTTGAGAATTGTCGCGATGAAGGTTTAAATTACGCGATAAGTTACAATTTTTATCTGGTATTGATTTTTTCCTGAGAATATAATGTAACATGTGTAGAGTTATTATTTATTTCCGTATAAAATTATATAGAAATATGTGACAAACTGTCATAAATAATGATTTTAAAGTGAAATAATTCAGCTGATTGGTAATTTGTTAAACGGTGGAACCTTCAAATATTATAAATTGTATAAAAAAATACCTAGATATAAGCTTTTAAAGTTTTCTGATAATATGTATTTTATGTTTTACAGGTGTATGTTTATAATTTTATCGTACTTATAGATAAACGTAAACTACATATTATATATAATTTTAAAGATAACGAATTAAAATAATATTAAAAACAATAAAACCGACACTTCTCCTCTTTTAATTCAAATAATAATAATTATCAAAAATATTTATAAATTTAACTAAACATTTTGTTATTAGATATCTCTATGAATGCTGTTTTTGGTAATATAATAAATAGGATCAATTTAATATTGTATAAGTTATAGATAAAATATCACAATATTTGATACCTGCATTATATTTATTATTATGTGTATAGAGAGAGAGGGTGATGAGGTACAAACATTCTTCATGTCATCGTTAATCTCCTCCATCTCGTGCACCACATCGTAAGGGACGCCAGCCTCCGCTAGCAGCACGTTCAACTGTCCGGGCATACGGCCTGCCACGGGGTGGATACCGAAACGAACTTGTTTACCTTCCAGCGTGGATAGTAATGTTTACACAGTGGTTATGTTCACTCTATATGTGTGCACACGTATGTGTACTATTTAGCTGTTCATATAAGTGTTGTGTACACACGTATGTGTTGGATTAAACTGTTAGGTATGTAAGGAAAAATATATATATATATATATATATATATATATTAATTTAAATTAAAGTACATATATTTTAAATTAAGGAGGTAATCAAATATTTCATTATCTACTTATTATAGATAGCTCACTATTTAATTGCTACATTCTAACAACATAATATATATATATATATATATATATATATATATATATAACTATGCAATATTTAAATAATTAAACATGAAACGTTAGTATTGAACAGAAAGACGAAGGGGGGTATATTAACCTTTAGAACGTAGTAACGTAACCAGTTCAGAGATGGGGTACTGAGCCTTAGCGACGCATAGTCCGTAACCTGGCACAATCATTATGTTATGTGCGGAATCCAATAAATCAGCCGTGCTAGCTATATCTATTTCCTGAAGTAATATAGATTCATATATTTAATTATATATATTTATTTAATTATATCATTAATACTGACATCTATTCTAGAGATATTAATAATAGTTAAAAGTAGGTAAACTTTTAGTTTTAATAAGTTGATACACGAGTAATAAGTGATTCTCTCACTTTCTTCCCTTTATTATAATCCTAGAAATATATTCCATTGAGGTATGATTAAAGCGATTTAGTCATAGTAAAAATAGATTACAATGTGATACAAAGAAAGGGAATATTAGCTGTTTATTATTTTGTTCAGGGATTCGCGGTAATTTGTTGAAAATAAATATTTTTATTTTTATTTGATAAAAGTATTATTTAATATATTTTATATACTCTGAAACTTTTAGAACATACAGAATTATAAATGATACAATTTAATAGTTAGGTACAATTTGGTATTTTTTTTTTTTTAAATGGCGTAAATAAATACAATATACTTATATTTTAAACGTATATGATATATATAAGTTAATATTTTTAAATAATTTTAAATGTAGTGTTATATACGATTTATTATGTAAAAAGATGTCAACTAGTGACATCTATAATTAACGGATAGATATCAAATGAACGCATTACATTTGGTGTAAAATACGCATTATAAACAACGTAATTGAGATTGCATCATTTATTTGTTTAATTTCAAAATGCAAAGATGTAGTAGGAGATCCATGGCCGGACTAGTTGACAATATTAAAACTGCATATGTAATATAATATAAATATTATAAGAATAACTTAAGAATGGGTATATTATTTTGGTATTTTTTTATATTATAATACTAAAAATAATTAAAAATTATTTTCATGTAAAAAAATTAGCGTTGTCATTCGGACCCGGTTTCGGACTTTAGGTCATTGATACCGGACTGATACAGTATAATTTATGATATATCGGACTCGGACCGGAATTTAATATTTAACTCAGACTATTTCGGACTTTAAATATTAGATTCGGACTATTTCGGACTTTAAATATTAGATTCGGACTATTTCGGACTTTAAATATTAGATTCGTATTATTTCGGATTTTTATTATTGGATATCTAAAATACATTCCAATGTTTACCTTTGGGATTATATTTATTCGCGTCATTTTCAACCAACATAGCGGTTCTGTGTATGTATCCGCGACACTATTACTCAGATTAGCGTCCCTTTGTGTGAATAGGCGCCAATGTCAATCAAACTACCCCGCTATTCGTATGTATCCGCGACACTTTTAATCCACAATGCATCATTTTAAAACATTTTCATTGCACAGAAGTTTTAATAATAATTGATCATATATAATAAATATACCATTTGAGGATCATTATTGCTAATAATTAATTTTGAAATTATTATTTAAAAAAATAGCATTTTATAAATTTATTTTTTATGAAAGATCATAAATCACTAAAATCCAGTACTAAAATTATAGATATTAAAACCTGATATTTTTTTCAACTATTTGATACTCACAAATATCTCCAAAACCCGAACCAGTTTACATCACTATACGATACTTATGCTGCTGTCAAACAATGCGGATACAATTATCAAACGATACTGATACTGATATTTCTGTCAAACGATACTGATACTGATACTGATAAAGCTATCAAACGATACTGATACGATACTGAGACAGCTATCAAACGATACTGATACGATACTGATACAGCTGTCGAATGATACTGATACGATACTGATACGATACTGATACAGCTGTTGAATGATACTGATACGATACTGAGACTTACTTTTTAGAAAATTTGACAACACTAAAAAAAATGTATTTCTATTTAAAAAATATCATAAATAGCTTATTATGTGTAATTATTGGTAATATGATATAAATATTATAAGAATAAATTTATGGATATATTAGTGTAGTATTCTATTATAATATAATAATAAAAATGTAGTCAAAGATACAAATAATAAACATATATTACCATAAAATGTAAAATAAATCATACATTAAACTCCATTTACTCAGAATATTTATTTTAAATATTAGAAAAAAATATTGTTCAGCCCTCTCAATAAATATACAACAAATATTTTCACAGTATCTTTATTATTATATATATAATAAATCTTACTTAAAAGATATTTATTACATATATGTATACTATATATAGTATCAAATATAAAAAAAATAATTTAGCATCATATTTTGTGTTTTCAGTGAAAATTGTTTTTTTAATTAAATAACTTTTACCTAAATTATATTGGTAAACAATATGCAATTAACAGAATGTAAATCAGATCAAAACCCTTGTTGCTGAAAATTTGTTAAAATACATAAAAAAGATATCGCCTATCTTAATACATTGTATACATCAAAGGCCGCGAATCCCCTTAAATTCAATTCAATTCAATTTATTTTAAAGACTCTTTGTGCCATAGCAATCAAGCGTCTAAAGTAAAAACAAAAAACAATATAACGGAACATAAGCGAAAATAATAAACTAATAATAATATAAATAGGAATACAGAAAGTACTCAACATTAATATAAATTGTAAATAAAATTGTAGATATTGATAAATAGTGATAAAAAAATGATCAGAAAAATGCAATAGTAAATAGATATGTTTTTAATAGAGATTTAAAAGAGGTGGTGGATTGAGTGGAGCGTAGATTATGTGGTAGTTTATTCCATAGATAAGGGGCCGATATATGCCATGCACGAATATTAGTGGTATGTAGATTAAGCTTAGAGGGTAGATGTAGAAGGTAAGAGTTTAACGGAGAGAGATAGTGTGAGCAGGAATAGAGATTAAGGAAGATAGATATTCAGGTCGGTTAATGAGAAAGAGAATGACTAAATAATTCGTTAGATATATAGAATTTTCAGATATCATCACTTAAATTACAGGTTTAATTCAGCATATGTTCAGCTAGATACAAACATAATTTGTATACCCTATTATATATTACATATTATCAAAGGAGTTTTAATATTTTTTAAAAGATTTTAAGGATAGCCTCAATATGGTCTTCATACAACACTGTATGTATATACAATACTATTTCATTAAAGATATATGTACAATTTAAATAAATACAATAAACCACATGACGATACTCGGATTCAGTGATTTACCTTTATAAGGTACAGATTATTTAAAATACAATTAACCAAAATAAAATCTCGAATAAAACGTATTAAATATCATATATATATTGCGATTCTAATGATGAAATCTTAATAATATTGACAGCATTACGTAATTATATTCTACTAGACTAATAAGAGCCGCGCTCACGTATCAGTGACTCGCATTAGTAAAGAGATACCGCTGGTATGTTACCTTGTGAGTGCCGGTGATGGTGGCAGCTTTACCGCCTGCGTAGTTAGATGTACCGTAGCCCCCTAGTATCACGTTGGGCAGTGATCTGTTCATCGCCTGTAACGAGCACACTCGGGGTTATTGTTGTCAACGCACGGGTCAGTGCTTAGGTTAACGCCAGACGATCTAGTACACTATCTAACTATATCTAAGCTATATCTAAGTTCTATCTAAGTTATACGCGAGATACTATTATTTAAATCATTAGAAAACATTTGAATGGATATTTATTTCTATTTTTCTTATATTTACAATAACCGTAAAATATTTCACGTTATTTTTTTAATGTAAAATTACGAATTATACAATATCGATATTGTATATAATCGTTGAATCGGAGAATCGGAGAATATTTCGACTATATATTTGCTAGCTTTTCTAAACACATCAATCGACGACTAGCCTTGCACATGATGTAAGAGAGGATGGCTCCGGACGAGCCAATCAGAGCTCCGACAACCGTCATCAGAGAGTTGTTCAGCATGAAGCCCTCAGCGCACAACGCCCAGCCCGAGTACGAGTTCAACACTGTGATCACTACGGGCATGTCAGCTCCTGTATCGCGTGTGATGTACGTATGTATCGTGCGACGTACGTATGTATTGCGTGACGTACGTATGTATTGTTCGGGGCCCCTCGCAGTCAATTATAATATGTCTACGAAATGTTGCGATTCAATCACCATAGCTACACATTATGTAATGATCGCACTTTTAAGTAATCTTTACGAGTCATCTCTATATTAAATACAATCTCTGTATTATTACGTAATATCTGACTTATTATGCAATATGCGTAGTATATAACTGTATTAGAATGCCGCCCTATCTATATGTTATGCAATCTTTGTATCGTTACGCAATATCTGTATGTTATTCAATAGCTGTAAGATTACGTGATGACCTTCAGCCCTACCAACCTCCTATAGCCATGGTCAAGGTGACCCCTAGAGCGCTAGCCATCGCTGTCGTGGCTCCTAGACAATAGAGACCCTGTTAATAGTTATTTATAGTGTTGTGAGTTGATAAAAATCATGTTTTAAACACACGTTAAACGCGTATTAAACCGTTTTAAACAAAGAATAAAAAACGAAAAAAAACATAAAAAAACAAGAGATATAAATTTATATATTATATGCTTAAATTTTAATTGAAAAATGAATGATTATTTGATGTATAAATGTATAAAAATATAATATTATTATTATAATAATAAAGTAAAATTATATTTCTTTTATGTTTTGAAACAATAAATAATATATATTATATTTAATATTATATAAAAAAAACTGTATGAACTTTTATATTTCTTTTATAATAATATATATTTTATATAAATTATATATTATTATACAATTTATTATATCAAAACATAAAATAAATCTAATTTTACTTTATTATTTATAATAATTTATTATAAATGAAATATAAAAGTTCATATAGTTTTATAATATTAATTATATACAAATACAATGTATGTTATACATAGATTGTGATACAATCTCCATTTCTATAACATTAAATAATACACACAGTGTTATATTATAACAAAATAAATATAATAATAATTCTAATTGTCATACTAATGTCAAATATGATTTAATGATGTTAATAATACAGATAATATATTATTATAATTAATAATGATTATTCATATAATATTGACTTACTTTATTATTATTTTATTATTTAACATCATATCTCCTTTATTTAAATAATTTAATTTTTTGTAATAGAAAAATACGGATTAAAAACGAATAAAACGAATTAATAAAAAAACACGTTTTTTAACAACACTAGTTATGCAATAACACGTTACGATCAGTGATCAACTATTATGTAATGTATGCGCATATGTCACGAGTGAAACCAGAGTGAACACTTCATTCTGTTGCCGACATCACCTTGCATATGATGTATACCATCACTACACTTGTGTATTGCATTGTTATACACTATACACAATACACTCATTTTAATAGTTTGTATTAGTTTTAATAGTTTGATAGCTTACCTCGAAACAGAACATTCTATAATTAAATGTATAGTGGTTACTTCAAATATAGTTATAATTGTAATATATATTTTGAATTAAAAAATATACATATAGATTTCAATTGTATTTATTTTTTAAAATTTACAAATAATTGTATACTAATAATTACTATAATATTGTTATTTTAAAAAAATACCTTATTATTATATATTTAATAAATTATTAAATAATTTATATAATATAAATTGAGTTAAAAATAAAGAATTAAATTAAATAGTTTAACACAATGAATGATATTATCTAATTCTTATGTTTCAACTCATTTAAATTGAAACAAAATTACTAGACTAGATGAAATCTATAGGAACTCATTTTAAATGCAGTATTGCCAAGTAATAATATTTGTAAGAATTTGATAAATTAAAAATCTAAAATAACATTAATAAAGTAAATATTTTAATATTTATTTATATTTAGAAAATGTTAATAATTAATTGATTCATCATAGTATATTATAGTATATTAGAACATATATAAATTATTTAGTATTCTATATAAATATATATTTATATATAAATAGAGACCGATATAGAATATCTATATCTCTATATATCTCTATATAGATATAGAAGTAAATATATTTTATTTTGCATATTTTAGTATTTTAATATTATAGAATAGAAAATATTCGTTATATATTTTTAAAATATATATGATATAATACAAATAAATAGGATATTATCAGAAAGTATATTGAAATTAAATATAGAATTTAATTCATATTAATTAAATAATATAAGATATAACTAAATTAATTTTCGACATTATTTAATTATTGAAATAAATTATATAACAAAATAAAAATAAAAATAAAATTATGTTAAATTAGTTATAATCATAATAGTATATATTATTAAGTTAGTTATATTGATAACAAGAGGATAAGTTTGACCACAACACCTCAATGTATGCGTCCGTCATCATGAAGTAGGACAGAGCGGCCATATTACCACTGAGCAGGCCTCCATTGATCAGGTGACGACCGGGCAGCAAAAGGGGCGATGACTTCAGTAGACCTGGTGGGGTGGGGTTGTATAGGAGAAGGAGGAGGATGAGGGGGAGGAGGAGGAGGAGGAGGAGGAGGAGGAGTAGAAGGAGGAGGAGGAGGAGGAGGAGGAGGAGGAACTATATGAGAAGAAAGAGGAGGGAGCTGTATAAGAGATGAGGAGGTGGTTGTAAGGGTAACCAGCGATATCGTGCTATTCTACTATGTGTATTATCACTGCATCGCACAATGAGTCACTGGTGTAGCCTAACCTTGTAGTTTAGCGAAGGCAACCAGAGAACCCGTTAGAGTGACTCCTCCGATGAACGTTCCAAGGAAGAGGGTCGACTAAACGGAGGTGAAATAGTTCAACAGTTACGAGAGAAATTAATATCTAAGTGTACTATAATTCATAGTCTATGAATTACCACACTTTAGTACGGATTTAAATAACTTCTCTTAAACCGTGCGCAATTCATTTCGGAGATATTACGATAAGGATATTAAAATAGATTTTATTTAAATGAAGTTTTTCAAAATCTAAAATTAAACAGCTCCTTAAATAATATTATACACATTTGTGTTTATGTTATCTTCAGATTAGTTTGTTTTCTCATTTTATGTTTTTTTTATTGTATATTTCTAAAATGTACTTTTTATTCTAAACTCTACATAATTAAAATATAAAATTAATTATTTAAGTGTTATAAGTATTAAATTAGTATTTGTTTATTTTATATTATTACTGGGTTATCTCATTTTTAAATATATATTTTAAATTATCAGTTAAATATTATAATATAAAATTAATAATATATTACTATTATAGTTTAAAAGGTTAAGAATTATTCAATTTATTTAGAGTTGCAAATGAATTTTCCAAATATTTCGATCCTCTCATTTATCAAACAATTTAATCTATTTATGATTTATATTTTTCAGTTAAAGCACAGTTTAAAGGTAAATCATGTTATATTCATTATTTTTTCAAATTCGTATTATTCTTTATGTATATCAATGACGTTTGTAATAAGGCATCAACAATGATAATAAGGAGGATAACCTTGATGACCCCTGCAGTGGGGTCAGTGGCGAGATGGGGGTGCTCAATCATGAAGTTAGCAAGGCAAGTTATCACCGCAGCGCCCCCTACCAACGAGTGAAACAACGCCACCATTTGAGGTAGGTCGGTTACGTCTATTTTAGACGCTAATCCGGCGCCCAAAAGTCCACCTGGTGGTAAGAAGGAACATTAACTATCTAGATAGTGACATGTAGACGTTCTACTTAAGTATAGTGATAGCAAGGAAGGAATTCCGTCAGAGAGAGAAGTATATTGAAATGATAACTTTTAAAAGTTATATTTTCTAATGTTTACTCCGCAATATACACTTTATTATTCATTTTTTTTCTATATTTATATGTATACGCAAAGAAAATAGTTGTTTAATTCATTTTAGATTGAAATATACACAAAACCATAAGGCGATAAAATAAAATCATACACCTGAAAACAAAAGTTTCCGGCAATATTTGTAAGCAAAGCACATAATATGTCCTGTCCTCATTATAAGTAATACCTATTGTTATGATACAGAATAGTACCATCGATATAAAGAAAGTGGATAAACAATTGACGCACGTAATGCAAGTAAAAGATAGATACACGGATGCCACTTTTTTCGATAAATTACCAAATGGCACTAGTGATTTTGATTGGATATTAGTTTTGAAATGTAGTAGTATGTTTCAACTATACACTACATTCAATAGCTCCACATCGATACTACTGACTAGGACCAGTTGCTAACACTACATTCAATAGCTCTACATCAATACTACTGACTAGGACCAGTTGCTAACACTACATTCAATAGCTCTATATGGATACTACTTACTAGGACCAGTTGCTAACACTACATCCACTCTCTCTCTCTACATTGATACTACTGACTAGGACCAGTTGCTAACCGGACCCTACGCAGACTGCCATCTGAGTGAGGAGGGCGGGGTCTGGCTGCATCAGACCTATGGTGGCCGCAATACCACTAGTCACTCCTATCATGCCGAGGTTGTTACCTACAGTAGTGGTTAGTGTAGTGGTCAGTGTAGTGGTGGTGAAGGTGTGGTGGTTAAGGTATGGTGAAGATGGTGGTTATAATAATGGTGGTGGTTGTGGCATTTGTGTTAGTTTTGATAGTGGTAGTGATAGTGATAGTGATAATGGTAATGGTAATGGTAGTGGTATTTTATATTTGTACGGTGGTATTGATAGTTTTATAATAGTTGAATTGAAGCTATTAGAATTATTAGTGGTAGTAGTGCAACTAGTGGTGGTTATAGCTGTACTAAAAGTAGTGATAGGGATGGTGGAAATGATGATAGCCGTAGTATTGATACTAGTACTACTAGATATACTAGTACTACTAGATATACTAGTACTACTAGAGCTACTAGTACTAGAGCTAATAGTACTAGAGCTACTAGTACTAGAGCTACTAGTACTAGAGCTACTAGTACTAGAGCTACTAGTACTACTAGATATACTAGTACTACTAGAGCTACTAGTACTAGAGATACTAGTACTAGAGCTACTAGTACTAGAGCTACTAGTACTAGAGCTACTAGTACTAGAGCTACTAGTACTAGAGCTACTAGTACTAGAGCTACTAGTACTAGATATACTAGTACTAGAGCTACTAGTACTAGAGCTACTAGTACTAGAGCTACTAGTACTAGAGCTACTAGTACTAGAGCTACTAGTACTAGAGCTACTAGTACTAGAGCTACTAGTACTAGAGCTACTAGTACTAGAGCTACTAGTACTAGAGCTACTAGTACTAGAGCTACTAGTACTAGAGCTACTAGTACTAGAGCTACTAGTACTAGAGCTACTAGTACTAGAGCTACTAGTACTAGAGCTACTAGTACTAGAGCTACTAGTACTAGAGCTACTAGTACTACTAGATATACTAGTACTACTAGAGCTACTAGTACTAGAGCTACTAGTACTAGAGCTACTAGTACTAGAGCTACTAGTACTAGAGATACTAGTACTAGAGATACTTGTACTAGAGCTACTAGTACTAGAGCTACTAGTACTAGAGCTACTAGTACTAGAGATACTTGTACTAGAGCTACTAGTACTAGAGCTACTAGTACTAGAGCTACTAGTACTAGAGCTACTAGTACTAGAGCTACTAGTACTAGAGCTACTAGTACTAGAGCTACTAGTACTAGAGCTACTAGTACTAGAGCTACTAGTACTAGAGCTACTAGTACTAGAGCTACTAGTACTAGAGCTACTAGTACTAGAGCTACTAGTACTAGAGCTACTAGTACTAGAGCTACTAGTACTAGAGATACTAGTACTAGAGCTACTAGTACTAGAGCTACTAGTACTAGAGCTACTAGTACTAGAGATACTAGTACTAGAGCTACTAGTACTAGAGCTACTAGAGCTACTAGTGGTGATAATAGCCACAGTGGTCAGACCTATTCTGGCCGTTTTCTGAGCTGCTAGCCCGGTCAGAGATCCGATACAACACAGCGAGGCGGCTAGGTAGGCAGCCTGATGGATGTGAGGCGATGAGGTCAGCAGTTCAGTGGAGGCAGCATAGGTACCGAGGAATGTCAGTACGGGTATGGCGTACAGGTAGTTGTGTTCCGGCGGGTCGTCTGCAGTGGTGGTCATGGGTCAGGCTATAGCAGGCGAGATAGATCAGGCTATATCAGGCGAGATAGGTCAGGCTATATCAGGCGAGATAGGTCAGGCTATATCAGGGGGGTTTAGTATTCTAACTCTCTCTCTCTATCTCTCACAGGCTATCTCGCGTCATTCGTTTTAAGTTGTGAGTTTAAGTAATGAGAATGCGTTGAATGAAATAATGTTATTGAATACAAATTTTCTATGTGTTCGTCTAATTATATTAACGTATATACTCGATAACATCATTTTAAATGAATGTAAACTATGAGTTTAGCTATGAGTAATGTTAACTATAGCAGTGCAAGTTAATCAATGTATAAGCATTACGAGCATCTATTTCCCCATAAAGCCAAATCCAACAACTGATATCATTTTATTTAGGAATATTACAACTGACAGGTGAGTATATATGAAGGTAATTTATTACTAGAGTGGAATGTTGGTTTATATAATAAAGATCTTAAATCATAAATTGTAGTTTTAATATTATTCAATCTTTTAAATTTATTAAAATACAATATATAAAATTAACTATATTTAATATATTATACATGTGAGATATAATTATGACATAACAATTATTAACAATATTTATCTTATTCAATTTGAATTTTATAAATAAAATCAATTCAAGTTACATATAAACAAAACTAAATACTATATACAAAGATTTTCCAAAGGAAAGATATGTCACTCTTATAAATTTATAAATTAATGAAAAATTGTACCACCTGAACTGATTTATTTGTATTCTATTTTTATATTTATTTACATGTCAATTTGAAAAATATATTACTATTATAAATGAAAAGTTATGTACATTTTTGAATACAATTTATAATGTTTGTTTTAATAATATAACATTATTTTATAATTATAACTATTTTTCTTAAAATGTACAGCCATATATATAATAAATCAACAGATCCATTATCAATGTAAAATTATACATATTTTTTACATTCTAAAGTATTATGTAACATTACTTTGATTAATTCGCTATTAACATTATTTATAACGATAATATTCCACCTATATTTCAAAATATTCAGCATTAAAACTTGTTTCACGTAAATAGATACAAGTGACATAACTTTGCTTCACAGAATCATTGCTATACCTAAATATGAATAAGGATATATTTATAATTGTTCGTAGAAATATCTGCTACTGGTTCGTTGTCTCCCTAATGTTGACTACATTAGGTGTAGAGTGAACACTGTAGAGTGAACACTAAATATCTAAAAGCGCTACACATACCTGCATGTTGACACAGAAATATATACAATATACCCTCGTCCCCCTAATGTTCACTATATCTGTTATATATTATTGTACTATTATTATCACTACGCTATACGACGAACGGCGTGCGTCGTACGGGCGCCGAGTGTCTAGCACACGCCCTCGAATTCTTGTATATCCGTCATGCATGACCGCCTCGTGAGTGGCTATATATAGCAGCACATCACCACGTGTACGGTACTTCCTTATTCTACCTTAATAAACGTATACATCAACCTCGTAGCTTTTACACACGTAACAATATCTAGGGTATAACCGCAAAAATAGAATTAAAACCGCAGAAATATCCGCAATATACCCCCGTCTCCCTAATGTGCACTACATCGAGCGTATAACGTCGGCTAACCTGGCCGTTTGAACATGTGCAGCATGCGAGCGGTGACTGTGAAACCTCCGCCGATGTTGATGGCTGAGATGAAGGCGGCTGTAGCGGCTAGCGTCTGTTGAGTGTCGGTGGGGAAGTAGCCGCCTCCCATCAGCAGCATACCGCCCACAGCCGTTATACCTGAGGGGTCAGAGGTCATGCGTCACTCAGACGCTATAAACGTAGAGATTCAGTGCAATATTGATCATGATTATGTTTACTTTTCTAGTTATAAGATATATATATATATATATATATATATATATATATATATATATATATATATATATATATATATATATATATTTGTCTACATATTTAGTACTTCCAATCATGGATATCATGAATGAATGAATGAATAATATTTAAATACTATACATAAATAATAATACACATGAAATCAATATGGATACAATGTAATGTGTAAAAAGGAAGCCTTTAATAGCGCGATGATTTCGAGAAAGAAACACGCACACACACACAAGTACAAATGAATGATCTAGGTGACTTCGGTGAAGGTGATTACTGACCCGAGATGGCATTAGTAACGGACATCAGAGGGGAATGTAGGGCGGGTACAACACCCCACACAGTGTGATAGCCGACTAGTCCCGCCAGACTGAAGGTCGTCACCATCTGAGTGAAGGACGTGTTCGGAGATATCAGGCCACTTCCTGTTTACGTGAAGACAGCGGATTAGTGCGCTGGTCGGTGTATATGTGTTATATCTCGTAATGAAACGATAGATAAAGTTTAATAAATGATAACTGATAAATAAAATATTAATTTGTATTTAAATAATTTTATATTTAAATAATAAATTAGTTGAAATTAATTGATTTACGCTATATAATAGAATGAATATTAAATTATAAATTATATAATTTAAAAAAATAAACTGTATAATATGTACATTTATATATCGATATAAAATCATAATTCAATAAAAGTACCCTGTATTGAAGATTTTGTTTATATATTAATCAGATTATATACTTAATTATAAATATGTTTATTTAAATTACTTTAATTATATGTTTATTTTATAAAATTGAATAATTTAATATGTTATCGTGTAAACTAATATAATCTATGGAATGTAAAATGTGTGAATTCCTCATTTTAAATAATCACTCAATAATAATCACTCAATAATAATAATGCTACAACATTTCCAATTATAGTAACAATTATATATATATATATATATATATATATATATATCTTACATAATATAAGTACCTAATGCGGTAGTTAGAGCTACTGTGTACATGGTAGATGTGCGTAGCGTATCCCTAAAGTAGTTTGGAGTGACAGGTACTATGTCCACAGGTTTAGTAGCCTCGACTGCCGGAATATTCCGTGCTTCTACAATAGGTGGCGGCCACATCTTCTCACCCTGTTACGCAACAATCGAGTGGTATTAGCGGTTACATAATGACGATGATGATGATGTAACGTTACCTTGTTCACTATAATAGAGCCCCGTACAACTTCGTCCTTCAAGTCGATGTTGAAGTGTTCTTTAGTGCCTGTTTATCGGAGAGGGGCCGTTATCTTAGTAATTGTGTTCTAGTAAATAAAACTGCGATAGAAATTATATTATGTTAACTGTGAGATATATACTACTGAATTACTAAATTATATTACTGTTAACTAAGAGAATATATAAAAAATAGACTTAATAATTACAAATAAATATATAGATCAATTCAATCCAATCGTCTATAATACAATACGATTAACTATTACATTATACGAGGGCCGAAGCGCTGCCCCTATAATGAAGATAGCCGTGCGGTGCAGAGCTGCCCCCTATAATGAAGATAGCCGTATGAAGTGTCCCATGTATACAAACCGAACGAGAGCAGAAGTTTAGAGATGTTATTAGCGTACAGTGTGCTAGCTGTTCCCGCCAGTCTAGAGGGTAGGTCCGTGTACCCGATATGGGTGACGCCGTGGTGTACTGTGTGCACGAGGTAAAGGTAGAGGTTAAAGGTCACGCGAGGCATCATATCTTACTACCGCTGACTTAAGGTGTGCAAGATGGACAGTGGTGGGTTGATACACTGCGTGCGTAGATATAACAATAGTAGTCTGTACAATACAAACTATCCAGCTGTCCACCTTATCATGCTATAAAACCACCCTCTTAATAGACAAACTGATTACTTTATGGTATGTGGAGGTTAAGCGCTGCATCATTCTCTCACTATAGACCTACCGATAACTTTGCCGGGAACTGTGGTTTCGATGTTACCACCAGACTCCGCTGCCAGGTCTACCACTACGCTGCCAGGCTTCATGGATTCTATCATCGCCTGATTAGTGATGGGGTGTGTTATTAAGGTAATAGATAGAGTCGAATGTATATAGTCAAAAGTATAAAGTTGAAATATCTGCAAACGATAACACGTTCGTTATTGAAATAAATAAAGAATAATATGAAATTAAAAATAAAGAAATTCAAATTAAAGTTAACAAATAAACGAAAATTAATCGAATAAAGAAATAAAATACTTTTTTTTAAATGAGAGCTAAATTTTGAAAACTTCGTGGCAATTTTAAATACATTGAAAACCTCTACAATTTGTGAACGATGATAATAATCCTGTTAGAGTTTGTATTACATCATAGTTATTTACATGTTCTATACACGTATTCGTATGTAAGTTATTATTAAATGTTGTATGTCAAACTTTACGATTAATAGTTATTCATGTTCATTTATTTATGTTAAAAATTATAATTAATTGAAGTATATACTGTATAAATTATAATTTTATAATATTTGTATAATTTAATAAATATAATCAAATTTAAAATTCTTGGTTCTTTATTAAAGTTTATAAAAAGCTTGTAATAATGAATTTTTATTGAAAATAACAACTTGTTTTTGACTAATTTCAAAATTTATGTAATAGTAAAATAAATAAATAATCAAATAAAAATATATTATAATTTTAAATTGTTATCATTTTTATAAATGCATTATTTGTTATAAATATAAATTCTATACCATACACCATACATTTTAATAATATAAATGATTATGACAATATTATTAACTTTTGAGATAAGTTTGGGAGCTGGTTTTCCAGGAATCAGGGCAGTGGTAATAATGATATCGACTTCCTTGCATTGTTTGGCAAATAATGCCATTTCTGCTTCAATGAACTCTTTGGACATGACCTTGGCGTAACCTCCACCCCCGTCTCCAGACTCCTAATTAGAGGACATAACCTTTAGTATTTAAATACGCTCAATTTATGTATCATATCTAATTCATTTTTAAATATTGATATATCGGTGAATACTGCCATAGAATACTGTTTAAATTAATCTAACAATAGTAGTATATAATATTACTTAATTATTACTTAAGAATACTTAATAAAAAAATACAATAGTAATATTATAGAAGTGACTAAATATTTAACTTAAATATTATGTTAAATTCTATAATACGTGTTGTAAAACGAAACGAACGCACGAGTTGAACACGCGTTAATGCACGAATTGAAGCCGAGAGTTAACGCGCGTTACCTTAACGTTGACTTCGAGGAACTCGGCCCCGAATGTCTCGACCTGTTCTCTGACTGCGGCTCTGGTATCAAAGCACCGTACTATAGCCCCCATGTTCTTAGCGGTTCCAACGGCGGAAAGACCCGCCACCCCTCCACCGATCACCAACACTTTCGCGGGAGGAACTTTACCTGCCGCAGTTATTTGGCCTACAAAGATTACAGATATTATATTCACTGGCAGACAACTCGTAGAAATGGATGATAACACTAGACAAAGTTACATGTTTATGTTAAGCCACTTAGTATGAAAAATACATTGAATAATTTATTATACCATTATAAACAATAACCTTCTAATAAATTAATATTATTTTTATATAACATTTGTATTATACATAAGGGTAGATGATATAGATGAAAGTGAGTAAAATTTATTAAATTTGTTAATAATATTATTTTATTAAAATATTAAAACATAATATTATTCATATTAATAATATTTATCTCTAAAATAATATATAAGTCACATGTTTTAGGCGACTTTGTTTACCTGTGAAGAATCGGCCGTAGTGATTGGCTGCTTCGATGATCGCCTTGTAACCGGAGATGTTCGACATTGAACTCAGCGCATCGAATACCTTCATCGTGGCGTAATCATATATTAGTTATGTAATATTATGTAAGAATCGTAGTGATTACATACAGTATGAAATAGGATGTGAAATTAGTTAACTTAATTGTAAATCTTATTTCTATATATAATAAGTAGACCTGAAGATATATATATATATGTGTATTTCATAACTTTTTTTAATTCAATAATATATAATCATTTAGAATTGTTGTTCTAAGTTAATATGAAGTCACTAACAATGTAGTATACCCATATATTTGCGGAGATTTTACTGTATGGTAGTAATAAGTAACAGTAATATGTCTTAGAACTACAGTGATACGACGAGGATCTTAGATAATGATGGCCTAGACGAGCGGGTTGTTATAAGCAGGTATTATTCGTAATATGAACCTGTACCTAGCGTTATAGTACTGCGTAGGTATAGTACTGTAATAACTGACCTAGCTATCTCTTATACTTGTACGTGTATATATATACAATGTGTAGTAGCTACCTCTAATACTTGTACGTATATAACCTGGGCACGACTGATTCTTGGTACGCAATCCATCGCGAATATCGTAGATTTGCTGGAACTTAATCGATTGATTAAATCTGCATTCTGACCCGGATAGATAAAGCTTAATAGTGTACTATCTGGACCGAGTAGTTTTACTTCCTCGTTTGAAGGAGCTCTTACCTTTACAATGATTATAGAATAATTGTATTTTATATAATTAAGTAATGATATTAATTAATATATATATATATATAATATATATATATATATTAATATTAACATTTTTAAATTATTTTTACAGCAATGAATTATTAAATTAAACAAATATATAAATAATATATATTACCAAAAAAGTATAATATGTACAAACGAATTATTTAAATAATATTAATAAGTATACGTAATGTATATTCTAAATTCTATTCTCGAATACTAAGAATATTCACGATAACTAACTTTTAAAATAATATCAGATTTATAAATATCATCAAGATTTTTGATTTGACCTCCAGCTTTAGTATATTCATTATTCGAAAATTCAGAACCTATTCCTGCATCTGTGATATCATATTACATAAATAATATTTAAATTTAGATATTCATAAACTCAGATAACAAACATAAAACTATAAATAAATTAATTAAATAAAGACATCTATATATTTCTAAAACAAATTGTAGAGAAAATAAATAATTGTTCGCAAGAGTGAATAATAAGATTATTTAATTTAGAAAAAGTCACATATGAATACTTAATAAGTAATAAATAATAATTAAGTATCATATCGTATTGCAAACCTGTTTCGATATTCACATTGAATCCCTTTCTCACCAAAAGTTCCACAGTCTTTGGTACTAAGGCGACGCGTTTCTCATTGGTGAGAATCTCCTTGGGCACACCGATAGTGAGACGGTTGTAAGGAATACCTACAGGGATTGGAACACAAGTCTGATATTGATGAGCAAACAGAACCATAGATTGTATAGTTAGCGAAGGTAAACACGTAAGTATCGATGATGTATGGGGCTGCAGTTCTACAAACGTAGACTTAGGTTTCGAGGCGTGCGCTGCCTATGTTTTACATTACAAAGTTTTATTGCGCAGTAAAAATTTATAAGTTAAAAGATGATACGTCAAAAGCAAAAGCCTCGAAACCTAATTCTACTTTGTAGAACCGCAGCCTAATTGATATTTGCGAGATGATTAGCGTTTAGTAATCGGTTATTACGTTCAAAAGTTACGCTCCCGTACGCCACCGGGGGGGGGCGGAGATAGCAAACCTTGGGGAGTCTGTTGAACGGGTGCCACGGTAGTAGTAGCGACGGCAGCGGAACTGCTACGATATCGATGCGACGGTAGGTAGGCATGTCTACGCGTAGCGGGAAGTAAGCGACACGCCGCTGCGGTGTTACATCGCAGCGATACGGCCAGTAGTAGTACAGACATCTCTACCTGGTGAGAGGATCAAACTGCCGAGTGATGAAGCGTGTGGTGTTAGCGTTGTGCGCGTCGATATAGAAATTCGTATTACGTTTGTATATAAAATGGATATTTTCTCGATGAGCGGTACTACTTCTATAATTATCCTGCCAATACCTACATATGATAATAATAATTAATAAAATTAGTAATCGTTAATATCTGTAACCCCGTTTCAGTATTAAACTATTAAAATATTCATATTACACAATTTTGATGATTTAAATTCTAATTCAGAATATCTAATACACTCGTAACTTAATTTATAAATATATTATACATATTAAATATATATTTATTTATATATATATATTTATTTATATTTAATAAGTACTAAGCGTATTTAATCATATGATATTATAAGTTTGTAAATATATATATATAGATTATATGTTGTTGATTGTTATATATAGTTTATTTAGGAACTTAAATATATGAAATATCTTAAAAGTATTAAAACATAAAGATAGACATAACAATTATATTACTAAAATATAAACAAAAATAACGTTATAATAAAAGAAACAAAATTAATACATCAATAAATTAGAAATGGAATCACAATTTCTATCCGAGTAAATTCTCTTTTAGTTTATGACGAAAACATTATTGATGATACCAATACATAGGTAATACCAGGATATGCATCGGAACGAGAGACAATAATCTATGTTAGTTATATATTTGCTATGTTTGCAGTTTAATCTCACTAGCTGAACTCTAGGATACTAATACAGAACTATAAAGTAGATTCAACTTATATTAAATAATATTTTATATTTATATTCATACTAACTAATTATTATTCGATTAATTAATTTTATAATTATGATTTTAATAAGTATATTAAGTATTAAGTATGGGATGATTCGACCTGATATTATTCAGATGGATTTATCGAAATTTATATGTTATAAATAAAAGGGATAAAGGTATAACAGGCATAACACTGTATATAGTCAGTATAATTATGATAATAAAATGTTGAATAATATATAACTATTTTAGAGATGATAAGAATATAAGGTAAATAAAATGGGACCTAGTAGAGATCAATATGGAATAACATAATATATCTTTATGCTGAAAACAGATATTGATGTATTTAACTGGCAGAATAGTTAAGGGATTGTAAAATACATCTAAACCATAAAAGAGGAATTGCGATGCGAACAAATAAGTATATTATGAATCATAATGGTTAATCATAAAGGTTTGCTTATACATAAAGAGCAAGTATAATTAATGAAATTATATTAGATTACATTATTAAAAAAAGTTAAATATTTATACGAATAATTATCGAAATACAAAAATGTCCAAATGTAATTTGAAATCTATTTGTACAATATTTGTTATAATACTACTGACATTAATTGTAAATTTGTATTCTCTACCTGCAATATGAAAATAGCAGAATTACGTTTAAAGGTATTTTCACAAATAAAATTAGCAGTAATAACTAAAAATCTATATATTTAGACATGATAAATTAAATATAAATATTAAACTCCACATGAAACATCTGTATATGATATCCTGGTATGATATTATGTTGCTCGTATACTATTGTTATATCATGTGAAATTATAGTTTTACTCGAGGCATCTAGCAATATTTATTAGATATTGATTATAGAGAGATTGAAATAGTGTTTGGTGGTGGTCAATAAAAGAATGAGGTTAATGTATTGCACCCTGGGTATTGCATTCATCGATGCACTGATAGTGGAATTCATAACCCCAATAATACAGTAGTAAGGTAATAGCAGCCACTTAGGTTATTTATGTGCAATAGAATGCAGCTACACTGTGCCAAGATATTGAAGCAATGAAATAGAGAATGGTAATGTGTACAGGTAATTCTATAGGTTGTATATAATGATATATTTATACATAGTAATGATATGTAGATATTTAGATACATATATATATATATATATATAATTATATATAAACATATATATATACACATTTTCAATGACTAAAAGGTATGAAATGTGACATAACCGTTTGTAAATAGTGACATAACAGTTAGTAAATAATGACATAACAGTTATATAACCGTAACAAATCTGTGACATACCAATGCTATTGTAACATCATTAGTGCCTGCATCATTAGTGCGTGCATCATTAGTGAGTTATATATTGAGAAATAATCAATAGAGAATATTAGCTAATATATTAGGCAATTATAAATCATAACTTAGTATATATATATATATTTCCATTGCATAATAGTAATACAATTATTAATAATAACATGTATTACATAATATAAAAATTTTATATTTTCTGACATACTAAGTGAATATGTAATATAAATACACTATACATTATAGTCTATAATTATAAACAAGATGTTTACTTTATATAAATCAATACATATAGAATTAGTAGGTTCAAGTTTAAAGGTTAATTAAACAAGACTTATAATTAACAAAGCACGATAGGTAGGAGAGTAAATAATAGTGGGTATAACAATGTAAATAACAATACTAGTGTATAGATGACATTAGTGTAAAGCAGCATTAGTACTGACACTAATGTATTATGATTGTATATATAAAATAAGATGACAATCCTTCAAAATAAATAAAGGATATATAGATTTTATTTTAAATAGATCTCTTTAAAATATATTAAATAATATATCAAAATTTATGATAGACAATAATGTATCTATACATTATTGTCTATCATCAACTTTGATATATTATTTAATATATTTTATAACACAATATTGTATATAATTGTCACTGTAATAACCATTACAGGTTAATTAAACTTATTCAATTAAGATTATTAGATCTAAAGAATTAGCTCCACAAAATGTTATGTAATTATGTTAGAACTTTACCACTATATATATTGGATTAACAATAAATAAGGATTTTGTACGTGAGTGTATACACCCTTTTAACTGTAATATGTAGACTTAATGAATGTCTAAAGGATATTAATGTATAGTTATACAAAGCCTGATTGGCTCTGGTTTACTATGTATACTATAAAATAAATATAAATTAATATATGATATATATTATTAATTACAATTATACACTTTTATTAATTCTATATTATTATTTTTCTTGTAAATTTATACAGTTACCTACCTAATTGTTAAATTACTTATAAAAATTAAGATTATACCAGTAATTATTTAAAGTTTCAGATTAAATTGAAATTTTATATATACATATATATTAGCGTTGTCATTCGGACCCGGACTTCGGACCCGGACTTCGGACTTTAGGTCATTGATACCGGACTGATACAGTATAATTTATGATATATCGGACTCGGACCGGACTCGGACCGGACTTTAATATTTAACTCGGACTATTTCGGACTTTAAATATTAGATTCGTATTATTTCGGATTTTATTATTGGATATCTAAAATACATACCAATGTTTACCTTTGGGATTATATTTATTCACGCCATTTTCAACCAACATAGCGGTTCTGTGTATGTATCCGCGACACTATTACTCAGATTAGCGTCCCTTTGTGTGAATAGGCGCTAATGTCAATCAAACTACCCCGCCCTTCGTATGTATCCGCGACACTTTTAATCCACATTGCATCATTTTAAAATTATTCGTGCAACCATCAATATCATTATTTGAAATTTTTGTATTCATTTTAAATATTGTATATAAATTTAAGAGATGATTCATATCGAAGAAGAAACTACACTGCCATTAAGTGCAGAGTTTACATCACTATACGACACTTATGCTGCTGTCAAACGATGCGGATACAATTATCAAACGATACTGCAGTATCACTATCATGATAGTGATACTTCTGTCAAACAATACTGAGACTTATGTCAAATGATACTGGTACGATACTGAGACTTCTGTCAAATGATACTGATACTGATACTGATACAGCTGTCAAACGATACTGATACCATACTGATACAGCTATCGAATGATACTGATACGATACTGATACAGCTGTCGAATGATACTGATACGATACTGATACAGCTGTTGAATGATACTGATACGATACTGAGACTTACTTTTTAGAAAATTTGACAACACTAATATATATATATATACTAGCTGTTTTGGCCCGGTGTATGTGCGGATAGTTGATAATTATGAGTTATTATTAAAAAATTGCATGATCTAGGAGTATTTTAGAAATAAGTAATATATTATTTATTTGATTTAAATTAATTATGTTATAAAAAATAAATATTGAGAAATTAATATAATATACATAATAAACGGGAGTTAACCCTATCTTAATTATCCCTATCGGAGTTAGCCCTATCTGAATTAGCCCTATCTGAGTTAGCCATATCTGAATTAGCTCTATCGGAGTTAACCCTATCTGAATTAGCCCTATCGGAATTAGTACTATCTGAATTAGCCCTATATGAGTTAGCCCTATCTGAGTTAGATCTATCTGAATTAGCCCTATCTGAATTAGCCCTATCTGAGTTATCCATATCTGAGTTAGCCATATCTGAATTATCCCTATCGGAGTTAGCCCTATCTGAATTAGCCCTATCTGAGTTATCCATATCTGAATCAGCCCTATCTGAGTTAGCCATATCTGAATTAGCTCTATCGGAGTTAACCCTATCTGAATTAGCCCTATCGGAATTAGTACTATCTGAATTAGCCCTATATGAGTTAGCCCTATCTGAGTTAGATCTATCTGAATTAGCCCTATCTGAATTAGCCCTATCTGAGTTATCCCTATCTGAGTTAGCCATATCTGAATTATCCCTATCGGAGTTAGCCCTATCTGAATTAGCCCTATCGTAGTTAGCCCTACGGAGTTAGTCATATCTGAATTAGCCCTATCTGAGTTAACCCTATCTGAATTAGCCCTATCAGAGTTAGCCCTATCGGAGTTAGCTCTATCTGAATTAGCCCTAACTGAGTTAGCCCTATAGGAACACCTCGTCTCTCAATAAAATAAGTTATATATATTCGTATAAGAATTGTATAATTATAAAATAAATTAAAATAAATTTAATAAATCGTACGAAATTACCTCGTACGAGATTACTGGTAATCATGAATCTCATTGGATGAAACTAATGTTATTAACAAGCTCCATCTATTGATTATTAGAGGCGAATTAATTTAAAATCTTAATTTATAAATCCACTTTAATATATAATAACATGGTACGATGTAACATTTTGATAGTGCATATTAAAGAGGAATACAATATGAGTATAACTGGTGTCTTCCGATCTTGCATTTTTTTTTTAATTTTGTAGAATCATCGCTTCGCGACGATGCCGCATTTTTATATGTTTAGAGAAATATATATATAGATATATATATATATATATATCAATGTATAATATCAATTTAATAGTTTTACTTTATTATATAGATATTATTTGTCCAAATGTATAATATAAATTTATTAAATGATCTCATAAATTATTCATTATGAAAAAGTCATTCGAAATATGGATAATGCAATATATATACATATTTACAATGTACATGTATTGCATATGTTACTTCATAATATAAACAATAATATATCACAACCATAGAGCTAGAGAGAGATGCTAGAGCTTCTCTCTAACTCTATGATCACAACACAATGTACTGCAGTATACATGTATACTCATGTCATAAGGACATATGACCATTGAAATACATGTATTACATTGTATGCATACATTCATACATAAACATGTGTATTTATATAAGTATGCATAATATCCATAGAGCTAGAGAGACATTTCTTCATACAATTCAGATCTATGATAATATCTATGCCATAGATATATATAATACACTTAAGTGTTCATATACAACATGTATATATACATGTTTATGCATATATAATATGCATATATCATAGAATGCACCTGTGTATGAATATGTGTACACACAAACATATGTTCATATACACATATACACATGCATGTGTATGCATATACATGTATTCACAGATACATACATGAATTCATATACATTCATCAAATCAAAGGAATGTTATCATTCTTGAATTCTGTTACATACATGTTGAATATGCATGTGTGTATCCTATGTGTATGATATGTGATTGATGTCAATGTATAGGTTTGCTTCATCATTACTAATTTCTATTAATAGTGCATTAAATTCAATTATAAATAATTGTACACTAATTCAATTTATTCCAATCAAAATTTATAAATAGACAATTTCATATATTTTACATTAATGCTTCTAAAATAGATGCTTAGAAAAATAAATAGGTAATATTATTTTAAATATTGTATATATTTCTAATGAATATCAGCCATATTAATTTCTATTAATAGTTCATTAAATTCAATTATAAATAATTGTACACTAATTCAATTTACTTCAATCACAATTTATAAATAGACAATTTCATATATTTTACATTAATGCTTCTAAGAAAAATAAGTATTTAATATTATATTAAATATTGTATATATTAGCCATGTTAAAGATAATTTACGTGTATGTTTATCATATTAAATGTTTGTTACATCTCTTCGAAACATAGGTATCTATAGTTATATTGTTATACATATATCTCTAGAATCTAGTCTATATGAAAATATATTCGTATATGAAAATTAAAGCAGCTATACTTTATACGAATACTACTGCTTAGATTGGTAACAAATCAATATAGCTTAGTTAGACAAAAATCTATACGGCTCAGTTAGATCAGAATTTAATTAGAAGATAATACAAATATAGAAATGGTCAAATAATAACTCTGTAAAATATATTAATTTAGTTTATGAAATAAAAAATATTATATATATTTTAATATATAAGATTATAATATATAGGATTAATTAATAATGATGATATATAAATGATAATATATTTTAATAATTTATTTATATAATAAATACTATGTTATTAAGGGGTGCAGGTAAATAGGGGCCAATATCTGAGAGGACCACTTAAAAATTGGAGTAATTTTGGAAAATTTAAAACTTATTAAATCAATCATTATATTTGATTGTAATATATGTATACTTATAACTTTACATTTATTTATAGTACTATTTTTATCAGACATTATATTATGAATTTTAATAATAAAAACTAATAATATATATATATATATTATATTGTTATATACATATATATAATATATATGTATATAACAATATCTTGTAATACCTGTTATACTAATATAACTATAGTATAAATCAATAATGATATAATCTAGTTGTTTAGAGGATATGTATGCGTGATATTACTTCAGAATCGCAATGAAGCTGCTTACAGTATTTATTATCCTTAATAAGTAGCGGATGTATAACTTTACCTATCCAAGTTATCACCGATAGTGTGCTAGAAATGCACTATAATTTAAGATTATATATCCAATGGATCCAATACATTGATATGATATCGATGTATAATTAAATAGATTGTATCAATGAATGTAGGAATGTCTACTTGTACTTAGATCTACTTATACTTAGGTCTTTCATATATCATAATTCATGCATTTTTAATTTAATAATATTATATATATATATATATATATATATATATATATACATTAAAATAGGTAGTTATTTTATTTATATTTTAAAAAGTAGTCCAAAATTACTTCCTAAATATTCAGAGAATACAGAGGTACAGAGTTTACAGATCCAAGATTACTGGTATTTGTATTAAGGGGAGGTGTTAAAATACTATAAAAATCGAACAGAAAAATGAATTTTTAATAGATATTTCTAGTTAACGATATTTTGTTGTGTCAAAAATCAAAAATTATAAATCAAATAGGTCTAGAAATACTATAAAAGTATCTTTTATGGCATCATGTTTATTGAAAAAATAATGATTGTATCCATTTTATATATATCAAACACAATACATTTAATATAAATAATATCGTCTTATATAATCTATGAAGATATAAAACACACAAAATATTACTTATTTTATTTAATCACATACTTTATTTTTCATTAGTAAAACTTAAGTTTACTCAAAATTACTATTTGTAACGGGTACCAGTAATATCGGTCCAGGTAAACTCGGTCCAGGTAACTTCGGTCCACTTTTGAGGTAATTTCGGTCCACTTTTGAAGTAATTTCGGTCCACTTTAAAAAAACAATCTACAGGGAGTAATTTCGACTATTTTTTATAATTAACATATAATAAACATGTAATCGTTAATTTAATTCTAACAAATTTATTTATATTTTTATTATAAACTAGTAATATGAAAATATATTCATATATGAATAAAACAACTATATTATTATACTATATCCCTATATATAAATATAAATATATATTTATAAGCATTATTAAATAGGTGCATTATTATTAATTAACAATGCACGTAGCAATGTATTATAATCTACATAAGTAGATACTCCTATTCATTATATATTCCTTGGTAAAAGACAATGGATATATATAATACAATGACAGACACCTGTCCATCTGATTGGAAAGCCATATAATGAGGTGATTGGTCATAACTTAGATTGGTAAAGCTATACATTGGATAATTATTAGATATATTAATCACTTTATAGTCATAGTCAATGTCCGGCAAACTTTAAACGTCAACGTCTGATCGTTGTAGATAATTTTTCTATAATCCCATAAAGTCCTATCTCGTTTGTGACTTTCTGACACCAATGTACATTGTACATGTATCATTCAAGTGCATTTATCATTCATACAATTCGAGTGTATGCATATCTAGTTGTTTGAGTAGTGTCTATGAGGTTCCACGCTGCAATGTCATCGCCTACCCGTACATCATATTACCTATTAAAATGTGTAATGCATATATAGGATTATAATCCTGGTTTATAATTTCTTACTAATAGTTGATTTCCAGTTATCATATCCTATTCTGCATTTGATAACATGCTCTTAAAGCAAGTGCTGATTTTCAACTTCTGATTTTAAAATATGTTTCACTGCTGTATAACCATATTAATAAAGTTTAATTAATATAAATAAATTTGTTAAAATTAAATTAAAGATTACATTATAGTTAATCATAAGTATACATATATAAAGTATATAACATATAGGTAATAGCTACATGTCCTTGAGTGAATCAAGTATAATAAATGATGTAGGATAATACATATAATACCTTATAATACTATATAATAACTACATATAATACCAGTTATATACAAGGTTTATAATTATAGATATTTGACAATAACGTATTGGTAAATATATGTGTTAATAATAGACAATTTATTGTAAGTTTTAAAAAAATGTATCGAAATTTATACATGTACATTTTTTTAAAGTGGCCCGAAATTAGTTCTTGTTTTTTTAAAGTGGACCGAAATTACTTCTTGTTTTTTTAAAGTGGACCGAAATTACTTCAAAAGTGGACCGAAATTACCTCAAAAGTGGCCCGAAGTTACCTTGACCGAGTTTACCTGGACCGATATTACTGGTATTCTTTGTAACTACCTCTATGCATTGAAAAGAGCTCTTCTCGGTTAATAGTATAGCTATACTTATGATTTTTATTATGTATATAATTAATATAATTATGAATTATTAATAACATAGTTTCTTGATATTTTCATAGATATAATTGGTATTATAGATAAATCTAATTGATATGGAAATACCTTAACAAAATAATAAAATAATTTGTACTTTATAATATAAGAATTATTTTATATATTAGATATAAATCTTCAACATTTTATAGAAATACATGCCTAGTAATGAAAAACAGTATAGTATATTATATACTATACTATCTTACATTACTAGGTATATAATATATATATATATATATATATATACAAAATAAATGTATTGAATTCAATGAATGGCATTATATATATGACAAATATGTGTGCACTATTAGAATGTTAATAAGTATCACATATCTATGTAAATCATGCGATGGCAAGCTTACTAAACTTCCATTAATCATACAGTATGATTCATACTAGTTAAAAGTACATTAAGCTACTATTATCAATAGCTATGTTAATAGTTTACTTTATTCATAATTGTAATAGTAACAATGTCAATTATTTTATAATATTATTAATATATAATATTACATATTTTAATAAATTATTTAAATATAAAATAAAATATATTCACTATTATAGTTTTACAATTATTATATAATAATATATTATTATAATAATTATGATATATAATAATTATTAATTATTAAAGTGAGATTAAATAATGAATGATATAATTATATATTGACAAAGGGACATTAGCAAAATCATTAGCCTAATGATTAGAGAAATTTGGTTATAAGTAAAATATATGTCATCTATATCTTTGGGTGGGATGAATATATTTTAATATCATATATATTCATTCCACCAAATATTATAATAATTATCATCATTAGTATTATTATAATACTTATAATAATTATAAGTATTATAATAATACTAATGATGATAATTATTATAATATTTGGTGGAATGAATATATTATAATATAATAATATAGTATAATACTAATGATGATAATTATTATAATATTTGGTGGAATGAATATATTTTAATATGGATATAATATATTCATCCCATCCAGGGACATATATTTTTGAAATATAATATTTACTTCAATATTAGTATTGTAAATATCATATTTAATATGTAACCATATTATGATAGTAGGTATATATTTATGATGTATATATTATTATATAATGTAACATGTAGTATATGATATACTTAGTATAATACTATTAAATTAGTTTATAATTGTAACTTACTACTAATTTGGAATTGTTCAATCAAATTTGAATATGTAAATTGTTTTATAAAGTTTTATAAGTAAGTTATTTAATCAAGTATAATAAAATAAATGTATTTATAAAAAAGTTTATATTAAAATATTATTATAATATACATATATTAGGGAATACATTTACTTAGCTATGAAACGTAAAATAGCCTATAAAATATATATTTATTAATCAATGCATTTATTTAAAATGAATGAAATTTACAAAAATGGGCGTGTTTTAAATATCCAGGTACGCGGCGTGAATAAACCCTTTATATTTTATTATCTTTGTAAAATGTAATACAATTTGCTTTTTACAAAATATATAATATTTCAATAAAAATATCAATATATGTAGCCTATTGGGTATTGCCTATAGAATATATAGTTTATTTAATATACTTATATTATACTTATCATACTATATACACCTTTCATATTTTATCATTTTAAATCATTTATCCTCGGTACAAATATTTTCTTATAAAATAATTCTTTTTAATAATAGGAAATATTCAAGAAGATATATTAGGATTCTGATCGATATATACTATATTATTATAATCTATATATTATAGTCTATATATATAGATAGTGGTTCTAAATAATACCCGTAATTAAATAAATCTAGAGAAAAATTAAAGTTCCCACTTCTAGAACTCAATTAACACACTGTATTTACAACATTTTAATTAATTTAATTTGTTATTATTATTTAGTTATCACCATTACTTCAGTATACATATATTATATGGATATGTATGTCGTGTTATTCTTCTATTCTAATAATATATCATATTTTGAATTCATTACTAATTACATCAATAATATTATTATATTTCAATACCAATACATTTATTTTAAATGTTATACTCGTGAATACATAAATGTACTACTACTTCCAGGGAATCCCGTCTACTAATATTAATAACCCATATACACACTTACGTTAACGTATAATTTACATACAACTTAATAACATGCATGCTTAATAATACATACAATAACTAATTCTATTAATTTCAGATAACACATTTAATTTTTAGTAAACAGTTTTAACTCACACATTTATTTTAACAAAATACAATATTTATTTCGATGTAAATATCAATACCTCCTATAACCTCCGAGGTTATAGGAGGTATTGATATAACCAAATAAATATGTATATTTTATAATTAAAATACAGTTCGTTATTATTAATATCCAACGTATTATTCGTAGGTGTTTATTATGATAGATATAATACTTATATGTAAATTACATAATGTAATCTATATATTAAAAAAAAAAAGCCATATTGACTCAAGATTTTTGAGTAATCTCATTATAAATAAAATTCATTATTTGAAGAAAAAAGGTATTTCACATTATTATAAAATAACTCAGTTTATTAGGAAATGATATAAAAATAATAAACTACATAACTATAGTATACATAGAATATTATCTACGCTTTATAATTTCGTTAAATAAATAATAATTGTGTACACACTTTTCTATTAATAT
Organism: Osedax fenrisi; assembly: GCA_964019155.1. Classification (NCBI taxonomy): domain Eukaryota; kingdom Metazoa; phylum Annelida; class Polychaeta; order Sabellida; family Siboglinidae; genus Osedax; species Osedax fenrisi. Next base: position 19,656,792 of record OZ025243.1, on the reverse strand, counting down.
TTTATAATTAAATAATTATATGAATTATAATAATGTTTTTTATTTATAATAATATTTTTTACGTATATCCTACTATTATTTATTTAACGAAATTATAAAGCGTAGATGACATTCTATGTATTTACATACTATGACATACTATGTATACCAATTGGTAGTATAATATATAGAATACTTAGAATATACTTATAGAAGGTATTGATCAATAGATCTATTCGAATGACATAACAATAATATAGATTGTGATAGGGAAATTATATTATAGTAGCGAGGTATTTCAATTGTTGTGGCAAGACCTCCTATAATATAAAGGTTATAGGAGGTATTAGGTGTAGTGAAGAACGTTAACATATATAAATATATTTTAGAAGTAGGATTTTAGCAATTATAAAATATTTATTTTACAAATTTTAAATAGTCATGTTATAAGTAAGAGAGAGACGATACATTTACTAAAGTGTCATGCTAACATATGTATAACTATATGGTATTTAAGTTTATATAATAACATGTTATATAAATAAATACGTTTACTATAAAATAATAAATATGATAAGACCATATATACAATTATTAATATTAATAAGTTAAGTATGCGATGTAATTATATAATATGAAATTTAATATGTACTTAATTTTTGAGATTTGTCAATATAAATTGTAAATGTTATCTGAGTATATACAAAGATTGTCCAAACGAAATATATGTAAATCTAATGACCCTGGTATATTCTAAATAATCCTGGCTAATGACTTTGTGAACTTAATGCAACATTGCGCCACTTGATAACTATTTATTTTAATTATATTTGTTTACATATAAATTTTAAAAATATATTACTATTATAAATGAAAACTTATGTATATTTTTGAATACAATAAATATTTAATTGTTAATGTCTGAATCCCAAAAAGCATTAATCGTACATTAGTTTAAACTTTATTATAAATTTATAATTTAATGATTTTTCGTTTGGTGATTATAAAATAATATTAAAAAAAACCTGTAAAAGTCAATGCAAAAAACTCAGTATTTGATTTATATTAATAAAAAGTAGTATATATTTTATACTTGCTTATATTTTCACTGCAATATATTTTTTAATATGTGTTTATTATTATTTATATTTTTATATTAACTACCATCGTGTTTGTAAATATTTTAAAATTATATATATTATATTTTATATTGGAGACTCTCCAATGGAGAGTATACACTGTATAATATACAGTGTATAATATATAGTTTATACATCCTGTAACCTAACGAGGTTATAGGAGGTATTGGTTATAATATTTATAAGTATATTTTTTTTATAAATGTTAATTAGAATATAGATAATTTTAGATTTTTTTAAATTGATATATGATTATAGATAATACCTAGTGATTATAGGAGGTCTTGATAGAGAACGAAGAAATGTATTCGTTCTCTAGGAGGATAGATATAGAGTACCATATATCTATGGTACTCTATATCTATGTCTAGGAGATATATGTGTACTAAAAATCATATATCTATGATCCAAATTACTTGTATCCTTTATTCAATATTACCAAAGAGTATTATCAATAATTTTTTTAATTTTTGTATAAATATTTATGTTTTAATTATTTACTTCCTTTTTAACTTAATTTTGCACTATGAGGTAGCTTGTCTATTTTTTTTAATATATATCATAAAATATCTATAATATTGTGCATTATTTTTACTCTTTATATGTTAAATATTTAAAAGTAATATATAATACACTTAGTATTACAATATTTAAAATCAAAGTTTAATATAATGTCGTCTAAAACGCAAATTAAAATTACAGCAAAGTTAATCGTGAGATTTTGGTGGACGCGGTTGCCGCGGTCCTCAAGAAGTCGGCAGACAAGAAACGTAACTTTGTAGAAACCGTTGAACTCCAGATTTCTCTGAAGAATTATGATCCCCAAAAGGATAAGCGTTTCTCCGGAACCGTCAAGTAAGCTATACTACCTAGTTAATAACTTCGTACATATTTTTTGCAAAGTAATTTCATTCAAAATTTGGTTATAATAAGCCTAAACTATTTTCTATATTGTATTTATACAATTTTACAGTTGACACATTTAAAAAATAAATCAATTAGTAAATATTTGTACGATGTTGTTAATTTAGGGAGCTATTTGTTTATACAATAGCGGACTGCCACCCACGGTCTTAAAAAAACAGGGTAAGTTACGTCAAGTATTTAAAATACTTTTCGTTACTGAACCATTATATTTAAAACGCTTTAAATCGAATAAATAAATATAAAGGTTAGTATTTTAATACTTTATTTAATAATAATTTTAATTAATATTTCTATTTATTAATTTCTTATTAAATTTCATTAGATTAAGGAATATTCCCAGACCAAAAATGAAGGTGTGCATTCTTGGTAACCAAGCTCATTGTGATGAAGCTAATGCTAGCAATTATCCTTGTATGGATGTCGATTCACTTAAGAAACTTAACAAGAATAAGAAAGAAGTGAAAAAATTAGGTTTGATAAATATAATTAAGGGAATATAAAGTTTCTTTAGAATACTAAAGAAAAATAAGGACATTTTTTATTAGATCGGTTTTTATTAAGGAGGTTTTAATTTCTTGGTTTTTTAAGGATGGTTAAGTAATTTATATCTGTATATAGTTAAACAAAATAGAATAACTTATATATCTATTTTAAATTGCGTATACATTTTATATATCCTATTTTAAATATACTAATAATAAGAGAGTGTAAAAATATATTTATATAGAATCCGTGACATAATTAGCATATTTGATATTATAGAATAATATGGAAAAATATGAAACTAACTTATATAATATATAAAATAGGATAACAATGATCTCGTGCGAATTGATGGGATCAACGTACACATTTAACGTACATTAATGGTTGATTATATTGTATTTTAGTATATAATAATTACTTTCGATTCACATACAATATATAATACAATACAATACAATCGAGTCAACATAATGATCGATTTCAAGTATAGAATATCAGATAACTTTACGATCGACGGACATCGATTTCCGTAGATAGTAGAGTTTATCTGATTATGATTTCGCCAATAGTGAAAATTCTACTATTTATAAATATATATTTTCATTGCATACCAGATAACCAATTCCATGATATCACTGGTGTATATAATGGTAGCAAGTACTTTGTGATTAGGTAACCATCGACGACTTATTAAATTTATTATTCTAGATAAATTAACATGTTCAAGCTAGCATCGGGGATTATCATGTTAATTTTAGCTACAGCTAAAATGCTGAGGAAAATAACTAATAAAGATGCAGTAATTTTTTATATATATCATAATATTATTGGAATTTTATAAATATAATTTATTTAAAATTATGTAAAAAAATAGTTTTAAATAGTAGACATATTTTTTTATTATAATATATTTTAATACAACATCATCCATATTAAATATATTATTTATATACAGTCAAATCTACAACAAATACAACAAATTTCATATAATAATATTAAAAATCAAAGAAGTAGTAGGCAATTATGTATTCTTACTAAGTGCAAAAAGTAAATACTTTGAAATTATATTCAAAGTTTTTTAATATAAATAAGTCGTAAATAAAATAAATTTCATGATTTTTAATTCGATTGATCTGGTAAAACACTTGATAGAAATACTCAAAAATAGACAATGTGAGAGATTTAGTTGAATATGGATAATATGTGATAAAAAAAAGTATACACATTTTAACGTATTTAATAATTATAATTATTACAAATAATTTCATAATTATGAAATGAACCTAATTAGTCATCCGAGATTAGAACCACTTTATTTAGGATTCACACATTTGTATATAAAATATGTGTCGTTATATAATTTAAAAAAGATTAAACTGGTAAACTTATTTTAATTATAGGCATGATGCACTATGTATAAACTTATATTTGACGTTTATTTTGTTACAACATGTTAATTATTATTTCAGCTAAACGCTATGATGCTTTCCTTGCCTCCGATTCGCTGATTAAACAAATTCCCCGTATTCTTGGACCTGGTTTAAACAAGGCTGGAAAATTCCCTGCTATGTTGACAGCTGGAGATTCGATGAAAGGAAAGGTTGATGAAGTTAAATCTACCATCAAATTCCAAATGAAAAAGGTAACTAAAATTATATAGCATGTTGATATCCATTTACAAAGACAGATAAAATTCCTATATGAATTTATTTGTAAGAAACCTTGGTATATTTTGAATTAATTTATTATATTAATATGTATTACTTAAATATATATTACAAAATTAATTCGTATATTACAAAAAATATTATATATAATTATTTAAAATAAAATGTTTATTCAATGAATAATCTGAAATATATTTTAATTTCTATAATATATAAAATATTTTATATTTATTTATTTAATATTTATAATTTATTTCCATTTACAAAGACAGATAGAAATCCTATATGATCCTATTTGTAAGAAACCTTGGTAGATCTTGAATTTATAATTTATATATTGATATATACAAATATATTGTATATATTAATAATTATTTATTCGTATATTATTTTAATAAAATGATCTCAATATAAGGCGAATATTTTGATATATCCAATATATTTGTAAAAAACATGAGAGATATATTAAGATCATGTTTATAACTTCATTAATTAATAATGTCCTTTAAATTAATCTTAACAATAATAATCCTTAATAGGTATTGTGTATGTCTGTTGCCATTGGACACGTAGGAATGACTCAAGAAGAACTTCAAAGTAACACTATGTTGTCTATTAATTTCTTGGTATCCTTGTTGAAGAAGAACTGGCAGAATGTACGTGCTTTGTACGTTAAGAGCACCATGGGTCCATCCCAGAAAATTTATTAATTAATAAATATTGATTAATAATAAAAGTTTTTATTTATAAAATGAATATATATAAAACATTAAATAACATTTGGTACAAGTTTCTTTAAAAGGTCTTGTAAGGCTTGGCATTTTTTTTCTGATCTATAAAATATATTTAATTATTTTATATATGGTGTAAGTTCAGATAAATCTATAATTTGATTGAATAAGATTAAATATGATTATTTGTTATATGGTGTAAATTCTTTAAATATAAATCTAATTTGAGTTTATTAACGAGTGTAAGGAATTATTTGTAATATAAATATTTACATAAATATAATAATTAATTTAATTTAAAAAAATATATTCTATACATTAAAATTATATAAATATAAAATAAGAATAGTATTAGAAAAGCCTGTTGGGCGTAAATGTAAAATAGTTTGTATAAAGTTATTTTTCTAGAATTAAACCTTTTATGTAATCTATCTAATTTGGCTTTAGCGGACTCTCCATCTGACATCGACTTTAAGAGATCTGCATTTTCACAATATAATTTTCGTGTAATACTCTCAGCATTGCATTGTTTCAAATACTATTAATTTATGTTTATTAGTTATACAGTGAGAAATCTAATCATAAAAATACATACGATTGCAAAATCTCATATGGGTATACATTTTATGCTGTTCACATGATCAATCTATTCTTGAATATATACATTCATTTTTTGAAATTATGATTATTTTATATAATTTATATTTCATATTTTATGTATAAACTTATATTAACATATATATATATATAGCTAATATAACTTGTATGTTAAATATAATAATACCATATATAATATGAACTTATGATATATATATAAGCTTTATGATAAAATGTATTCTTAGATTTACGTAATTTGATACTCTTACTCTTTCGATATTCAAGATTTTATAATGTAAGTAGTGTGCTTAGTTGATATTTAGAATAATTATATAAAAATGTAATTCAAAACTAAATGTTATTATAATAATCAAACTAGTAGAGAATATAAATTCAAATTTAATATTTTTTTATTAGTTTATAAATTTATTACCACTACGTATGTTTTTATACTGGTTTTAATATGCCTGAGTGTTTTCCACACCAACTGCGTATATATTCTAATTAGAAAATGTAGCAATGGTCGCAGGAAAAAACAGATTTACAGTTGCGTAATTCTTTCAGCCGATTTCAAGAATAGATTGCTCATGTGAACAGCTCTTAAGAAACTAATTTTTTCAATAATTTTGTTTTTATTAAGAGGTTTTACTCTTACAATGATTTTAAGAATTAATTTATAATTGAATATACATTATATACAATATATAAGATATATATATATATATATATATCTTATTAAATATACTATATATATATATATATAGTATATTTATTTATTAAAGTAGTAATAGTAATTAAAAGAATAGTTTAGAAATGTGAATTATTTAAAATAGCTTTTAATTATTGTTTTTGTAATTGTTGTACTGACTACTACAGTACAATAGTACATACTTTTATTATTAATAAAATACTATTAAATTTATTAATTCTAGTTCTTTATGCTGGCCTGTTGCTATGCATGAGCTCACTGCAGTAAAAATAAAAAATACATTCATTAATTGAATTAATTATAGTTAATTATTATTATTGTTAAATCCCGTAAAATCCCGGGTTAAATCTAAATTATAATACAAAATAAATATAAATATAAACGACTACAGTAAATTTTCTTATAGAGAGGTAACAATTTCAAAAAATAATATAATCTTAAAAAGTTTTTTTAATGTGGAAAAGGTTGAATTCTAACCAAATATTTGAAATTTTGTTATACAGACGTTTCTTACAATGAGGAGATTTCACTGATTTATTATATTAAAAAAGTATTTCATCTTTATAATGTTAATATTAAAATGTATTACTTTTACATCCTTCTACTAGGGAGAATAACCGATTTTGGACCTACTCGATCGTGGTCCATTGGCTATATCTTATTATTGGTATCATATTTTTAAAATCTGAAATATACAAATCAAAGATATTTATATATTCTATTATTATAGTATTTGATTATTTTTTTTTAATTAATCAGTAAATAAAAAATTATTTAAAATACAAGTTTTTTGATAATTTCCTTAAAAATGCAAAGGTTTTTCTAATTAATAAATTTATATATAATTTATGCTTTTAATTAATATTATTTATATTTACATAATAATATATAAATAAACTAGATATTAGATTAAATAAAAATCAAAAATAAATAATATTCACTTATATATTTGAAATTTAAAAAAATGGTTAAAAATATTAAAAAATATATTCATGTTTGAGCTTAGGGTGTCCACGATCGGGTATTCTACCCTACTAATATTTTATATTATATGTAATACCATTCTTTATTGTTTATAAATTTATGTATTTATTAGGAGTGTAGATGAATATAATTATAAAGTCTCACTATAATTTCCAAAAGCAATATCAGATCGGGTTTGGGTAGTTATGAATACAAAATATTATATTTTATCATTAAAATATTGTATCATTTACACCCTAATATTTATAATTTAAATATATGCAATAATGTTCATTATTTTAATTAATTAAGATTTATATTTACTCAAAATTAATGTTATATATTGTAATATAATATGATTTTATATAATTATGATTTTAAAATATATCTACCGTTATATATCATCAATATCTCTTGATATGTAATATATTATATAATGTAATAATAGTATATTCAATTTTATAATTTATGGATTATATTTAATAGTACATATTTCAATCATATTTTATAAATAATAACTACATTAATATTATAAAAAAATTTTTCCATGAATATATATTATAAAATTGTAATTTTAAATATATAATAATATATATATTTTAAATTTAGACTAAAATCATGATATCATTATTTAATAAATTATAATAAATAATATTCATAAGGATATTCCAAATGGAATTTGAATAAATATATATATATAAATACATATAAATTGTACATTTAAAAAAATAAAATATAATTTATTAAACAATTTTATACCAACAACAATATTTTTTTCTACTGCCAATTTTGAGAATTAATTTCAAGGATTATTTACAAAAAAATTAATTTCAGACGATCAATTTTAAATATCGGTGATTAATTTTAGAAATGAATATATTATTTTATGAACAATATCAGTGTTACATTAATTGAAAAGAAAAAAAATTTCATGTAATATAAGTTAGCTTTTACTCGCCTCATAGATATATATCATTAAAAACAAAAATACACTATTACTTTGTTACATATTAGTTAAGAAAATTTAGTTTTCAATACATATAATAATTTAAACCCATTTTAATAATTTAAAAATGTATATTCTTAAATATTATATTTTTAGATAGACAATCGCATTTAATATTTTAACATAGATTTCTTATTAAACATAGAAATATTATTATATAATATTCACTATTTCTATATACGCGTAGAAAAACATGTACCGAATAACCTGTTGTGATAGTTTATCGATTTGTTCGTCCAGTAAAATCTTTAATCTTTGCAGTTCATCTTTTGTCTGCGTGTTCTCCTCTTTAATGAGAAGGTACTCCCTTTCATTCGATTTCCGCGTAACTATTAGAATAACAATTATGTATCAGATTGATTTTACGCAATATTACCTAATTCAGTTAGCTGATACAAACCGGTAATTAATTTCATGGTTTCTTCCGAACGAAATTTAAGCACATCTCCGAGTCTTTTTATCTCTTTCTTATCGTCTTTGCATTTCATTTCGGACTCTATGATGACAATCATATTAATGATAAGTATCGACAATAGGTTTTCAATTACATAATATATAATTATTCGTTACATCATTCGATAGTATTTAAAGGGATATTGCAGTTTTAAATATGAACAAATCAATACAAATTATAACAAGTTTTATTATATAATATTTCATTATTATATGTTAATTAATATCTGTCAACATAATATCTAAAAAATGTATCTATAAATATCTTACAAATCATATTTTACAACAAACCACCATAAAATTAATTATTAAATTAATAATAATTTAATATCTTAACTGGTTTAAATTTTATTTATAATGTTTTATTAAACTAATATATGTAATATAAGTTATATTACCAGTTTAAAAAATTAAAAATATATATTTTATATAATAGATAAAGAAAATATTTTATGATGCACCATTATAAAATTAATGTATTGAATGATCTAGATTCATTTTTACTCAGAATCATTATTGTACACTACTTATACACATATAAACACTCTTTGTGAAACACTATTATTTATCTTACTTGATATATATGAAACAATATATAAATATAAGTATAACAATGTATAATTGTAGCTTAGATCCATAGTAGAATATATGCTTTATATAATTCAAATGAAATAGTTTTATCAAAAGTTAATATTGAACGCAAGTATACATTTCATTTAAACATGTGTTAATGGGTGTGAACACAGATGTATCGCACTTTAATGAGGTACACTGATGACTGATCATTGAATACAATGCATGTAGTGTAAAGGGGAGGATCAGCGAGAGAGCGAATGAACAAGTGAGAATTATCAGAATTCAATGTTTTAACATTAGAGGTTAAACTCGAAAGCGAATTTGCGAATTATTCGCAAATACCAATCTGTATGATCGCATGATAAGAAAGCGCTTGCTCTGTTTGCGCAAGTGTCGGCCCAGCTAGAATACGCTGATTATGTAGAACGAACCTCTACAGAATTCGGATTCCAATTGTTCGCTGAGGCTATTGAATTCATTTTCCATATGAGTCACCTCGTCCTGGTATCAGTTATCAGTACTAACATTATTACATATATATAGTTATAAATAGTTATATATATATATTAAAAAGGATTAAGCATAGAATATGATAATAATGGTATCAGTATTTTACAAATAGTATTGAAATACGTACCTTGGATTTTTGTAATTGATTTGTAAGACATTCGACATCGTGTTTCAAATTGTTTACAGATTCCGAAGAGTGCGTCAGTTCTTTATCAACTAAAACAATAAGCGGTGATTAAGTGACGATATAACTTATTATCAGAATATGTTGCTATTTACTTAATTTTTATATATATATATATATATACAATTTGTGAAAAAAACAGGCATAATATAAGAATTAGATTATAAATTAGTATTGATATAGTATAATAATGTATCTACTATTTTATAATGATACTTATCAAAATAAAAATAGATAAAAGACTAGAATATATTGTTTATACAGATTTATGTAAATTAAAAAATAAATATATATCTAAAGTATATGTTCCACATCAAAACTATCCGATGAATATTTTCGGTATAATCGCAACTTTTATATTTCGTTGTGGCACCAAAATAATCATCGACTATCTTTACGAAAATAACTTAAGAATTTTTAAGAATATTTTTAATTCACCTTGAAATTGTCAGCAATGTTTATGTAAATAAATATAATTATATATGAACCAGTATAAGGAGATATTTACTAACATTAATTAATTTAATATATTGAATTAACTTAAATACAATTTGGAGATGATTATTCATATTAAATTTAATAAATTAAAGATAATAAACTACATAAATTAGATATAATAAATAACAATTTATTTGATCTAATTTATGTAGTTTATTTTATTACACTTTTAACCTAAATGGCGGTTTTAAAAAAAATAACAATAATATTTTATTATTTCTATATTTTTTTATAAAAAATGTAACTGACTCTTCGGAAAAATGTTCGGATAGTTTTGGTGTGAGCTAAAGATAAAATATAATTTATAATTAAAAAAATATAATTAAATGTAAATACTTTTTATCTTATATATATTATAAAGTTATAGAGTTATATTAATAATATATTATTATACAGTTATATTTATTCTTATAGCTAGTGAATATTTTTGTAGACAATTTTATTTTAATTTTAATTTTAATTTACTAATTCAAGTTTTAATTTTAGTTATAGGAGTTTTAATTATTAATATATACCATGTTTGTAACACTTCTTACAACAAAGATGTAATCTTAGGTGTTAGTATATAATATATATTAACATTTTAAAATATATAGAAATTATGTATCTATGAAGTAATTGATTTTTATAATATATAATTGTATAATTATAATTTAAGCATTTATAAAATATATAGAATTATATTATATAATTATGCCAGTATAATGGATGCTAAAAATAGTTAAATAATAATAATACAAACAATCCCATATTGTATTTATAGCGGCATTGTTGAATTGTTTTTCTACAGGCAGAGATTCATACTGCTGCTTGTCAAATTCGAATTCTTCTTGAAATTCCTACGTATTTAACTAGATTAGAATCACGATTATAAATATCAACAAAGAACATGTTAACCTTATCACCATGGTTACTATAAACAGATAACAAAGAACATAAAAAGCAACACATTATTTACCACCACCTCAAAAAAGCAATTTCTCACCTTACACAATCTTCATTTATATTCTATAAATTTGACAAATTATTTACAATATCGCTTGTTGTGGGTCAGGGGTTAAATATCGAGGGTCCGAGGTCACGTTTGGGGTCAGTATGTACAACCATTATCTCCCCCAGATGGTGATGACCTCTCCCAGGGGTTATTTGTGTACAAAAAGTGGTCGTTTGATTGAATTTATTTCTATATCACAGATAAAATAATAACACAACTGCCAAGATGATCGATATAATGGTGATAATAATAGTGGTCGTAGTAGTGGTAGAAGTAATAGTAGTCATATTTATAAATGGTAACCGAGATTATTACGTCATCAGACCACGATGACATCATAACGACACTACGATGACGCAACAGACAAACACTACGATGACGTAACAGTAGATTACGTCATCATCAGACTAGGATGACATCAGATGCCTACCTCATTACATAATACACGACACGAATACGGCACATCTATATTATATAATAGATTATAATACGATTACGACTACCGCTAATATGACATCACCACCACTACGATGATGACATCATCATCATCAGCATCGGACGTATTCACTAACGGCCACGATACGATCTCTGTCCATCTCCAGTGTGCAGATTCTCTCTGACAACTGAAGCCGCTCCTCTTCGAACGTGCTCCTCAGTTTACGTATCTCCTGAGAATAATACTCCTGGGGGTGGGGCGATGTGGGGGGCGTGGTTATAGTAGTAGAAGGGGGCGTGGTTACAGTAGTAGAAGGAGGTGTGGTTATAATAGTAGAATGGGGAGTGGTTATAGTAGTAGATGGGGGGTGTGGTTACAGTGGTAGATGGGGGTGTGGTTATGGTAGTGAATGGGGTGTGGTTACGGTTCTAGAAGGGGCGTGGCTACGCTAGTAGAAGTGGGAGTAGCTACATCAACGCCTACCTCTAGTTTAGCAGTTATGGCTTGTTCGTCCTTCATTCTGAGGTCTGTCTGCACGAGGGCGGTTTTGCAAGCTGTCTGCACGAGGGTGGTAATGTAGTTAGTAATGTTATAGAGTAGTGATTAGGTTATAGTTTTTAAGGGAATAGATGTTATATACTAGAGTATTTTTTAGGTTATAGGATAGTTTCTATGTTAATAGGACTGTAATGTATTGTAAATTATATTATAATTAATACAATTAACTAATTAAGATTAAATTTGTAGAGACTACGAGTACTAAAGAGATGCTATACTAAAGCTACTTTATATGCAAAGTGAACAGAGCCCGATATCGGCTGCTTCATATTATTGATTTTAAAGCATTGTTTTTTAAAGTATAAACTAGAAATCAGGCAAGTCAAAGATTTAAAATTTGATAATAGGTAATGGTTATATATAAAAGCACGCACATAAGGCGTGCGTCAACCTGCCCGATATCTGTCTGTAATTATAGCCGTTTGTACCGAAACTGCCCGATTTTGATATTCAACGATATCGGGCTATACAAATATGTCCGATATCGGGCTGTAATTTTGTTGTTAAAGCAGCTTAGCAATACTAATATGTATACATATTATGTCCTTAGCTAATATGTATAACTATCATGTCCTTAGCTAATATGTATACATATCATATCGCTATATTATTATCTGGTCTTCAATTCCAGGGATATCCAGGCTAAAATAACATGTCTATGAATATATAAATTCTAATTTACATAACATATACGAATGTACAAACTGATTACCATAGTTGAAAATTAAATTAATTATTATTAATAGTAATTTTATATTATTTTATAAAAATGTATATTATACTCAATACTAATAATGTACACAGTATATACACTGCAATGAACAATGCATAATATATATATATATATATATATATAAATATATGACATATTAATATTCAACAGATAAATTTCATATTAAATAAATATCTGTATAGTTTAAATCGTAGCGTTAAAGTAAGACAGGAAGTCGGAACCAGATCGCTAAGAACAACAACAACAACGATATCAAAGACTAAAGAACCTGTACTTGGCAGTGGGTATGCCGCAATGCGTAGAGTTCAGTTTGACATTTTTTAACGGATCTGTTCACCTCTGCCGTTTGAGTCGAGGCTTTATGTCCTTCTCGAGGACATATCTGACTAGCGACCGATTCGCTCAACGGGGATTCAGTTTGAGAACCAATCGCGCTAGAGGTGGGCTTCACCTGTTTACCGGAAGAGTGAATAATACTGTACCGTAGTGCTACTGTATGTGTAGTAATTGTTGTAAACAGATATCCTGATAAATAGGTTTATTTTTTCGTACATTACGAATTATAAGGTGATAATATATATATTATACTTTACTATATAACACATACTTATTTCACCGGTAAGTCTATCAATAAATAATAATGATTATAATCGATACCTATATACATATAGGGGATAATCACGCATAGTTACGGTAAATGTAAAACATTTTAATTTCTTTAATTTTTTAATTTCGTATTATTCTTTGTTTATTTCTATAACGTATGTTATCGTTAGCAAATATTTATACTTTATACTTTTGATTATATATTTGCTTAAATAAATTATCAATCAATCGATGAAATTTCACCTATTCAAACTTATGAAACTCGAATTTAGAATTTTAAATAAAAGTATATAACTCTCTGGTATGAATAAGATAAAGATATTTTATAACACAAACTTTATATATTGTATAATGTTTTTTTTATAATATCAAAATGGTACATAGAGGTATAATTTTTTAAACATTGAATTGAAATATAATGAATTCTGTCGGTTCAGAATTTTAAAATATTAATTTTATAAATATTATTTTTTAAATATTAATATTTTTTTTCACAATGAGCCTCTTGAGAGTGGTACACAACGCTCGACCACTACTAACCGGCGACAGTTCGTCCGTTGTCTGTGTGGTGGCGCCACAACAGACAACACGAGATGGAGGCTGTGGAGGCTGAAGAGGAGGAGGCTGACGAGATGAGACCCCCTCCCCTTCCTCCCTCTCCGTCTGAGTGCTGACATCCTCAGCTAGGAGACTGTGACGCGAGCCCCGACTGTTGTCTAGCTCCGTTAGTAGCGACAGCTCTTCGCTTAGTTCCTTGATGTCGTGTGACAGCTCCTGTATTGTGACATGTGTGTATTGTGACATGTGTACATTGTGGCATGTTTATATTGTGGCATGTTTATATTGTGGCATTTTTGTATTGTGGCATGTTTGTATTGTGACATGTGTCTATTGTGGCATGTTTGTATTGTGACATGTGTGTATTGTGGCATGTTTGTATTGTGGCATGTGTCTATTGTGACATGTGTGTATTGTGGCATGTGTCACTAGTGCTTTAGCCTTCTTAATAATATATAGCGTATATCCTCTTATAAACTATTTAGCATCTATATATGCTAGATATATAGCTACATATGCATCTATTTATACTATATACTCTATATATATATATATATATATAGTTATATTACGACGAACCAATCTGATTATTATTATTATTATATATATATATATATATATATATATATATTCTACATACTCTATAATTTCCTTGATTCTATACACATAAGGTATATTAGGAGGCCACTAGATCATATAGGTCTACACAGGGCTGTAGTCTATGTGCGATATGATTACTTCAGAACACAGTGTTACGACTATTGCATAGTGTTCCCTCTGACTCATGTGTGCTATCATTAGTAGGGGGGGACCTCTACAGCAGGTGACATCATTCGGGTAAATGATCAGTCGTTTATATTCGCGACTTAAATACATGCGTCTATTAGGGCGTATAGAATCTATACTATCTATGATCTATACTCTAGATCAGTGGTTCCATAACTATGGGTTTTGTTAGGTCATGAGCCAATTTCTAAAAATATTTATATATATATATATATTATAGTTTATATTATTCATTTACTAACTAAAGTTTAATAATACAAAAATAAAATGTGCCATTGGGTCATGGTATATTTTTAAGTTAAGAATTATGAAAAAAGGGTCATTATGAAAAAAGGTTGGGAACCACTGCTCTAGATCATAAAAGATAGGTGTGACAGTTACTGAAATAGGTGTATATGTTTGAATCGTGCATCAAATGATCATTGAACTATTGTTATATATCACAAGTTGTGATTCACATCATAGTAAGATGAAATGGTTTCAGTATTATAGATTGTATTATCTAACGTTATTTTTTAATCTGTATTCTTCGATATTTCTTCTTAAATCTTTGATCAGTAATAAATCAATTTTCTTTGCATTTTCTGTCTGTAAAACATTGCCATATATAATATAACGTATATATTGAGAATAATTCTAATAATTACCTCAGTTTTATTGGTTTCTTCGATCTGTAAATGAATACGTTGATTATTAATATATTAATTGTAAGTAACATGTCACATGACTATAGAGCATTGGGTAGAGAGAGAGAGAGAGGGGGATGGATGGAATGGGAGGGAGATGGAGGGAGAGAGGGAGAGAGAGAGATAGAGAGAGAGGGAGAGAGAGGGAGGGGTGAGAGAGGCAAGGAGAGGGAAGGAGAGAGAGAGAGAGAGATATAAAGAGAGATAGGGAGAGAGAGAGAGGGAGGGAGGGGGAGAGTTACCGCTTGTAAAAGTTAGGGATGAATGAAAAATGTATTAATATATGATTTATGTGTAAGAGCGCAGGAATTAATTTGGGGGTCATATTTTATTACAATTTATGAACACTATTGGAACCATATTATACTCTATATATTAATAACATTAGAGGAGGTAGCCCCACTAATAAAACATTAAAGGGGCGCTCCCACCCCTCCTATACCCATATGTATGTGATGGTAACACTATTGTACATGAAGGTAATGGAAGACTTACTCCAACTGGACTGTTTTGTACAGTGATTGCATTACTACCTCCTCAGTGATGGGATGTAAACATGCTAGGCATTGCTTCATGTTAATTGTCGGTATGCTTAGTGCACTAGTCAGTCTTAGGTCAGCGTATTGTGACATCAACTTATTGTATGCTAGTGTACTAAAGCAATGATCTATATGTTATACCTTTTTAATATATATGATATATAATTATATATATATTATAATATATATCCATATATATATATATATATATATTATTATATGTATATAATATATATATATAATATTTGTATATTTATCTTTATATAAATAATAATAAATATATTGATCGTTTATACATATAATTTTATTCAATAGATTAATTCTTGATTGGTTGGGTTGGGTTGAATGCTCACAACGACCTATGCGACGTATGCGCGGAACATCACGAGAAGGAGAGAGAGGACAGAGGACCTCTGTCGGAGGTCTCACACTACCCTAGTGCTACATAGCCACACACTAGTGATGCGTAGACTGGGGTGTATGAGCCGATGATAGGTCACCCCCGCTCTGATGGGGTTTGCCCATATCCGTAGACGGGGCCGGCACTACCGCGCCCCCGGCCCGGTTCGGGGGCGAGGGTTTCTCGCTACGACGGCTGTCCTTCCTCAGCATCAGGTTACCGTAGATGTCGAACGCGGAGTCAACACCGGCGGCTGCGCTTCGTCGATGGCAGTACAGCCAATAGGAGAGCAGCGTTATCACGACTACGATCGCCGTGGTTACGGTTACCATGCCGTAATTGGCGGCGATCGCGTTGGATATCACCACTAGCGGCGGCAGGGCGGAGGTCGTATGCATGTCGGCTTCGTCGTAGTCGATTTCGTTGTTAGAGGTCATTGGTTTTGACATTGAGGAGCGGTGACTTATACGTTTATTAACGGTGGTTAGTGTTTGTACGCGTGCTGTATTCGAACGAGGGCGATAGTGCTCTTATCGTCGTGAGAATAATGTCTCGATGTAAACAACATTTAATAATATAACAAGTAGGTAAACAATTTTAAGGAATATCGAAAAATTTAAATTTTTTTACGATTTTATAATTTTAAATAATAAACAGTTAATAAACGCTAGTTTATTACCTAGAATATCGATCGGCGACAAAATCAATATCGCATAAAGAGGCGCGCAGTCGATATAGAACGTGGAAAATGTAAATCTGTCTGCACTCGTTACGAGATAATCACTCCGTCGACGCGATAACTTAAAGCGAGTGCCACCAAAATTTCCGAACGACCTCCACGCATCAAGGTCACTAGGACAAGGTCACCCGGACGACGGGATGGTGGACACCGACGACATCATAATAATGGTGGTGGTGGTGATCATAGCGCTGATCATATTCGTGCAGTGCTGCCTGTGCGGCGAGACTAAGGAGAAGAAGTCGCACACAAACGCCGGCCGATCCACGCGCGAAGAGGACAAACAACGCAACGGTAGGGTCGCGCCGGCCCCGTTACTACCGCTAGCGGGGGCAGGACCCACGGGGGGCGGGGCTAAAGAGTTCCCCGACCCCGAGCTTCAGAACAGCATGGAAGAGGAGTCGCCGAGCGGGTTCAACGTTCCGGCCGCCATAACGGAATCCACCGGAAGTAAGCTGGGCCAACAAGGGCAGAGCGGTCAGGCCGCGGCGGTCAAGCCCGTCGGGGATGACCAGGGCGAAGACCCCGGCTGCGGGATGAACCTGCTCGAGATGATGGGCTTCGACGATGACGCCAAGATGGTGGCGGTAGCGGCCAACAGTAATCTAACGCCTCAACAGAAGGGGGCGTTGCTGCACGGTCTCAAGCAGCAGCAGCAGCAGCAACAGGGTGTCGGCTCGTCGGTGAGTAGGTCGTACAACGCAGCTTCGGGGGGACCGGTACGTCACGGTCCATCGGGTGCGCTACGACAGGGCACATCAGCTATAGCAGGCGGGGCGAGGGTTGTCAAACAGGAGCCGTCACTGATGGCTGACCTCATGCAGTGGATGGGACCGGAGACCACGCAGTCTGTCAAGGAGTTGGTCGCGCTCGAGGAGAAGGTCTCCAAGGAGTTCATAGAGGCGGCGCACTCGATGCTCGATGATCTGTGATGTCACGTCGCTAAGTCTAATGAAGCTCTCGTTCTCTGGTCATCACGAAGGGAAATGAAGCTCTCTCTCTCTCGCGGCAGTCACTCTTACCATGATTTATTAATAAATGTATCGATACTTCCGAATGTTTGTTAACTTTACATAGTATATATATAATATATAGATATATATATATACATATAGATACGATATACAAATATATATATTAGTGTTATATACATATATATATATATTAGTGCTGCAATATTTCTAATTTTAAATCTTTATATATACATCGTTCGAGTAGGATTTTCACGTATTTTAAATATTTGAAAATTCTAAAATATTTGTAGGCTGTTTAAATTCATGTTCAGATGTTTCATTCGGTCCAGAAAATCTTTCATTAACACAAAATTTAAAACAATGTTAATTAATACGGGTTATTCATACTGGATAAATCCTTACTTAGATTAATATAGTACAACTGTCCTAGCACCACTGACATATTATTACTCTATATAAGTTATACATTATTATTATAATAAAATTAATGATAAATATAACATATTTTTTTAAATATATAGGTCATGTACATCAGTTACATGATAATTAGCTGTGAAGTGTCATCATATTATGTTAAACAATATCATTTTTATTAATAGGTCAAATATTATATCGTAGATTTATATATAATTTTATATTTTATGTTGTTTTATAATGCATTCCATATTCATTGTATCATCTATAATTAATGGATCATGTGAAAAATTGTACAGGCAGTGTTCTGCAAGGTTACCGATAATATAATCGAGTCACTTACAAAACTGACAAGGGTACCAATTTTATATTTGAAATAATATTATTTATGTACTATTATTATATTTTATTAGTTCTTAATAAATATTATATATATAATTATTATATAATTAGTTGATTTTCTTTCAATACATAGATATAAATTTAAACAAATTAAACTATACAATAATTATTATTTATAGCTAATAAAAGTATAAATATCTATATAATTAATATAAAGCTTATAAAGGTATCAAAGATTTTGCGAAGCAAAGATATAACACTCCCTATGCATGCAACGTGATTTAGTAATATCCCCAACCGCTACTAGCAGTAGTATCGAAATCACTGAAATAGATATAGGTTCGGTTCTGTTTGCATACAACAATGTTTTCATTGCTCTATTAAATTACATGCAATATAAATTAACTTTTACTTACTAAATATATACTTATAGCATTTAAAACATAAATATCATATTTGTTTGTTATATATTAGTAATGAACACTTAGTTTTCATCATATAAATATTAATTTAAAGCATATTATTTAACATTTTAAAAGTGTATAGTTTGATACGAATTTACATTATAAACAACGCATAGTTCCTAAAAGTAACCCGCTATAGGTGGCACCAGGGTATTTTGTATACAAATTCGAATTACACGATTTCGCGTAAGTGTTATATCTTTCCTTCGGAAAATCTTTGAAGGTATCAACAAAAAATAAAAACTTTGAATAAGTAATAATTGTAATTATTTTATTATAAAATTCCTATATATATTATATTATTATAGTATACACTATAATATATAACATATGTTATACAATATTGCCTAAATCTTATAATGATAATAATATATAATATATTTATTAATTTATTAACATATTAGTGGGTACTGGCCATACCTATGTATACTTACACACGGAAATGCACAATAGTTATATTACAAATTTAGATATAATCAATGATAGCATGTTTTATGTATTAACTCAAACATGATGAATAATTGTTGGAGGTATTTGCTATAGCTAATTTCCGGAGGTAATTTATATCAATAATAACAAGAAAGAATAGCATCGTGTACAAAGGTATATATCCCATGGGATATATAACTTTGATATTTATTATAAACTTGTAAATATTATTATTTACGTAGTATTCTATAGATCACATATACGTGTGTTATCAAATAGTATATACTGTATAATAGTATATACATATGTGTATACTATACTATACTCTATAATATATATATAATAGACTATATTATTATATATATATATATAGTATATTATAGTGTATTTAATTTATATATATATAATTTATATGATATTATCAAATGGTCTTAAGTATAATTATCAGAGCATTGCAACTTGTGAATAAAACAACGGTCTTAATTCGGAATCCGACGCCAGGCAAACATAATAATTTCATCTTTTATTATAATTATTTTTTTAATTATTAATTGATACACTTTAGAGAATTCTTTTGTACTATTATTAAAGTGTCTAAATAAATTATTATTATTATAATTATATAAAAGTTATTTTTATAAGTTACATATTAGATAGATATATATATATCTATATATATATATATATATATAGATGATTTATTTAAAAACAAATATAACAAAGAGAGTTCTCATTTGTATTTTGCAAAAATAATAATACATAATAAATAAACGATAATATTATATATATATATATATATATATATGTTGTATACGTATGGCATATATATATTTACACACATATATATATATATATATATATATATATATATATATATATATATATTGTATGCATATATAAGTTATTATCATCATATTAGTTAAATAGTATGATGTAATAGTATAAATCATCGATAAACATGCTAATTATATGATTGACAGCTCTAATGTATATAACATTTATATGTGCTATTATTATGATGTATAGTTACTTTTATGATTTAAGTCAATGTGATCGCTGACTACTCAATAAATTGACATGCTAAAAAATCAGGTAAAAACTAAGCTAAAAACGGAAGTAAAAACTAAGCTAAAAACGGAAGTAAAAACTAAGCTAAAAACGGAAGTAAATACAATTT
>OZ025243.1:19595532-19630532 GCA_964019155.1 Osedax fenrisi | reverse complement strand
ATATTTTAGTATTTGATTATCTCGAGATAGTAAAAAATCTCCTAAATTTACATCACTAGTAGGTAGTGTGGTATGTAGTGATAGTGGTGGTGGTAGTGGTGGTAGTGATAATGGTGGTATTTAGGGGTAGGTAGAGGTAAGTAGAAGTGGTAGTGGTAGGTTGGGGTAGGTAGTGATAGGTGGTGGTAGTGGTAGGTAAAGGTAGGTAAAAGTAGGTGGTGGTAGGCAGTGGTAGTAGGAAGTTGGGGTTGATGATGGTAGGCAGTAGTGGTAGGTAGTGGTAGGTAGAGGTAGGTAGACATAGGCAATGGTAGGTATACAGTATACATGCTGTAAAAGGGTACCTACCTTAATAGTCATCTCGAGTTCATCCTTTGTGCGTTCTAGTTTCCGTAGCAACGAGGCGTTATGATCTTTGACCTCTAGTTCTCTAGAGTCTATGGTGTTCTCGTAGTGTAGTAGGTTAGCTCTGTTCTCAGTCTCTATTCTCTTTAGGTCGGAGGTGTAGATCTGTTGTTGATCTCTGGCGGGTGGGGTCATTTAATAATGATAAAGTGGGTTTATAGGTAATGTTTTATTGAGATTGGAACATGATATGGAGATCGCTTGAAAGTTATCGTATTGTAAATTGTTGTTGTTTTTCAGTAAATCTGATTCTATATATAGCCTCATTCAGTATTATTATGCAGTCATTATTAGATATCAATTATATCAATAGAAACTTATATTTTTGTGGAATAAATTAAAATATAGAGATATTTATATTTATATATTTAAATTAAAATTAAAAAATTTAAATAAAAGTCAAATACGAGATAAATACTATCTATTTAAAAAATAAACTCCATTTTTAAGAACAACATAAATAGTATTTAATCCATTTAAAAAAAAATTATTATAAAATAATTTATCAAATTACATATTTAAAAAAGTTCATTTCAAGAATCAATAATGTTGTTTTAAAGAGTACATGTTAAAATGAGACTTAGATTACAATTTTAAAATATTATTCAATATATTAATTATGTTAATAATGTTTTAATTTTGTATATAGATTATCTTTTATTTTTAAAATATATATATATATATATATATATTTATATAGACACACAAGCAGTAGGACACGAGTTTGACCTTCGTCCGGACCATTAATTAATTTTATAAATTGATCTTAAATATTATTTAGAAGTGATCTTATATAATTGTGTATAAATAAATGATCGGCTATCGTAAAAACCATGGATGCCTTAACATGAGAGCGGCTTCTTAGAAGGGACATTAGAACCATATATGGTTATAAGTGAAAACTTCATCTAAGTTCTTGGATGGGATGAAAGGATTCCACCAAATAAAAATAACAATAACAATATATTATACATAGCATATATATTATAGACTACAATAGTAAATATAAGAGGTTTAAATTTAAAATGTTACACCATAAAAAAAAGTTATATATCTTTGAATACAGTTAATTACTTATAAGTAATATAACTATACATGTTGATATCAGCTTTATCTACTTTTATAATAAATAAATAAATCAGATTTATCATTCCTCTCCAACAGGCTAGGAATGATGGGGACATTAATAAACAAGTTAATGTTTTTACTAGAATTTCCCCAATCATCATATTTTAGATTCTCATAAAATAAATAAAATATAAATATAATTAAGAATGTAAAAAATTAAAATGTCTAAAAATAGAGAAAGTATGAGGTAATTATAATTAAATTGTTAAAAATAAAAAATGAAGTTGCACCTGAATATAAAGCACCTAACATAAAACAAAAATTATATTTTTGATTTTATTATTTTTTGTGATTTAAATTTTGTTTTGTTTTTAAATTAATAATTGAATTAATGATTATTTATATATATAAATTATAATACTGAAAAGAACGATACCTTATATAATCGAAATAAAACATGAAGATTATATATAATAAAAATGAAAATTAGAGATTATTTGAAAAAAAAGTTAATACTGTAGGGTAAAATACTTTCTATAAACAAATAAACAATGTGTAATAGATATACTAAAATAAATGAATAAAAAGAAGAAGAATAAATTTATTAAAAATTAAAAATTGTAATACTGAAAAGAAAAAATACCTTATATAGGCGAAATAAAATATGAAGATTATATATAATAAAAATTAAAATTAGAGATTATTTAAAAAAAATTAATACTGTAGGAGAAAATACTTTTTATTAACAAATAAAGAATATGTAATAAATATATTAAAATAAATGAATAAAAATAAGAAGAATAAATGTATTACAAATTGTAATACTGAAAATAAAACTACCTTATATAAACGAAATAAAAATGAAGATTATATATAATAAAGATTAGATTTTTTTTAAAAGTTAATACTGTAGGGGAAAATACTTTTATAAACAAATAAACAATGAGTAAATAAATATATTAAAATAAATGAATAAAAAGAAGAAGAATAAATCTATTAAAAAATATATATGAATAATATCTATGAATACTGTTTTAAGAGGTATTTTTTTAAATATTTTTAAAATTATTATTTTTTAAATGCATTGAAATACATGGATTTTTAATAATTTCATTCCATTTTTTTGGACCAGAAAATAACATTGAATTATGATATCGTGTATGTTTTATATATGGTAGAGTATAATTAAAAGTTGAATATCTATATTTATTATATCTCCTTACAAAAATGTTATTCATAGTTTTTGGACAATTACCTACAAATATATTATGCATAAACAAAATATTCTTATAGATAATAATATCTCGTAACTTTAATATATTAGTTACTTTATATGTTTCTCTTACTAATATATATATATCATTTTCAATAATATTTAAATTTAAATGTATATTTATATATAATGGTAAGTGATCCATAATATCTATGATGATAAATTAAAGTTGCAAATGCCTCAAATATTTATGACGTAATTTATAGGAAAACATAAAATTTAAATCGACTTTAAAATAAGAAAATTAAGATAATTTAAATTATCAAACACTAATTTAAAAAAAATTTATTTTATAATTGTTTAATTTATAACATCATCAAACAATTTGTTAATAATAATATATATATATATATATAGGATTTAATACAATCTATTTAACAATTTTATTACAATAAATTTATAACATATAACAAAATAATTTTAATAAATATCTCAGAAATTACTATTAAAATGATATCAAATGTTTGTGTGGTATTAAATAATATTACAATTTGTATACAAGGTAACAATTATGTAATTCAGCTGGATTAATAAAACAACACCAACATATTACCATTCAGTTATTTAGATTGAACATTTTATTTAAAAATGTAAATTTTAATTAATAATAATAGGGATAAGCAAAAATAACAATATCTAATTTAAATAATGCATACAATTCAAGTAACATTATTAATAATAGTAATTTTAATAGTTTAATTAATTAACATATAATAAATTAAATGTGTTATATAAAGATTATTAACATAAATTAAATGAATATAGTTAGAAAACATATAATACACTAAATGTAGCAACCAATATTGTACAATTTGATGTAATCAGTAAATAATATTAAAAATAATATATATATATATGTATATATTAATAGAAATGATGAAATAATTATACAGAATTTCTAAAAATGTTATACAATATATTAAATACTTTGAACTATTATTTGTAAACAGATGACATAATATGGATATAAATAGATTGTGTTTAATTTAAATAGCGCTATCATAAACTTATATTAATTTTTAATAATTTGTTATACAAAAATTAATTTATCAAGTATAACTGTTTATGTAGATTACATTAAATAAAGAATAAGAATCTTTAAATATGAACAAACATTCAATTTAATAATATATTACAATTTTATAAATTTAGGATAAGAAGACACAATTAGAATCTGGAATTTCTCTTCAAATTGATATATAAAGTAACACTATTTTATGTTTAGATCTAGACAAAAAAAACATTACATTCATATTTTATTTCAATAATCAACAAATTAAAATGCACTACAATTTTATAACTAAACACACATATTATTGAAATGAATCATGAAATAATTAAAATAGACTATCATTTAAATTTTAAATTTTGAGTAATCTATTTTTCATAAGCCATTTCGAAAAGATATTATAGACATATAGTTATAAGTGAAAACTTCAACTAAGTTCCTGGATGGGATGAAAGGACTCCAACAAAATAAAATTTAAATAATGGACATTAATTATAAAATAATGTCGAACGAATATTGAAATAAAATAAAATTTAAATTTAAAATTTAATAATTATGAGAATATGCAGAACTTGCCCATTACACCATTACGAGACATACCCACACACACACACACACACACACACACAGAGAGACACGTTTGGTACCTAAACTGCTGCTGATACTGGTTGTCCAGTATAAGATATCGATCATCCGCCTCCTCCAAAAGTTTGTTCACTCTGACCTTCTCGTCCAGTTGATCCTGTATCAGATCCTCTATACGTTGTCTGGTTGCACTGCGTGGGGTGGGGGGAGGGGGTGTTATTAGGGTCTCATTAGGATGCCTGGTAGCACTATAGGGGCGGGGGAGTGGTGTCATTAGGGTATCATTACATAACGTCATAGCATTACGGTACTGTGTATCATTATGCAATGTTGTTGTTATAGTTGAAAGTATTTATTTAAACGCATCATTCAAAATAATAATTCTATAGCGTATAATCGAATAATATATAAAATATAGATACATATAGTGAATACGGATGTTATATATGTATTATATTAAATATGTATGTATTACTTAATATTATATAACGAGGTCACTGTACTACTGTGTAGGGTATCGCGGCTATAGTGAGAAAGTCTACAGTGTATAATCTACGCGTACAGATGACATTCACCAGTCCGCTCGCGAGTCTCAAAGTTAGCGATATAGAAGCTGAGGCTATGATAGTAAGTAATAGTAGTATGTGAAATAGTCGACATTATTCGTTTAGTACTTCATAACCCTAAGGTAAAGGTGTACGGTGGTGTTTCACGCAACGGTAACATCTCGGTATTAGTTGCAACGAAAAGCGATGTTACTGTATTCCACGGTACTAATACGCTTCAGAAGTATAGATAGGATATACGAATAAATAAATATACGAATAAATATATTAAATAAATAGATATATTTATGAATAAAAAAATGTATTATTATAATTGTTAAGATCTAGTAGTTATGACATTCTATAGAAATAGTTAATCATTACGTATAGCTTAATAGAGAACACATCTGAGAGCCCGGGTAACAGTCATGAGATGAGTCATGAGATGAGTCATGTTAGCATGGGACACAGTATAGGTTAAGTTAGTATGAGTCAAAGTTTCACTAAAGTATAGTGGCAGGAGTTTATTCCAACTATTTGTCTTTTCATATTGTTAATCTTAATTAATATAATATACTATATAATACACACGAAGCATATAATAAATGTATGAAATCGACCGCTACAGTAACGTATGCACAGCGGGGAGTGAGTGTGTCCATCTAGTGGCTGTACGGTAGACTACTACAGTAACGTAGGGAGTGAGTGTGTCCACCTAGTGGTGGTACTGTACACTACTACCGCTACTACGTACCACGTGTTGTTCATGAGCAGCTCGTACAGGTAGTTCAGGCATTTCACGTAGATTCCTCTGTCCTTGGAGGACATGTCCTCCGCGATGATACGGTCGCACAGAATGCCTATGACCGCAGAGGTCACCACCTCGAGGTTAGGGGTCACCTCTATGTGCAGACTCTGGCGGCGGCGGCGGCGGCGGCGGCGGCGGGGGGTTGTAAAGGTTAACGACACACTTTATTTATGATTATTTGTTTAGTTTATATATTTATACATAATTGTTATATAAATACATTTTTATAGGTATTTAAATAAAAAAAATTCTCATAGAAATATATATATAGAAATTTTTATAAAATATAAACACTAAAAAATAATTAACAAATAAAATTAACTTAAACAAATATATATAGTTGAAGATATAAAGTTGAAATATTTGCTAACGATAATGTATATGGTATTGAAAAACAAATAATACGAAATTAAAAATATAAGTAAGATAAACAATTTAAAAATAAATGAAAAATAAGTGATAATACAAATGAAAGTTTACATTATAAGCTAACATAATTCCTATATTATACTGAAAGACTAAACACACATATACCAATATGAAATATATTTATAACACTTTTGTTTTATAATATTGAAATTTTAATATTCGGATATTAATATATAATTATACATTTTACAATTATGCAATTAATAGAACGGAATTCAGCTCGCTATCTCAGCAATGGTTAATTTTTGTACTTCCAAATAGATACTTTTCAGTGGTATATTTATATGATTTAAATTTTTAATTTATTTAGTTATTTGTAAAATAAAATGCATTCGTATTTTTAAATTTTTTTTCTATAATATTTATTAAAAATACAAATTTATTTATTAATTCGGTTTGAATTAAATGCTGTTTTTCTATATTATTTATGTCGTTATTCTATATAATATAATATGTATTACATTATATTACTGCTATAAATTGTATCATATACTGACATATCTATTTGAATATAAAATTGATTATATCACCACAATAATAATGTTGAATTTATTTGTATTTGTAGTTGTAATAGTTTGTTATGTATATGATATATATATATATATATATATATATATATATATATATATATATATATATATATATATCTGTATGATACAGACTATATGCAAGGATAGGACGTCTGTTAACCCATATTTTTTGAAATTTGTATTATTCGCTAGAGTGATGTTATATTGCATCATTTTCAAGAGAAAAATTGATACAAAAATCAATGCAAAAACTCATTTTTAAATCAATGATTTCCATATGATTATATGTAATCCATAATATTATTTAATACACATAATATTATTTGGAATATCAATATAATTAATATAAAAAAACATCGTTCAATTCGAACTTAATTTATAAATAAATTCTTATTTTTAATACAATATTATTTATATAAAAATATGATTTAAAATACAAATGCATTTTTATTTGACAGATAAATAAATATCCTAGACTTCTTTGTTTCAAAGATTTTAACCATTGAAATATAATTAAAATACCACTAAAAACAATTTAGCTCGTAGTATAAAATGTAACTATTGCAGAAATTACGAGATGAATAGAGGACTTCCTTGATGTATGTAAAAACATATATTTTATTGATCATTATTGACAAAAATAAGATATATTATATCGATTCGAATTATGAATGAAATAATTAAACATTTTTAATAAAATGTAATTAATATATATATGTATATATATAAGATATTAAAATGTAGTTATATAATATGTGAAGTATAATAGTTATGTAATAGATAAGGTGTAGTTATAAACACATAGTTATGTAATATATAAAGGTAATGTGTATTGTTCAAACACTAACATTAAATACTTCAATTGGTTTTTTTATATGTTTCCACGAATTCAGTAGTAAATCTCTATCGATAAGTCTGTGAAATCAATAAAATAGATTACATAATATAAGATTACATGAATAATGTTGTACATGTATCATGATAAAATGTATTTAAATAACTAAGCAAAACGTCTTTAAAACATATTCAAGACATTCAAGTTTTTTCCTTCATTCTTTAATAATAACATAATCTGTCTATGTAAATAATGAATCTTAAGGTGTTACACTTGTTTTGAAAATTCAATATAAAAAGATAGGGATATTTATATTTTTTTAATTGTCAATAAGTTTAAAAATTCTTAAGATATTACAATTCTGTAAAATGCATATTGAAGAGAGGGCTACTCTGTATAGTTTAATATAGCATAATGAGAAAATATTATATATTTTTGGAAATACAACTCATTAAATAATGGTAGAAATTTAGTTTACTTTTTATTTTTTTTTAAATTATATTTTATATATGATATAATAAAAATAAATGTATGACCATCTATTCAGTCAATAAACACATAATATCTAATATATTCTGAAAATTGTATCAATATTTGAGCATTATTTACATAGTTATTGAATTTTTTATGAATAAAATTATACTAAAATAATTATTCTGAGTAATTCAAGTTTAAAAATGACAAATATTTGTTATTAAAATATAAAGTTATTTGAATAAAAAGATTATAGTATATGTTTTTGTATGTTTATTATACATATATTATATGTATATGATGTATGCATATGTATATTATACATAGTTATGATAATAATCCACAATATGATATGTATATTATATATATTTTATAGTAATCAAAAATTGGTATGTATATTATACTAATCCACAATATGATATATATATGTATATAATTATGATAGTAATAGTAATCCAAAATATTATATTAGATACAAAAAATAATAATTCTGTAAAATAACTTTATATAAATGTATTTTTGCAGTATTTTAGAGATTATTTCTTAACATTATTTATTCACAAAAATAGGAGGTGTTATAAAACCTTTATTTTTATATTTGATTAATCGTTTTGAGCTCTAATAGTTTAATGTAAGTATATTAACATATCAAATATTACATATTTCAATTAATTTTTTTTTACTGTTTTTTCCAAAACGCCTGTATTTTATGCCCGGTTATTAGTAAATTAAGAATTGATTTAAAATAAAGTAAGCATTACACTTAAACCTTATGAACCCTATCACATGTAAATACGTAGCTTACATATAGCCCAGTCTGATCATTACAACGAAATAAACTTCATATTGATCAGTTTTATAATTAAATGAGACAAACATTACAATTTAAGTGGATAGATGCCCCCTTCAATCTAATAATATGATTTAATATGCTCGCCATGTAAATAGATAGGATTTCTTGAATGTTGGGTAGTAAGTTATAAATAGCTCTAACTATAATCTCATTGTTATTATGTTGCTCTTATAAGATTTAATGTGAAAATTATTAATTCTTTAAAATAATTGTAGAGTAATTTTATAGACATTTTCTAAAAAGAAAACAGGTAATATAGATCTAGTTTTATCTATATATTCTGACAATATTATTATCATTATTTTTATTATATTTGTAATATCGAATACAGTGGGCGTTTTTAGCTGGATGTATGTTCCAATAAAAAAATATATTGAGAAAATCAAGTCAAAGTATATTATTAATTTACTAGTAGGATTACTAGAAATAATTATTTAAAAATTAATATAAATATAAATTTAGGATACAGGAATATGCATACATAGATATTTATTATTTGTACATAAAAATATATAAATATAATATATAATTTTAATACACCAGTTATTTTATTATCATATATGTAATAAGAAATATCTTATAAAATATGATTTTTACATGTTTATATATTTAATTAAAAAATAATTTGTACATGAAATGATAGATAATTATAATTGATTAATTAATGATATTTGTAATACAAAATTTTGTTTTCGAAATAATATGATTTAAAAATAAACGCTTCTACCCCCTTAATCTACTGTATTTATTATTTCACATATGTATGTGATTGTGAAAATGTATGTAAATATACTAGATTGAAATATATAAGTAATTATGCTCAGATAATTTCATATACATGATGCTATTTCAGTATATTTTAAATATTATAAACCATTACAATGTTTTCAAATAATAATTATCACATATTTCTTCTTATTATAAACATTAATAATAATAACTTGATTATCTAAGAGCAAGCTAAGAGCAAGCTAAGATTAAGCAAATTATTATTGCAATTATAATAAAATTCACAATACATTTATAATAATTGGTATGTGAGAATTAAAATATACTACACAAATATAAATATCTTTATTCAAGATTTTAAGGATATTATCTTATAATCTATAATCGTATTTCTAGGCAATTTAACGATAATCAAAGTAAGGGCGTTACTATCGTGAACGTGGAAGTAGGAAAGCATCGAACCCGTAGTCTGTGTGAGGTCTCCTATCGTTGCACGAGATGATGGTGGAACTATGCCTCGTTGACGTGTATTGTTTGTTTATGTTTTCTGTGGCCGGTAAATGTGTGTGGTGCAAACGTATTAGTAAATGTGTGTAATGCATAGTGCGTATCTATATAGTATTTATAACTATATATATATATATATATATATATATATATAATATAATATAATAAAAAGGTACAGCTACGACTATATGAAATAGGTATCGGTAGGCTAAATGATGTACATTTCATTAGATGTAACTATTAAATGTTGTGATTCTATCTAATGTTTAATCTATTATCTATTATATAAATATTGTATTATCTATTTGATATAATGTCTAAATAAATCAATTGATATAAATAATTATATATATATATATATATATATATATATATATAGAAATACATATAATACATATAGAAATAAAAAATACCTAATCTTTTAAACACAAGATGTAATGTAACCAATTTTCGAGTATTTCAACAGAATTAACAAACATACATCGGAGAGACATGAAATGATAATTACAATCGTAAAAAATTCACGATAAAAATCAATTATAATAAATTGGTATGTCGGAATTAATTAATTTATAATTCATTATTTTAAGGATAATTATCTTATAATCTATAATCTTATTGCTAAGAGGTTATCGGCAGTTAAGTTAAAGCAATGCCGCTAAGCCACGTACCGTTAATGCAGACGAGAGAACTGTCGGCAGAGGTATGTTTCGCGAACGCGTTTTGATTGACGGGTGAGTTTTGATTGACAGGTGACCGATGATCCTCGCTGTAGTCGTCTGTCATTTCGTCTTCCTGCGTCTGATTCAGTGCTGTAAGGAACGCCTCCTTGAATTCATCGAACGAAGCCTGAGTGGATGTAACGTATCGGTAATAACGTGCTTTATGTAATCAACCACTTTCCTCGAGACATTCCTCTTTTTCACAATAAATACATTATGATTGCAGTACGTCCACGAAAACTCCATAAAGAAGTTGACGGAAGTGCCTAAACCAATTAGGTAACGGGTAACATGAATTAGGTAATAGATAATATATATATTTATTTTATTTTGGTGGAGTCCTTATATCCTATCAAGGAACTTAGATGAAGTTTTATTTATTAATAACCAAATGGCTCTAATGTTCCTTCGAATCGGCTCTCGTGTTAAGGCATTCAGGGTTTTAAGGAGAGCCACAAATTATTATTTATATATAATTGTATAAGATCACTTCTAAATATTATTTTAATACCTATTTCAAAGGTCTGGACGGGGCTATATATATATATATATGTGTGTGTGTGTAATAGATGATGTAATATATTGTGGTTGATATTTGAGACGGGTGATTGAAGATTAAAATAAATCTATAAATAATGAATTACTATCGCACATATTAACTTATTTAGCTGCAGTTCTAGGGTTAATGCTTACTCAACGAGGTGAGACTTAAATATGCGATTAATCAATAACTAGAGAGAGTCGGTGAGATAGTTTAATATCTACGGTGTTGTATATACAGATCATTACATATATGTATATATATTTCATCTTGGTAAGTTGGTTAACCAATCGGAACGTACTATTGTATATGATATATTATTCCTCGGTGTGGAGTTGAAACAGGCAAGCATTCTGATTGGTGGATAACGACATCGGGATAGTGTACCCATTGATCGTTACATCAGTAATCCACAAACGATGCACAAGTAATCTATTGTGTTACTATCACGGTAATACTGCTATGTTGTAATGTAATGTTACTACAATGTTGCTCTTCAGAAAGCTGGTATTTCATGTTACTATTTAATACATATATACTATGACAAGGGCGCTGCAACAGGGGGGATATGTCCTCCCCACTTTAAAATCTATGGGGACCTCCTATGTATCGGTCCCCTGCCCCACTTTTACCACAACATTTAATTTGATTGGTTAGTCCCCCCTACATACACACCATCGTTCCAGCGCCCCTAACTACGACCATTCGTGTTTTCTCACCTATCATTATTGTGTACGCACCTACATACACACACACACACACGCGTATGGATACATAGTAAATATCTATTATAAAGTACACACATACACACAACGCAACATTATAACAGATGCTACTGTTTACTATCGTGTAGGATTTATAACTTTAACGATGAGATAATTAATAGAGTTATTAACGCTAGATTTATGTTCAGACGTGTATAGGAATTAATTATAAGTATATAGATAAGTATATAGATATTAGTCGTATAGCATCGGTTACTAAAGAAATTAGAATATATAATGAATTCGTAAGATAAATAATATATTGACAAATTGTAAATTGATTGTTAAACATACATAATTTCCGTATCATTTCTCTAAATCCGAATTAAATTTAGTGATAAAAATATACAATTATATATATATAAATATATATATTGATAATAATATATGTATATGCTAAGCAGTGTGGGCGTGATTTGAATAGAAACCGTTGACGTGGAAATACTCACTGAATTGGAGATGGATGAATCGGCTTCCTCGAGGCACAGCTGCGACAAGGTCAAGTGCTGCTCCCGGGGGCAAAGTCTTAGCTTGTCGCACAGATCCACGACCTCTGCTCTGTTCAGACTACCGTTGTGGTTCATGTCGCAACTGTCGCCATTACGTCATAGTGTTATGTAAGCACATGTGGGTATATATATGTATATGTATGTATATATATATATATATATATATATATATAATGAAATATAAATCTAATTAAATGTGTATTTGATAAATTTATTTACTTCAATATAAATTAAATACATTATAATATAAAGATAATATAATTTGATGTTAAATCGTTATGATATTTCTAATTTAGAATAATTTTGAAATAAACTATAACAGTAATAGTATCAAGATCAACAATGTCTAGATGTTATCTATATTATTGACATTGATCATGTTGATAATATAGTGATATATATGTGTATTTAATAGTATACTATTGTTGTATTATAAATTAGTGTTTGTAAACAATATACTATTGTTTTTCATCTATATTGTTTATAAATATAATGATATATCACTGTATAATTTAGTTTTCTGTGGCACTATCAGAATGAAACTATTATGTAAGCCATTGAATTCATGTTGTGAGATGTTTTAGTAGAATGCATTGCATAATTAAATTCAGATACAATAGCAGATATTATAACATATTATATAATAATAATAAACTATGATTCAGATCACATAATTACATTCAGATACAATAACAGATTATATAATGTTAATCTATGAAACAGATCATATAATAACATTAGAATCTGTAGTGATGAAATATATATATATATACATAATACATACTATGCAATGCATGCATGTATGTATAATATAAAGGTAGTGTATAAGGATTTAACTGAGTATAGTAAAAACAAAATATATTAATAAATCTTGACAATAATATTGCATTAGCATTATTTACATGGGAAATTGATTTATTATCAAAATAAACCTTACAATATATATATATATATATATACACACATTTATATATTCTAATAACTTTCCTATTTATAATAAAATTTGTATAAATAATGAGATATATAGTATCAGTTTTTCTACCTAACGTTTTTCAACCTATATGTATCTGGAAGATGTATTTGCAATCAATATAACAAAGTCATATATATATATATATTATAAGAAAATAACCATTGTGACATAAGCACATCAATGACATAATCACATCGATGACATCATCATATAAAGATGTGAACCTACAGGTTGTAGTGGTGGTTGAACATGTAGAACTTTATGTTAGGTAAACATCATTGGTATACAAGTAAATGATAGTGTATGTATACAGTGCACATTATATACACTAGAATACCCCTCTCTCTCTCTCTCTCAAGTGCACAGCTGTGGGTGGTAGTATGCATTCACAAGTTAGTGTAATTGTATATGGCATGTGTACAATGTATGTTGGTGATGGTGATATTAAGTTTATTTGCAAACATATATAGTTTTAATATATATATATATATATATATAATAATATTTATTGGAAAGGATGTGTTTGTTTTCTAGTGTGGTTTTCTTATTTATTATATCGGTATGCCTGTGTCTCCTTAAGAATTTCACAATAATACATTGTATATTGCTATTATTTTTGCCTGATAGTGATGATGATAATGATGATGACGCTATTACATGTATTTGCATATATAGTATTAATGATTTATAGTATAAATTTTATACGCATATAGTCTATATTCATATATAATATATAATATTTATAATCATTAAATACATTGATATATTCATTAAATTATGATTCACATTAAATTATGGTTGACACTATGGTTGTGATAAAGTATGCTACAGCTCTGACTTGAGATCTCACGGTATCTCCGGTGAAAGAAAGTGTTGTTCTGACATTGTTATAGGATTAGCGAGGCAATAGTTAACATTTCGGAGATAGCCGAAGATTATACTAAGATCATTCTAGGATAATAATATAGTTTCTCAGTACAATGTCCCTGCGACATCACACCAGAAGGGGGCGCTATAGAGACCTACACACCACCTAGTGGCGCGTATAGATATTAAGTTAACGCGTGTTGCGATGATATAGCGTGAGTTTTAGGTATACGTACATCAGTTCTACGGGTCAAGGTCAATAGGTTACCGGGTCAGAGTTATCTGAGATAACTTGGTCAGATAGTAGAGTATTTAATTCTGGAAATACGGAAATAAAATATAATGAAAAGTATTAACTAATACACTCGTAAAACGATTATATACTCGAGATCATTACATATATTTAATACGGGGTAAAGAACGGTTATAATTTAATTATTAATTAATATAGATAATTATCGATGTTACCTGGTTAACGAATGCTGCGCTAGTGAATACTGCGTTAGTGGTGATAGAGAGTCTTATTAACAGCAGACGTCTACGGTACATGTATACTGTATCGGCGGGCGGTATCGATCATACCACTATTTCTATTATTTAGATATATTCACATTACTCCACAGTACTAATAACGCAGCTTTACACGCACATTGTGCAGGGCTACGCGACTAGTGCTGAACCACATGTACCACAACTAGTATGATGTATACGTAGATGTATACGTGGTTACTCGAATTAACATTTATATTTATTAAATGGTTGATGCCGAGTAATTATATCTATATAATTGACTATATTTTTTGACTACAGTTTTATAATAGACTATAGTCGAAGGTATAGAGTTGTGTGATAATTGCTAATGATAACGTACGCAATTGAAATAAACAAATATGAATTAAATAATTAAGAGGTTCAGTTGTCTTATACATAGATTAGTTTGATAACATGTATCCCCTTAATCGTATTCGAATATAACGAGTGATATCGATGAGGGTATGAAGCTAGGTAGCGCATCGATAACGTGCGTCTACATTAGACGTCTACATCAGTAGATAGGTAAACATCTACATTAGTAGATCAGTAAACAGAAGTGACTTCGTTCGCATGAATATCTAGGTCACCCAGAATGAGATCTAGTGACTACTACTACTAGTACTGCACGTAGGTTAGTGTAATCTACCTACTGCACTGTTGTAACGTAATCCATTGTTTATAATGCGTATTCGTCATATCGGCAGTTTTTGTTTACCCTTTACTAATTTCCGTATCCATTTCATTGAATCACGATATAATTACGTTTTAATTTAATATAAATATTAGTTTTAACATAATTTAATTATTAATTTAATTAGTGGCATCGTCATAATCATCAGCGGCGGCAGCATATTTTACTATCATTAGCATCATCATTATTATTATCATACATATCATCATCGAAGCGTAAACTGTTTATTCTAGTGTAAATAAAGATACAACACTAACACAATCAGCTGCCCGATAATGCTATTTATAGATAACCGATGTAATCAGTGTGTTCGAGACGTG
Organism: Osedax fenrisi; assembly: GCA_964019155.1. Taxonomy (NCBI): domain Eukaryota; kingdom Metazoa; phylum Annelida; class Polychaeta; order Sabellida; family Siboglinidae; genus Osedax; species Osedax fenrisi. Next base: position 19,614,561 of record OZ025243.1, on the reverse strand, counting down.
TGTTCGATAATGAATCATTACGTTGTTGAATCAAACGTTGTATTAATCGTACTTACATGGGTTCTTATTTACAGAAGTTACAGTTGTAAATATATCTAGTGAGATCGGAGAGAGTGATTAATGTCATCAATTAAGATTAGACATAATAGTAATAGTGTTACGATAGTTGTGGCTGGATTCGAACATTTATTCTTTCAACGAGATCATTAATACATTGAATAGTCATACTCTACGAATAAACAATCAATTAAGATGGTGAATATAAGTGTGTTTATAATTGTAAATTCTCCTCGAGCCTGTAGTCAATTGCTAAATGGACGGGAGATTATTTAATAGTAGCTAAATATTGCGATACTTTATTAAGCAAACTGTGTTCAAAGTTATGCAATCAATATAACAATACATTGTGTACTGCATAGTAATGAATTATGCAATTAGTAATCAAATAATATGTAATATATATATATATATATATAGTATATCATATAAGTATAAGTATAAGTATACTTATATATATATTATATCGTATATATCTTAACGATTATGTTAATAATTTAACAGTTAAATTACATAAGTCTTATTATTCGATATACAAACGAATACAATTATCGTGTAATTCTATAATTGTTCAGTTATATAAATATAATATTTTTTTCCCATCGCCACTGTTTACCACATGGTATAACTTATTATTTGTATAGTATTTTAAATTTCTTTTCTTAGATTACTTGTTTTGTTTAGTTTATTATTTTAGTTTATATAATATGGACCTATATATCGTCTAATTTAAATAAATAAATAATATATATAGTTATATATATATATAAGGATTCATCATTCGATATATTCATCTCCTCGACTTGTACACTATCACGGATAATTTTGGGTTCAATATAAACGAGGCTATACATTGATGTTTTAATAAGATTGAAACATCAACATTAATGTTTCGAAACAAATAAACCATGAATATGACTTTTGAAATGACGCTTCGTAGAATTTGAAACTTTTATGTAAATGACACTAATACGATAAAAACAATAATTTAATCAAAGATATAGCATATTTATTTATAGTAATGCATTATTGTTGATAACTATTAATTTATCAGCTATATCTATGTTCTTTGCCTATTTAAGTTAAAATGTATCACTTACATGATGTGTATTAAGTATTAAGTAATGCTTATTAGTAATATTAAGTAATGCTTAGTACACATTGTATAATACGTATTACGAAATTAAATTGACCAGATCTTTAAATAAATACACGCTTTCGTTAAAAATACACCTTTAATTTTTTATTTTAGACTGAAGTAAATGAAATATTCATACATGCACATGTTTCAGTGTAATTTAAAACCCTGAGATAAACCCTGGTATCGAGTAGCCATTTACACCCTATTGTTACTAGGAGCGCTGTAACAGGGGATATGTCCCCCCCACTTTAAAATCTAGGGGGACCTCATATGTATTGGCCCCTCCCCTTTTACCACAACATTGATATTGATTGGTTGGTCCCTCCTACATACAAAATTCCTGAGCCCCTAATTGTTACCAATGGAACACAATTTTTTTAAGTGTGATTATTCCTCAGATTAAAATATATTCACAAATTGCAGAGGTTAATAAATCAGCGTTTATTTAATAGTTACAGAGTCCATAATTCATCTGAAACTATCGAGTATGGGATTCGTATAAAAATACTATTTCAATAGTTTTAAATTTTCATCGACAATAATGTATTTGTATACCATTACGATAAACATTGGTTATAATAATATAAATATAAATATAAATATATTTAATTTTATTATTTTAATAATATAAATGATAACATATATGACTTATAGGATATATAAATCGAACAAATAGATAACTTAATTTATTGTTAATAGATTAGTAAATATAAACATAAATCACAGGCTATGATGCACAACTAACCTATTATATACGTCGCGAAGCTGAGATAAATAGACACTGTCGTCTTCATCCAAAGTATCAGAATCATAAGTCATGATTACCGCATCATTATCAGCGTTATTGACACCATTGCCGGTCGGTAAATCTATATTACTGTACGATATATCTTCGCGGTAGTTTGTGTAACTATTGTTATTAGGTTTTAAGATACTTTTAAACGAATCGTTACGAGCGTAAATAGAATCATCGCTATCGTACGAATTCAAAGATATACTCATGACGAATATTACTTGTCGTTTATTATTTATGATTATAAATCATTTAATTTATTGTATTACTATATTATTAAGTATAGTATATATTATATCAAATACCTTATTTGTAAATATTTGATAAATTAAATTTATTAAAAAAAATAATTTTAAAAATCGATAAATATTTCAATGCTTACAATAAAGTTTGCAATAAACTGTATACTATTTTATATGATACATTTTAAAATAAAAACTTATTATTTGTCATTCTCTAAAGTTATTTGAATTTAAATTTAAAATTACGTATATATTTGTAAATTGAGTTTTTAAAATAATATTTATAAGTTTTAAGATTTGTTTACATTTTTATTTTTGGGTTTTACAAGTATTTTAAATTTAGAATAAAAAAGGATTTTTTTAGGATAACATTTTCAAAGATCGTCCGAAGGTACTTTGTAGTATCTTTGACATTTTCATGGATATTTTCTATATAATGGAAATAGATATTTGTGTAATGAAACTCTAATGTCTATTGAAATGATATAAAATAAAATAAAAATATAAAAATAACAATAAAGTAGTTTAAACAGTGTTGGTAAAAAGTCCTACACTAGGATATACAATCCATTAAGAAGCAACTAAAGGAGCCAACAGAAAATAGGTAGCGGGAGTGAAAAAAGGAATATAATATGTTAATAGTATTAGATATTATATAAATATATATATATATGATTTTACAAAATAAACCCCTTTTAAAGGGGTTTATTTAATAGTAATAAATAGTAGATTTAATGGGGTGAAAACATCTTTTCACAATTATTTGTTTACAGCATATATGTTGACATCAATTCATCTATTATCTACAGTGTCACTATGAATAATACATATCATTAACCTATTCAGTCTATGTTATCCAAGATAGTTACCGAGCCTACAGTATGGATATCCTCGATTCTCGTAGAAAGAAAGAATATTAATGAGATTGGAATATGTTTGGATCCAAAAGAACTATATGAACATATTCCGATCTCATTATTATCTAAGAACAAAACGCAGTAGGTAATAAAGAGAGAAAATAGAATATAGAGAGAAAACTACCCATTGCCAATAATAGAGAAGATTGACCCAATATTGAACAACGCCAAATACTTCACAGTGCTATAAAAAATTGACGTTGGTCTATAGAGTTGGACAGGAAATCTAGAAAACTAACGACATTTAATACCCCATATGTTCGTTACATGTGGAAAAGCCTTCAATATGGAATATGTTCGGCGCCAGAAGTTTGTTAAGGAAATTGAAAGGAATAGAAGTTATAGCGGATGATTTGTTGGTGATCGGATTTGAAAAAAAATATAAAGAAGAATCTATTAACCACGACGATAATGTAAGATACTTTTTAAAGCGATGTAGGAAAAACAAACTGAAGCTAAAAGCATGAAGATCAGATGGAAGAAAAAGAAAGTTTAATATATAGGACATACAACAAAGTCAAGAGGGTTAACATCAGGAGATGGTAAAATATCAGCGATAAAAAACATGCCAGAGCAAAAGGATAAAACAGATGTACGACGATTTCTAGGAATGATACAATACCTAGAGATTTTTTGCCGAAATTAGCAGACCAAAAGTAAAGAAGTTGGTAATGGGGTCCAAAAGAAGAAAGAGAGTTCAAAGAACTGAAAAAGCTAGTAACATCAACGGAAATTCTTAAATACTGTGATGTGAATAAAAACGTCACAATACAATGTTATGCATCAAAGGATGGGTTAAGTGCGACGCTAATGCAATACGTTATATATATAGCATAAGGATCTAAAAGCCTAAATGAAACGTAGAAAATATACGCAGTAATAGATAAGGAATTATTGACAGTATTTTTCGCATGCAATAAATTTGATTTCTATATTTACGGAAAGAATACATTTAAGGCTAGAATCAGATCATAAACAACTGGAAATATGGTATGAAAGGCCTATTAACGAGATAACCACTAGGTTACAGATAATGATGATATCGCTACAAATATACGAATGGGGTATAACATTTAAACCCGGAAAATAAATTTATATTGCGGATACTCTAAGCATAGCTCCCGAATATAATACAGATGTCAATACATTAAAATATTGTAACTATAGCATATATGCATAAATATTAGCAGTATCTCCGAATAGATTAAAAATAATACAGTATATTAAAGAGAATTATAGAACAATCAGTGTATTAAAGGAACTAACAATACCTGGGTGGCCACAAAGAAGTAAAGTATCAATCGAGGTTCTAAAATATTACTCCATATATGGTACTCTGTATACGAACAAGGATTACAACTAATGATCAACTAGTATTTAAAGAAGATAATATAATTGTGTTTAAAGAACTAAGAGTATTAATGATACACTTAATTCACGCAAATCGTGGAGGGATTGTAGCATGTTTACGGAGATTGAGAGAAGTCAGGCATTAACTGGGAATGTCTAAATAAATGACAAGTATTGTTATTGTTATTGTTATTTTATTTGGTGGAGTCCTTTTATCCCATCCAGGAACTTAGATGAAGTTTTCACTTATAACCATATATGGCTCTAATGTCCCTTCGAAGCCGCTTTCATGTTAAGGCATCCATGGTTTTAACGAGAGCCGATCATTTATGCATACACAATTATATAAGATCACTTCTAAATAAAATGTTAAGACCCATTTTATAAAATTAATTAATGGTCCGGACGAGGCTCGAACCCGTGTCCTACTGCTTGTGTGTCTGACGCCTTAGCCACTGAGCCACACAGGCAGTTATGGTAAACAAGTGTGAATCATTTAACAAGTTTGCAGACAACAATAGAGGAAATCAATAATTAAAACAGCATGACGCAGGGAAGTCACCTTGGACCAATATAGGAGTAGATATATGCGAGTTATATTTTAGACAATTTTTGGTGGTTACAGATTACTACTCAAGCTATATATCGGTATCGAGATTAAAGAACACGACAACGACAGATACAAACTTGCAGTTGTTAAACAGATTTGCGATACACGGAATACCATATAAGATTGTATTGGAAAATGGTACATAATTTAGAACGGAATTAAAGAAGTTTGCGGAAAAGTCAGATATCGAAACTATTTATTCGAGTTCATATTATCCGAAAAGTAATAATGGAAAAGCTGATAATGCAGTCAAGATAATAAAGAAGTAATTCAAAAAAGAAAATTAAATGAATAGAACAACTAGTAGTGAATAAATAACTCTCCTAGAATGGAACACCACCATATCGGAAGAAGAACTAGTCAGTCCAAGTGACAAATTGTTTGGAAGATACACAGGAACATTGTTACCAATGGTAACTAATCTACTGCTACCAAGATAAGAAAGAACTCGAGAGATACAATGCACGAATAAAAGGTAAGAAAGACAAAAACACTACTACGACAAATCAACGAGAAAATATGACGAAATAAGCCAGGTAAAAAAGTTTACATGAAGTTGAATGGAAACACAACCTGGTCGAGAGGAAAAATTAAAGAGGAAATTATTGATATAAAGTATAAAGTATAAATAAACAATAAGGAATGTATTTGAAACAGAAAACATATTAAAATGCATAGGAGGAATGAAGAGCATGAATAAACAATGATAGAACATGAAGAAGAAGATATTGAGCAAGAGAATATTGAAGAATGAAGATGAAAACGAAAAAGAGAACAACGAGATAGAAATGATGGAAAATAAATAAAAAATCGCGAAATATAGCAAGATAAGTTATAGGAATAACTATAAGTATAAGTTATATAACTATAAGTAATCATAACTAAGTTTTGTCAATAATTGTCAAGAAATGATAATTGAATTATATGAACCATTAATTAAACAATATAGAAAATTAACTTATATATGAAATTAACCTATATATGAAATTAAAACGTGAAATGAAGAAATCGTAGAAATAGCCAAAAGTATTCAATTATAGTCAAAGTTTAACATATGATTTTGTGTATAATATATATCTATGTATAATAATATATATATATATACATGTATATATATTATCTATAAATACATTTATAGATACGATAACAACTTCCATTATACCAATTTACATATAGGTTTTCCTAACAACACACGAAGCGCAGAGTAGTATATCTTCTTTCATAATTGTCTAAATACTACCAATATCAGGAATAACAATAGGATGATGAATAATCAGCTTTACCAGTGAGAATAACCAATAGCTAATTATTCCAAAAATAAAGAACATTTTCATTATTAAATTAATAGGAATATTAATATTCCTATAAATAAATATTGGTTTCCTAGTCGTAAAAGGGCTTACGGAATATATATATATATATATAGTATACTAGATTTAAAAAATGTTTCAGACAGAATCATCTCGATAATAATATATTTTATAGCTATAGCTTAAAAACCCAAGAACATATATATATATATATATATATATGAATATCCAGATGAATAAATAGAAGAATTTTATGAACTAATAAAATAAATTATATCAAATTCCTCCAAAAAAAGATTTTATGGTAATATATAAATTAGGTTTTGTAATAATACCTATACTTGGTGACTGGAATACTAAAGAAGTGAAAATCCTAACCTGACTTGGTAAAATTCTTATTCTAAAATTACTGGAGTATACAAATGAAATAAATTACAAAACAGTATACTAGTATAACAGCTGATTTCAAATCATATATGATGATAATACATACTCAAATATGGAATTTACATCATATAAGAAGTATACTTTATATATAAAATAAATATTTTCTATAATTATTTGATAATTTAATTGATAAGTATATAAAAAGGAATTTGTGTAATTAATACTAGTTATATTATATACATAATATATATATATTATTGATTTACTAAATAAAAAAGTATAATACTTTGTTGTTCATTGATTTATTGATTACATTTCATCACGCGAACAACGTCTTCATCATCAGCATGTGAACGCAAGCTGAACACAAGCTGAACAGAATCTCCTGACATCTAATGTTCGCTGATTATCATGTTAACCATATAGCCGATCACGAATTGCAGCATCATAGTGAACGCAAACATCACGTATAATTCAAGACCGAACATCTGTCGTATTAGGTTTGAATATTATTATTAATAATACAAATAATAATAATAATAATAATAATAATAACATATATGTATGTATTGAAGCGCGAATACGAATAGCTGATACACATGTACATTTCTAGAAATATTAGACTTGTACGACGTACATTGTACGTAGAGTTATCGATAACTGCTAAGGAGCTACACATGTCAACTAGTAGGTAAATATTGGTCTTGTGTTATAATGAAACTTTTATTAAGATTTGTTGATTAACACGAGAGAGAAAACACATGAATTGCTGCAGGAGTATACTATAGCTATTATAGTTATCTATCTATAGATAACTGGACAGCTCGTTTCCAGCTACCGATCGTAGTCGAGTGATCCACTATGCCATATATGTTATTAGTCGTACACTAATCCATATATGGTATTATACATTACTAATGTATATATATATATATATATATACAGTAGTTATGTAAATTACATCTGATATATATATATATACATATAGGAATACAACTAGAAAAACTACTCACTAAAATTAAATTCACTTATAAAGTGATTACTATACTATACACAATGTAAGCATGAATATCTCATTACACAGGAGAGAGAGAGAGAGATAGAGGGAGAGAGAGATATAGAGAGAGAGAGAGAGAGAGATATATAGAGAGAGAGAGAGAGATAGAGAGAGAGATATATATATATAGAGAGAGAGAGAGAGAGAGATAGAGCGAGAGATAGATAGAGAGAGAGAGAGAGAGAGAGAGAGAGAGAGAGAGAGAGAAGAGAGAGAGAAAGATCGAGAGAGAGATAGAGAGAGAGAGAAAAAGAGAGAGTAACAACGTACTTTCTATTACGTAACAACTTCGCTGTATTCTCGAAACACTCGTAGGTATGTCCTGTCCATCTTGATGTATAATTATAATGGATACCAGTAATCTCGTGCCAAATAATGTCGTGCTTCGTGATATCGTGCACGCATGCGTATTGGTGATCTCGTACAGTGTACAGTGTACAATGTACATGGTTCACATGAGCAATATATTCCAGCAATTTCGCAATGGAATTCTTATGATTTCCCAAAATGTAAAAGTATATGTTTTTTCTGCGATTATTACTAAATGTTCTAATCTAAATTTATTCCAGTTTTTGTGACAATTTATGTAATTGGTAAATAAACACACGCATAAGTATACCTACGAGTAGTAATGCATACGAATTTACCTTTATAGGGGTCAATCTATTTATAAGTGATTAAAATTAAGTTATTTTATCGTTTACGATCGTTTAATAATTAATAATAATTAGGGGAAAGTCTCCGATTACCGACCCCTAAATGATTATTTGTAATAACTTATTAAATATTAAATATATTTATTTGAAATTTAGTAATTAGGGTAATATTATGGCAGTGAATTATGTGGCTATTTTAAATTTTTGATATAATTATATATACAAGAATAAACAGGGGGGTCGGTAATCGGATACATGCACCTAATACCAACCCCCTTCTCCTATTACCGACCCCCTAACATAATAGTGGTATAAATAATTGTAGTATTATAATATCCAATACAAATAGTAGATATACATAAATATAATTAATTATAACAGTCACGCAATTTATTTTTTATTGAATTTATGTCTTATTAGTAATATTAAATTTAAATTTAAATGTTATAGTAATTATATTAAAATAGTGTATATTATTATTTAATATTTATTTATTAATCAGTATGTATATAATCAACTGGAATCATGAATCCTAAATCTATATCAATGATACACAAACAACTTACGATATATTTTAAGTAAAATACGGATCTATTTTGATTGTATATTATAATATACAATCAAAATAGATCCGTATTTTACTTTAAATATATCGTATAATTATAATTATAAATCACATGGGGTCGGTATTAGGGTAATTTAGGGGATCGGTAATAGGAAAATCATACGTGTTGCTATAATTAATATATATTGGTTAATAGTTATTCAAATTAAATTATTTTTATAATAGTTATAAACATTTTATTGATCTACATTATTATGCTCAGTATTAAGTTTTATTTTAAATAATAAAGTATTTACAGTGATTTAAAAAAAGTTATTATTCAAATATTTAAAAAGTAAAAACAGAATATTACATTTTATCAAATAACAATTGTAGGATTAAATATTTTTTAAAACAAAATACTTATTCATATTTATCATTAAATTACTAACAGTTCGTGTATATGTTATTTGTTGATATATCTTATAGTTACTGAGATACGAGAGGGGGTCGGTATTAGGAGGGGGTCGGTAATCGGGGACTTTCCCCTAATTAATAATTATAATTATAATATATAATTCCTTATATAATTATTAAATTATGATTATATAATTAACTTAAGTTTATAAGTTCATCAAATGTATGTATTTTTAAGTAATATACTGCGAAAATAGATGTATCACGTGAACACCCCATAGGGTGTTATAAAATTGATACCGCTAGGGGATTTTGGAACTTTAATTATTAAGAATTACATTGCGAAATTTCTGGAATAGATTGCTCACGTGAACAGCGCTCTACGGTGCCTTTTTGTAACATATATGTATCGGTATACCGACTTACCAAATTCCTATATGTATTAATTTACATGTAAATTCAGATGGTACGTTCTACATTGTAGACGTACCATCCACACGTACCAACGTACAACCTGAAATGCCCGCAATTATACATGTAATGCATGCGTGGAATACATTGGTAGAAAAACCTATTAGAAAAACCTATATCTATCTTAAGAAAAACGCACCATTGTGTTTATAATATAATATGTTATAATATTACATTGTGTAGATGGACGTCGGTACATTGGTACGTTGGGATATATCCATATATGGCGTATATATCCATATATGGCGAATATATCCATATATATATATATATATATATATATCCATATATGGCGTTTTTGGTAACGTACCAACATACCACAATGTCAACATCTGAACCTACCAACTTACCGTATGCATGTATACATGTATATGAATACATGCATACCATGGTACGTTGGGAAGCGGCTGGCACGTTCGTATGTTACAACACAACGAGCCCTACATTAAATAATGATCTATAAATAGTAGATTCATGTCACACACGGAATCACCACATCAAAGTAAAACACTCATGCGCCGCACGAGATCACCCGTTACAGTTGTAGCTATCTATAGTAGATAGCATCGACATCATCTTATATCTAAAGAGAGATTATACACTATTCTTAATATATGTTATATTTATTAAAACAAAATAATAATAATAATAATAATAATAATAATAATAATAATAATAATAATTATATATATATATATATATAATTCTGTACCTACATCACTGTATACAATTAATTTGCAGATCGCACACTAACACGCACGCACACACACACACACACTAACACGCGTGCACAGTGTGTGCGTGCGCCGCACACGCACGCACACACATACAAAAACATACACACATACATACATATATATATATATATATATATATATATATATATATATATATATACATACATACATATGTATTTAATAATATAAATGAAAGGTTTATAAATAATTCAATATTTTATAAAATAATAGGTTATGATCTACATCAGTTTGAAATTTATTTTCTATTATATATTATATTGTATATTACTATATAGTATTATATAATATATTATATAAATTGTATACTATATACAAGATTTTCCGAAGGAAAGATATAACACTTACGCGAAATCGTGTAATTCGAATTTGTATACAAAATACCCTGGTGCCACCTATAGCGGGTTACTTTTAGGAACTATGCGTTGTTTATAATGTAAATTCGTATTTAACTATACACTTTTAAAATGTTAAAAAATATGCTTTAAATTAATATTTATATGATGAAAACTAAGTGTTCATTACTAATATATAACAAACAAATATGATATGTATGTTTTAAATGCTATAAGTATATATTTAGTGAGTAAAAGCTAATTTATATTGCATGTAATTTAATAGAGCAATGAAAACATTGTTGTATGCAAACAGAGCCGAACCTAAATCTATTTCAGTGATTTCGATACTACTGCTAGCAGCGGTTGGGGCTATTACTAAATTACGTTGCATGCATAGGGAGTGTTATATCTTTGCTTCGCAAAATCTTTGCTATGCCTATAGGAATATTAGGTATACCTATACCATATATGGTAGATACTCGAAGATTGGTACCGACGAGTGTTTAGATAAAGTTACTATGCTAATACTTAGTCATATATATATACCTATAGGTGCTATATACATAGGAATTTAGGGCTATAGCCCGTATACTCTTATAGTATACTATAGTATACCCCTATATATATATAGAATATATTCGGGTATATTATATAGAATATATTCGGGGATATATATACACCCCTGTAGGCTAAACATGAACATAATACTTCTTTAGGTTTACTATTTTTATTAAATATATACACTAATACACATACACAAACACACGCATATACATGCACACACACACACACACACACACACACATATATATATATATATATATATATATATATATATATATATATATATATATATATATATATATATATATATAGATAGATAGATAGATAACAAGTTTATTATATTATGGTTATATATAATATCATATTAAAAAATACCATATAATTATATAACATATATTGATTATAATCAATATATAGGTATATGCCTATAAATGTGATAACAGTAAGACAAAACGGCACTATACAAAAAACAAGAAATAAACGGAGAAGTAAAATAAAAATAAAAAATTGGATTATACGAGCCGTTGATAAATATTATAATATGATAAATATGACCTTATTGTAGTAGAAGTTATATGCAGTGAATATTCCGCAATTAAAATCGAATCGTAGTTCACTGTATCGTATTAACTATATTTCTGCGATAATTTTATATTTAGTAAATGATATTATTAAAATACATCACTTTAAAATTAAATTAAATATTTTTAATTTATAAATAAACTCTAATTATTATTTTTGAATTAATAGAACTTTTGATTATGGGGGAATATTGATATTGTGATACAATGTCGTGTTTCCCTATAAGGATGTTTGAGAGGTATGCGAATGGAACTAAGGGTATCATAAGACTGGAATGGGGTTATGGCTTAGATTTCGGAATATTGACACGTGTTGATTAAAAGTAACGATTCTTCATAACATGCATGCAGTCAGTGTTCGATGTCTCAATCGTACATGTGTGTGTACACTATAGTGTATTTCTGATTCTGTATATTTTATAAATATGAAAATTAAATAATATAGCGATATATATATAGGTGTAAAATATTAATTTACATAATCTAATTTAAATAATCTAATCTATTATCATTTTATGACTTCTAAAGTAAGCGTATTATTTATGACGCACGATAATCTTGCAAGTTTGTATATATATATATATATATATATATATATATATTATAAATATTTATAACGAAAGTAACATTATAAATTATAATATATTTTAATAATAATTTAAATAGCTATCCCAGTAAGTAAAGTAATCAGTGATAGTGGTTATATTATAGTTTGATCATCATCATAATTTGTGATTGACTGATCACAGTACGATTGCAACCGTATTACAATCGTTGATAAGCAACTATAGTTGCTATATGCTTTGATTACGAATTACACTTCTAAAGCATTAATGTATTAATACCAATTGATATTAATACGATTGTAATCAATGAGTATTAACTGATTATTAAAATTGATTTACAGTTAGTAATGATTGATCATCAACTTAACACATAGATTTATAGTTTACCCACATGGTTTATAAAATACTAATGGGTCCCAGCCATAGATACTCTAAGTCTATGGCTAGGACCCAACCGTAAATTTGTTCTGTTAATTCATAGATTAGTATTTTATATCTTTTATATCTACAGATAGCGTATTCGCGATAATTGATTATACAACAATGGACAACCGGGTATTTATCTATCAAGAGGTGAACAAACAACACACGCTATAACATACGAAACGTATGCAAAAGTTAGGCATGCATATTAATAATTCACTTTTATTGGGTTATACAAATTATTTTTATAACATATATTAATACAGTTGTTGGAGTTTGTTAGCGTGGTGTAGGTGTATCACTAATCAAGATTCTACATTTGTGTGAATTCGAATATCCGTTATGGAACATTTTTATAATAATAAACAATTTTTTTCAATATATATATATATATATATATATATATATGAAATAATTATTCAATTAATAATATTAATCAATTTATTATATTTTAGTATATTACAATTTGTTGTTATTCTAAATAAATCGATTCATAATTTAAATATTATTATATGTATATAGACTAAACATGTAATTTAAGTAATAATTTAGTAGAATAATAAATGATTTAAATATATTACAATATAATATATAGGATATATAAAAATGTATGAAAAATAATATTTGAATAATTAACTAATTATATATATATAGGGGAAAGTCCCCGATTACCGACCCCTAAATGATTATTTGTAATAACTTATTCAATATTATATATATTTATTTGAAATTTTATAATTAGTGTAATATTATGGTAATGAATAATGTCTATTTTAAATTTTTGATAAAATTGTATTTACAAGAATAAACAGGGTGTCGGTAATCGGATACATGTGCCTAATACCGACCACCCGCTCCTATTACCGACCCCTTAAAATAAGCGTGGTATAAATAATTGTAGTATTATAATATCCAATAAAAAGAGTAGATATACATAACTATAATTAATTATAATATGACGTAATTTATTTTTTATTGAATTTAAGTTTTAATAGTAATATTAAATTTAAATTTAAACTTTATAGTAATTATATTAAAATAGTGTATATTATTATTTAATATTTATTTATTAACCAGTATGTATATAATTAACTGGAATTATGAATCCTAAATCTATATCAATGATACATACACAACTTACGACATATTTTAAAGTAAAATACGAATCTATTTTGATTGGATATTATAAATCACATGGGGTCGGTATTAGGGTAATTTAGGGGGTCGGTAATAGGAAAATAATATGGGTTTCTATAATTAAGATATATTGGTTAATAGTTATTCAAATTCAATTATTTTTATAATAGTTATAAACATTTTATTGTTCTACAATATTATTCACAAAATCAAGTTTTATTTTAATTAATAAAGTATTTACAATGATTTAAAAAAAGTTATTATACAAATTATTAAAATGTAAAAACAGAATATTACATTTTATCAAATAACAATTGTAGGATTAAATATGTTTTTAAACAAAATACTTATTCATATGTATCATTAAATTACTAACAGTTTATGTATATATAATTTTGTGATAACTCTTATATTTACTGAGATACGAGAAGGGGTCGGTATTAGGAGGGGGTCGGTAATCGGGGACTTTCCCCTACATATATATACAGTAAAACATCTCTATAAGAAACTATTTTTTTTCAGTACTTTTTTTCTAATAGAGAGGTTTTCTTATAAAGAGGTTTTTACTTTTCCAATGATTTTAAGAATTAATTTATAATTGAAAATGCATTATATAACCTATAGGTTATATATATATATAGTATATTTATTTGTTATACTGTTATAAATGTATACTGTATTGTTTGCGCTTAGACATGTTAATAATACATAATGAAATTTTATTAGATTTACATTAGAAATTATAAATTATGAATCATCATTGATGAATATAATATAATGAATATTATAATAATCTATTATTTAACAATTAATTGCATAATATAATAAATTGTATCATCAATACATTAAGGATATAATAAAATGTATTAATTAATTTTAATAAATTTATGGATATACAATAACATTTATTAATTAATATTAATAAATTCAAGGATAAAAATAACATTTAATAAATTTATGGATATACAATAACAAGTATTAATTCATTTTAATTCATTTCGAGCTATAATATAATATTTAAAAAAAAATATCTTATATAATTATTTTGTATACAATTAGTTTCTTATAAAGAGGTTTTTCTTATATTTTTCTTATAAGATTTTCTTATAAAGAGGTTTTTTAATGTGGAAAAGGTTGAATTCCAACCAAATGTGTGAAAAATGTTCTTATAAAGAGGTTTTTCTTATAAAGAGGTTTCTTATAGAGAGGTTTTACTGTATATATATATATATATGTTATAAAGTGAAGTGTATATTTTAAATAAATTTTAAATTACAATTTGTAATTTGTATCAATAAGTTGATAATTATTTGGAGCATTGTTAACAATATTTTTTAAATAATTTTGAAAATATCAAACTTATATTAAATATATGAGAAATATCATATAAATACAGTAACATATCATTATTATAGTTTAGTTCAATTTTATGTAATATTAATTATATAATTTTAGTAAGTTAATATTTAAATACGCCTATAATATAACATTTAAAATAATTATCAAGTAAATATGCCAATATTATTATTAATTAGGGATGTCAATATTACAATTTTCATAACCTATAGGTTATAATACATACTTGTAGATATAACTACAGATTGAAATCACTAGAATTGTACGATTTAATTTCATAATATTCTTCCCTTAATATTATTCCCTTTAATTAACCTAATAATATGTAAAACCGTATACTTATAAAATTAATAAATATAAATATAGTTTAAACTATTAACATTATCTTTTAGATTCGTTTTATATAATATATTTAAAATAATATTTTAATTAATGGCCGATAATTTGGTAATATATATATCCGAAAATACCAGGATACCCGAATATATTATACGACACCGTCTCCAAAGATCTCGAGATATCTCGAGCCATCTATAATGAAATAGAATAATAACGAAGCAGTCTATATATCGGTATATAGGTATACCTATACACGCGTATTATAAATACTCGCTATAAGCAATAAATATAGTCGGTGTCGCAATAAAACCCGCGTGTATCGACGCCCCTATTCAATACGCGTATAAATATCGGGGTTTCGTTGTACCGGGACCGTATTCTAATCCGAGTGTCGACATGATAGGACGCCTAATTCTGTGTTGTTTGGTCGTAGCCACCTGTCAAGCCAGGGACTATATGGGGTAACTAAGCGACGCGCTTCTTTGTTGTCATTAGCAACCGTTCGGTTAATATAGTGCCGAGATCTGCCTATATATATAGACAGATCTCCTATAGTTAGTGATCGCTTACTCGTAATGGTTATCATTATTCGCCTTTTAAAGCACAATACGCCTGTTAATTATATTAAATGTAACTGTTAATTATCGTATTAGAAGAATTAAAGTTTAATATCTTATACAAATATATTCTTATCGATATATTTTAGAAATTTAATTGTCTAATTTCTATAATTTTTCATATTTACTTTATATATATAAAATACTATATATAAAACTTCATCTAAGTTCCTGGATGGGTTGAAAGGACTCCAACAAATAAAAATAACAATATCGGGGAGGGAAGGGGGTAGTGGCCGAGGACTAGTAGTGGCCGTTTTAAGTAACGCTTAAATGGTGCTTGATAGGATAAAAAGTTCTATATACAATATTTAGATAATCAAAATATCTATAATATATAGTAACATTTTTTTTTAAATAATTAATTAATTACTCTAATTTATTATATAATATTTTTTTGTCAAATGTTGATAAAAAACATGATTATATATATTTATGTGTAAGAGTATATGTATATATAATTAAATAATTGAATCAAATAAGGTGCGTATGCTTCATAAATATAATTATTTAATTTTACATAATTAAAAAAATACAAATCGAATAAATTTCGAGACACCTATCGCATTTTCTGGTACTAGCGGCCACTACTACGGCCTTGCCTTATTTTAGTGATTTTCGTAATGCCTAATCAAACGTTTATATTATTAGGTTAAACACTTTATATATAAAAGTGAAATCACAGTATTCTAGAACTATATGATTTCTAGTTAATTCAAAAAAATAAGAGCCTAAAATTCAGTATTTATCGATATATTAGAAATCTTCTGAAGCATATTAATTATCGGCCACTATAGTATACTCCCTTCCCTCCCCTATATATATATATATATATATATATGAATATATATGCATATATTTTAATATACACATAATAGTATACGATATATGAGATAATATTGAGAACAC
Organism: Osedax fenrisi; assembly: GCA_964019155.1. Classification (NCBI taxonomy): domain Eukaryota; kingdom Metazoa; phylum Annelida; class Polychaeta; order Sabellida; family Siboglinidae; genus Osedax; species Osedax fenrisi. The sequence goes on along the minus strand of OZ025243.1, from coordinate 19,597,024 downwards.
GTGACCAGTACGCGTACGGGTGATTACATCACACACACGTGGTATAAAGATAGAGTTGCCTTAGCACCACGGTGTATTACCACTCGGTCCATTACCTGCAGGCACTCCGTTCTGAGACTGAAGCCGTCGCCGAAAGCCGAAGTAGCCGATATATTCAATCTGATCGACTCCGACTCGCTAAACGTTAGCGCCGCGGCTTGTTACGTCAGCTTGTTACGTTAGCGTGTTACGTCATCGCTCGCTTTATTACGTAACCGTGTTATGACGTCATGGTACAGCCCGCCGCCGCCGGCCGCTAGTCCGCCGTAGTGATGGTGAGAATGTATACTAACATACCTACAGGTTATGCGTCATATATAACGTATACGTATAACGTCATGTATATTCGTATATGTCATGACTATGTGTGAAAACTTTAATACTATCTAAATATAGAAAGTATTTGTTGGTCTAATTTAATATTTATATATAAATATATATATATATATATATATATATATATATTTAACATTGCCTATACACACCACCACCGTGTAGTTTGAACTTCTGAGCGACCACCTGGTAGCCGGTAAACCCGCCGACATCCGGGTATCTGCCGAGTCACGTGATAACCTGACCAGCCTCCTCCGCCGTGCGGGTGTGACTCACAGCGTGGTCTCGCACGATCTACAACGGTTCGCACGCACACCTGTGCGACAACGCACGCGCTCTATACTGTCGACCCATGCGCGCATTTGTGCACACGTGTATACACTAAATATACATTTCCATATATGGATATATATATATATATATATATACCTATAGGTATATATAGGCGGCTGAGGCCCGGCTTTGCCCGTGCGACGTAGTTAAGGTATACGACTATAGTCGTAGTTATTAATGTAATATTGACGTTCATGATTTTATAGTATAAGTTTATTTTCCATTGGATTACATTTTATGTTATAATCTATAAATTATATGTATATGATTACATTTTAATAATGTATTAGAATTTACCTTTTTATAGCATAATATGCCCGTACATATCGTTGTGCCAACTATTCACCGCATTGACTTCTATTGACCTCTATTGACCTATATTGACCCACTTAGCGAGATCGATTTCGAGAACGAAGGAGATTCTGTTTCAGATCTTAGAAGCACCTACTCTCGTCTCAATCTGCACCGCTATAATAGACTTAGCGACGTTAGTATTCTACATACATACATATCATAGTATATAATCATTTATATATATATATATATATATATATATATATATATATATATGTGTGTGTGTGTATTACTAATTTAACTGCAGTTATACTCGTATACGATTATGTATACATGCGATTTAGATATCATCAGTTTCAGACAAGATTATAATCAGTAGTTATCTTAAACCTAGAGGTAATTAGTGATGCGCCGCCCGTTAATAATAAGTGACTATTGTCACGACACAATGAGCGAACCATCTAGAACAATAGATCTAGTCCACATAGGTGGA